>VDFB02000016.1:9960166-10319602 GCA_007258455.2 Sequoia sempervirens | reverse complement strand
TTCCTCTCAAGCTTTTCATATCTATTATAACCCCTTGTTTGACCAAGAAATCTACGATAACCCACTCTTTGAGCATGACCCTGTTGAGGATATCCAATCATCATCCTTCCATCCCACCTACCCTGGGCTAGGATATGAATCTCCTGTTGTCATCTCTACTAAGTCATCTTGTCAAGTCATTAGGGATGTGCAAGCCTCCTTTGATGTTAATAGTACAAAAAAGGATAGTCCAAAAGATTCCATTAATGGCATTGCCACTCCCATTCATCCACTAAACATTCCTTTCACTTCACCTACTTTCCCCATTTCACACACATCCACTCACATCATATGTAAGGAAAGATAAGTGTGGAAGCAACTCTCCTAATGTCAAAACCTCAGGGAAGAATGCAGAGATACCTTTAAATTTTACAATTACAGTCCAAATAAGATGCACTTGAAAGAGATAACAAAAACAAAGAATTAGACATACACAAATGAACACTAGATTTACGTGGGAAAACCCTTACGGGAGAAAAACCCACCACACCAAGAGAAGTCACTTTGTATTACAGTAATGGAGATTACATACAAATATTAGACTTATCTTTCTGATGTCAAATTACAACAGCTTTCACAATGACCAACCTTGTACAAAAGATTCCAATTACAATATACTCAGAATAGAATTCACATTGATCACCTTTCGAACTAGACTACTTCTACAATCTCTGAGTATATCCATGACACCCTTGTCTGTCGAGCTTCCTCTCAGTAACGGCCACAACAGTCCAACTGCTAGCGGTTCCCATTCAGCTTTTCTGATTGGTTGAATACAAGCCACATAGGATAGTCTTCATTCGGTCAAAGTGTTCAACCTATGTTGGCATGTCGGTGAGACACTAACTGTGTCTCCCCGATGCCACAAGACTCAACCATCGATGTCACCAAGAGTCATTACTATCGGTAAGAGGTTACACCGAGTCCAGAAAGCTATCGCTAAGACTTCGCTGTGTCGCCAAGACCTCATACCGATGATCATCACTTGTATCGCTATCGCCAAGACTTATCGCTATCTGTGAGACATCATACCGAAGCTCCAAAGTCACATAGACAATAGAATTCCCATCGGCAAGACTATCATCCTTCGCTGAGAGATCATACCGAGCCTTTATGTTATACCGAAACATCCAACAGTTGGCAAGACTTACCGCTATCGCTGAGAGTTCTTACTAAGCCTTTATGTTATACCAAAACATCCAACAGTCGACAAGACTTACTGCTATCACTGAGAGTTCTTATCAAAGTCTCCAAGTTACCCCGATACCACCTTTCGCCAGGAGTCATACCGATAACAAACTATAACATCGCTGAGACAAACACCCATCACTAAGACATCATACCGAGACTTCCATGTTACCCTGATGAGCATCGGTGAGACAAACATATGTCGCCAAGAGTTCATAGCGAAGCCTCCGTGTTACCCCGAAGACTCCAAGTGAATACCTATCGGTGAGACATCTCCATATCGACAAGACTTCATACCGAAGCATATGAGTTACTCAGATGACCACATGCATAACACCCTGTTGGTGAGACATACAATCTCGATAAGACTTCATACTGAGATAAGCCTTTCGGCCAAGGGTCTCCCCGACACTGCTTGTCGCCCAAAGTCTCCCTGATATATGATAAGAGTGGCCTGTCAGCCAGAGATCTCCACTCAGTAGAGGGTTACAGTGAATGCCACAAGTCACAGCGATAACACCAGTCGACAAGACATCAGCATTGTCTCAGCGACATGAAGAATCAACAAGATTACTAAAACTGCCAGTCAGCCAGACAACAGGAATGTCACACTGACTTTGCTCTTCCATAGGTTTCAGCCTGTGAGATTGAGGCACATATTTCCAACAATCTCCCACTTGACGAAGATCACATAGGCACCTCCAGAGCACAACAACACTACTAACATTCATGAGCACTAAGGCCCATCAAATTGGAACACCACCTGAACTTGTCTATGGTCATTGGCTTCATCAATGCATCTGCAAGATTTTCCAGAGTATCCACTTTTTCTAATGAGACCTTTCCATCCTCCACCATATCTCGTACAAAGTGATATTGTACATCTATATGTTTCGTCTTGGCATGGAAAGTAGGATTCTTTGCCAGAAAAATTGCACTCTGACTGTCACAGAAAATAGTTATTTGCCCTGCATCAAAACCAATGTTAGAACACAAACCTTTTAACCAAACTGCTTCTTTAAAAGCATGTGCAGCTGCCATGTATTCAGCCTCTATAGTGGACAAAGTGACTACAGCTCTTACCCATTACTCCACTTAACCTACTACACCACCATTCAACATGAAAGTATATCCACCGTGGATCTTCTCAGTCACAATGTCCTGCGTCTAATCAGAATCCACATAGCCTCAGATGCTGAGAGTCCTCTGAGATTCAACCAAGTTCCCATGGTAACACAAAGCATATTCTGAAGTGCCCTTCAAATATCTGAATACTCTTTTCACAACATCCCAATGTGATCTTCCAGGATTAGCCATAAACTGACTAAATACTCCCACTGTTTGGGAAATGTCTCGCCTTGTACAGACCATTGCATACATAAGACTGCCAACCGCGACTAGCATAGGGTACACCGGGTCATGTCCTCCATCTCAATAGGAGAGATTTTGACAGTTTTCAATGAGGAAGCTTGCTCCTTGCAAAATCGGAACTAGCTATTTGGTACCATTCATACACCTCTAGAATAACTCGGGATATACTTACTCGAATTGAGAGCTAAAAGTTTTCTATTCTCCTGCCCCAGTTATTTCATCCCAGAATAGTACCTTACCCACCAAGATCTTTCATTTCGAACTAGCGTATAATTGAGACTTAAGATTGAAATCAATAACTTACTATTGCCTATGAACAACATATATCATCAAATATAGAGAGCAATAATAAGGATTTAATCACTTTCAAGCAACTTTGTAATATGCCACAAATGATCAGATTTTGATCTACAAATCCTAAAGACAAAAACAAACGCGGTCAAACTTTTTGGTACCACATTCTAGGAGACCTAAGCTTTTAACTCCATGTAGACTTTTTAACTTCGGTGTGTGTAAAAACTAATTTTTTCTTTACCTTTTCCACAAAGTGCTCAGGTTGAGACATATAAATTTCTTCTTCAAGATCACCATGAAGAAATGTTGTCTTCACATCCATCTGTTCAATCTTTAAGCCATACGTTCTTGTAAGTGACAAAAGAAATCTAATGGATGTCAACTTAGCTATAGGAGAAAATTTCCATAATCAGCTCCTCTATCTAGGAATAACCTTCAAGAACTAAATTCCTCGCTTCTTTACTTTTCCAGACCAACATCCACCTATTTTCTTCTTAAATACCCATTTGTAGCTCACAAATTCTTCGCCTCTCGTGCAAGGCACAACCAACCTGTGTATCATTCCTTTTCTAATGATATTTCTTCATTCATGGCTTCCCAAATCAAGAGTTTTCCAAATTGAATTTACATTCTAAATGCCTCTTTCACACCTAGGCTCATCACATAGAGATTGTTACACAAGTAGAATCTATCAAAGAGAACCCATACCTATAAGGTTACTTTCTTTTCACTTGTTTAATCTCCTCAATTTGTTGAGGTCGAGGTTCTTCTTCTTCTTCGTAACTTTCTAAACCATTGAGCTCTCCCGCCTCGTGTACATTTTTGAATTTTCAACCTCTTCATCCGTGTTGAGGAATTACAACTACATCCTTATTATTTTCTGACTTTGTCTCTGACTGTAGATCCAAGGTAGAAGGCTTCAACTCACAAAAGATTACACTTCTACTGTATATAACCTTCTCCGTATCAGGATTCCAAAGCTTGTATCCTTTTATGCCAGCACTATAGCCAATAAAAATATATTTGATAGCTTTGTTCTCCAATTTAGATCTTTTCTCATACGACACATGTGCATATGTCTCACAGCCAAAAACATGAATATGTCTTAAAGAGGGCTTCTTGCCAGACCATGCTTCCAAAGGTGTTTTCTCAACAAGAGAATAATTGGGAAAACGGTTTATCAAGTAACATGCTGTAGCAACTGCCTCAGCTCAGAACTTCTCCTCCAAGCCAACACTACTCAGCATACTTCGTGCTCTCTCCATTACTATCCTATTGAACCTTTCTACAACTCCATTTTGCTGCGGAGTGTAAGGTGTAGTTTTATGTATTTTAATTCCATAATCTTTACAATACCTCTCGAAATCATCAGAACAAAATTCACAGCCATTATCAGTCCTTAAACATTTTATTTTTCTTCCAGTCTGATTTTCTACAAGGTTCTTAAATTCCTTAAACCGACTGAACACTTCTGATTTACTTTTCAAAAAATAAACAAATGTTCTTCTTGAATAATCATCAATGAATGATACATAGTACCTTGACTTAGAAAAAGAAGGAACATTCACTGGACCAAATACATCAGAATGAATATAATCTAGCAAACCAGAAGATTTATGAGGACTGGAATAAAATGAAACACGGTGTTGTTTACCATATACATAATGTTCATAGAATTCAAATTCGAGGTTACAATCTTCAAGCCCCTCAACCAGGTTTTTATTCTTCAAGGTTTTTAAACCTTTCTCACTAATGTGGCCTAGTCTATGATGCCAGATCATAGTCTTTTCTGCTAGAAGTTTAACTTCCATAGAGTTTACAGAGTCAGGAATGCTTTCCTCTTTTCCTCCATGAGTAGCTTTCTGTGACTTTGCAGAGACACTATTGCATTGAACAACATGAGCATCCAGCTTATACAAGGTACCAACACGAGCACCTCTTGCTAGCACCATAGAGCCTCTAGTCATCTTGAGCCATTTCCAGAGAACGTGACTTCCACTCCAATATCATTCAACATACTAACAGAAAGTAAGTTTCGAGCTAGACCTGGTATATGAATTACATTATTAATTCCCTTCACTCTTCCATCAGGGAATTGAATTCTGACTCTTCCACGGCCAACTATTTCCAATGAAGAATCACTTGCCAAATACACCTTTCCACCATCGTATTTTTCATACTTGGAACCTGGGCCTCTATGAGATGTCATCATGTGGAGATGTCAGAGTCAATCAGCTGGGGACATCATTTGATTTTCTTCTGGTGTAGCTAAGGCTGCAATGACATGTCAGATCACTGAGAAGAACTATTATCGAAGAATTTTTCTTCTTCTTTCTTTTTCTCTACAATCCTTTTCGTATTATGACTCAGTTGCCCACAATTCCAAAGACTTCACCCTAGCCTTGCCAGAGACTTTGATCTCCCCTTGATTTTGATTCGGACTTTTGTCCCCTCTTTGCCTTTTATCTCTCATCTTCCTCTAACAACAAGGGCCTTTTTCCATATCTCAAAGATTTCCTTCATCTCTTCTCATAACAGCATAACATCTTCCATCTTAAAATTGATGTTGTAATTCTAATAGCTATCATCACCAGTATCTCAAGAGTCCGTAACACAATAAAAGCATACAACGATCCTCTTCATCAACCTTCACACCAACAAATGTTAACTGTGCAATCAACATGTAGAATGTGTTCAAATGATCAGCTACAGACCCTCCTTCCTGCATTCTCAAAGTGTACAGCTTCTTCCTCAGGAACAGTTTATTCACTAAGGACTTCCCCTGATAAATAGATGCCAGTCTCTTCCACAAGGAAGATGTAGTCTTCTCTTCATGCACATTCAAAAGAATGGAGGCTGCCAAACAAAGCCTTATCAGCCCCTTAGAGTTTCTCTTAGTCTCATGTCCAATCTTCTGCTTCAGTTCGTAGGCTTCTGGTTCCGCATACATCAATCCACGCATCACGATCAACCAACAAATTTCCATTTTGAGTTTCCACAACTCAAAATGCTTCTGCCATTGAATCTCTTATTTCAATCTTCTGAATACGCTTCTTACCATCTCAATCTATAGTGTAATTTTACCTGGACAAACTTCTACAAGACTTACCAACAAAATGACACAAAAACCCAACGCACTACAAGGATAATACAACCCCGCCGTGCTTTGATACCAATTTGTAAGGAAAGCCGTAGCGCGCGAAGCAACTCCTCATAACGCCAAAACCTCAAAGTGGAAGAATGCAGCAGATACCTTTTAAATTTTACAATTACAGTCCAAATAAGATGCACTTGAAAGAGATAATAGAAACAAAGAATTAGACATACACATATGAACACCAGATTTATGTGGGAAAACCCTTACGGGAGAAAAACCAACCACACCAAGAGAAGTCACTTTGTATTACAGTAATGGAGATTACATACAGAGATTAGACTTATCTTTCTGATGTCAAATTACAACTTTCACAATGACCAACCTTGTACAAAAGATTCTAGTTACAATATACTCAGAATAGAATTCACATTGATCACCTTTCAAACTATTCACCCAACCATCGAACCGATCCTTCGAACCAGACTACTTCTACAATCTCTGAGTATATCCATGACGGCCCTGTCTATCGAACTTCCTCTCAGTAACGACCACAATGGTCCAATTGCTAGCGGTTCCCATTTGACTTTTCTAATTGGTCGAATACAAGCCACATAGGATAGTCTTCACTCGGTCAAAGCGTTCAACCTATGTTGGCATGTCGGTGAGACACTAACCGTGTCTCCCCGATACCACAAGACTCAACCATCAATGTCGCCAAGAGTCATTACTATCGGCAAGAGGTTACACTGAGTCCAGAAAGCTATCGCTAAGACTTCGTCGTGTCGCCAAGACCTCATACCGATGATCATCACTTGTATCGCTATCGCCAAGACTTATTGCTATTGGTGAGAAATCATACCGAAGCTCCAAAGTCACATAGACAATAGAATTCCCATCGGCAAGACTATCATCCTTCGCTGAGAGATCATACCGAGCCTTTATGTTATACTGAAACATCCAATAGTCGGCAAGACTTACCGCTATCGCTAAGAGTTCTTACCGAGCCTTTATGTTATACCGAAACATCCAACAGTCAGCAAGACTTACTGCTATCGTTGAGAGTTCTTACCGAAGTCTCCAAGTTACCCCGAGACCACCTTTCACCAAGAGTCATATCGATAACAAACTATAACATCGCTGAGACAAACACCTATCACTAAGACATCATACTGAGACTTCCATGTTACCCCGATGAGCATTGGTGAGACAAACATATGTCGCCAAGATAGCAAAGCCTCCGTGTTACCTCGAAGACTCCAAGTGAATACCTATCAGTGAGACATCTCCATATCGACAAGAATTCATACCGAAGCATATGAGTTACTCTGATGATCACATGTGTAACACCCTGTCGGCGAGACATACAATCTCGATAAGACTTCATACCGAGATAAGCCTTTCAGCCAAGGGTCTCCTCGACACCGCTTGTCACCCAGAGTCTCCCCGATATACGATAAGAGTGGCCTGTCGGCCAGAGATCTCCACTCGGTAGAGGGTTACAGTGAATGCCACAAGTCACAACAATAACACCAGTCAGCAAGACATCAACATTATCTCGGCGACATGAACAATCGACAAGATTACTAAAACTGCTAGTCGGCCAGACAATAGGAATGTCACACCAAATTTGCTCTTCCAGAGGTTTCAACCTGTGAGATTGAGGCACATATTTCCAACATCATAGACATGGATCAACAAATTATAACTCAAGAAAAGAATAAAGGAAAAGCTCCAATGAACGAGATATCTTTAAAAGGAGATCAAAAATCAAAAGAAAGAAAAGAAGATCAAGACAAGTCCCATAGCCAAAATAAAAAGCTATCAGAAAAAACAAAAATAAAATTCAAAAGTGAAAATGAGAAAAAGTCGATCTCAAAGTATGCCTCTCCATCAAAAATCACCAGGGGCATCTATCAAGGCAAAAAGTCAAACAAAGCGCCTGTTGATCCAAGGTCTATATCCATGTCACTCTCACTCATACCATATACTTTGTTCCATCCATCCATGTTCACATATCCATCATATCCCTCCATTGGCGATGTCTTTCAATGTATCTTTGACGACAACTCCTTCTTGTGCTCTAGCTCATTGGTTTCCCAAGCTCCTTTTCGGCTGAGGCCTGGTGGCCCACATAGTGTGCACATTAGGGATCCTACCATAGCCTCTTTCATTCATCACATCTATCATCCTTCATATCTTCCACTCTTACTCCTCATCCCAATCAGGTCCTTTCATCCAGCATGGTCATCCACACAAGATCAGGGCATCATCAAGGAAGTCCATGGATTTGGCATTTATCAATTTTATACCTAGCTTCAGAGAGCTAGGGAAAAAGTCTTAAAAAAAATACAAAAAAATTGAAAAATACAAAAAATCGTCACCTTGATGAAAACCTGGCAAACAGGCGTCCTAGTGACACCAAAAAAAAAAGAAAAAAAAAAGAAGACAAAAATAAAGAGAAATAATTCGTCCAATAGTGAAAACCTAGTAAATAGGCACTTTGGATAAGTACCATGGTGAAAACCTAGGAAACATGCGCCATGTGTAGTCAGTCATTGTTGTGCCATCTACTGTCACTCTATCTACCTTTGTCCCTAATAAACATACTTCTATCTGACATTTGTCATAACACTTCACCCTGACATCATGAAATTTTTGTCCATGGCTGACAATGGTTGAAATCAAGTCTTGCATATTGTCCACTGTCCATGCTAGTCATGCCTTTTCTTTACATTCCATTTTGCCTAGCTCATCCTCAACTTGACTAGGGGAAAACTTTTATCATGAGACTACAGTGGTACCGCATGTGATCCGAAAAATCATAAAATGTCTTGAAAAAAGACCTAAAAATTGAAAAATGTCCTGAAAAAAGACCTAAAAATTGAAAAATGTCCTAAGAAAGAGACCTAAAAATAAAAAAATGTCCTGAAAAAAGACCTAAAAATAAAAAAATGTCTTGAAAAATATATAAAATAAAAAATGTCTTGAAAAGACCTTAAAATTGAAAACGCCCCTAAGAAACACAAAAATTCCAAAAAATGGAGTCATGTCAGTCAACATAGTCACGTCAATTCAAGTCTTGATTAGTCTTTGTCATTGTTGAACTACATTGTCTCTACGCACTTGCTACGTAGGCAAGGCTCATCTTCGAGCCCTTGAGACATTAGGTCAGTCCTAGTAGGTTTGTCAAAATAAGTCATGACTCAATCTTTGGTCAACAAGACAAAGTCATTCGTCGTGTCGAACTATGAGGTCTCTGAGTGTATGATGTAGGCAAGGCCATCTATTGATGAGCCCCCGAGGCCACACTAGGTCAGTCCATTAGGGTTCATTGCACAATTTTCTCACACACATGAAATAGTCTTTAAATTTATCATCATCTTTGTCAAAATTTGAATGAACAATCTACCCAATCGAACTTCTACAATCTTTCAATCAAGCACAACAATCATCTTGGCATATCAAAATTGGTCAAACTTAGTCAAACCAATCAAATCTTGTTTATTCTTTAGATGTGTCCTTCTGAAGGATAGCCCGTCATTTAAACATGCCCTATGATGTGTCCTTCTTAGGAATTGTCATAGTCATCTAGCATTTTGAGGATTCTCACGACATTTGAGATACATTCCTCTTGACATCGACATTATTCAGGATGTGTCCTTCCTGAATCCGACATCTTGACATCGACCTCGTTCGGGATGTGTCCTTCCCGAATTTGGTATCCCTCTGGCATCGACGTCATTCAGAATGCGTCCTTTCTGAATTTGACATCTCGACATCGTTCAAATGTGTCCTTCCTGGACTCGACACCAATCTGGCATCTTCATATCGTCAACCCTGACATTTTGACACCAAGACATCCGACATTCCACCACACTTGACAAACTTGACATTTTGACATTCAGACACTTGGCAAGCACTTGGCATTTAATTTTATGATGCTTATTTTGTCTTTTAGAAATCATGATGCTAGTTCCTCGAGGATGTCTTGACAACAAGATTTAGAGGAGCGATGGTACAACCTTGCACACCTTGGTCTACGTCATATCATGGTGTTTGTTGGCCATTACAATAATCTTCCCAATGATGATAAATATAAAAATGTAAGCATGAAAGTTGGTTCCCTTATCATTTCTCATCTAGCTTTCCATCTTCATCCTCCTTTCTCTTCCACGCTAATATCTATTGGAATTATGCCTCAATCAATACAGGCCGAAACCTCCATTAGAGCAAAGTCAGTATGACATCTATTATGTCTGGTCGACTAGCAGATTGGTAGCATCATGTTTTGTATAGGTCACTGTGACCCAGTTTCTATCTTGTTGAATGCTTTCACTGTGGAGCTATTGCTGTGACAAGGAGTGTTTGGTATGACCTCTGAGCACTCAGGAGACCTCTGGCCGACAGGCCATTCAATTGTGTATCGGGGAGACTCATGGCGACCATGGGCTTCGGGGTAGCTTATAGTGGCTCGGTGAGAAGTCCCAGCGAAGTGTTAGAGTCTCGCCGACAGTATGTTACATGTTGGTCTTCGACGTAGCTTATAGTCTATCAGTAAGAAGTCTTACCGATGTGCAAAGGCCTCATCGACGAAGGTTCAAATGTTGTTCATCGGTGTAACACAAAGGGTTTCAGAGAAACGTCTTAGTGACTGAAGGATGTCTTGCCAATAGCTGATGGCTATCGGGGTAACCCAAATGGTTCGGGAAGAAGTACCAGCGAAGAGTGTAAGTCTTGCCGATGATAAGGGATCTTCGATATAACTCTTGGTGACAGAATACTTCGGGGTAAGTCCTAGAGCTCGGTGTGATGTCTTAGAGAAAGTAACATGTCTCGCCGACAGTGCTTTATGTTGAAGCCTTCAGAGTAAGTCTTGGAGTTCGGTATGTTCTCTCAGCGAAAGATGGAAGTCTTTTTGACTATTCTTTGGAGCTCGATATGACTTGTGACTTCGGTATAACCTTTTTGTGACTCGCTATGATCTCCTGGCGAAAGTGATAAGTCTGGGCGACTGGTTGGTGTTTTGGCGTAACACTGAAAGCTTGATAGAACATCTTGGCGATAACAGTGACTCTTAGCGACATCGATATGAAGGTTATGTGGCATTGCCGAGACACTGTTAGTGTCTCACCGAGATGCCAATACAGTGCAAATTCTGTTGACAGTTTGACCGTCCTATGTGGAGTCTCATGTACCAATAAGAGGAGCCGAATTGGAACCGTTGGGAGAGAGTTCATTGTGACGGTTCTGTGAGGAAGCTCGATGGACATGGAACAACAGGGATATACTCTGTGATTGCAGATTGTGATCGGTTGGTTGGTTCGAAGGTTGAATCGACAGATTGCTGGGTGATCGTATGATCAGTAAGTGTATTTTAATCTGTAAAGGCTATAATTTGAAAGTTTCTATTTGAAGATTGTTCATGGTGAATGCTGCTGTAAACAGACATCAGAAAGATAAGTCTGAAACTTGTATGTAATCTTTATTGCTGTAATACAAAGTGAATTCTCTTGGTGTGGTGGGTTTTTCTCTCGTAAGGGTTTTCCCACGTATATTTGGTGTTCTTGTGTGATTGTCAATTACTCTGTTTCTGTTATTTACTTCATAGTGCATCTTAGTTGAACTGTAATTGGAAAAATTAAAAGTATATCTACATTCTTCCCTTAGGTATTGACATTAGGAGAATTGTTTCCGCATCTGATTTTTCCTTACAAGTGGTATCAGAGCCGGGCCAGTTGTGTTATCCTTGTGGGTACGTTGGGTTTTTTGAGTCAATTCTGTTCAGTGGGAGTCTTGTAGAGTTTGTTATTTCTGTTTACAGGCTGAGATGGCTAGCACGTCTAGAAAGTTTGAAATAAAGAAGTTCAATGGCAGTAACTTTGAGTTATGAAAACTCAAGATGGAGGATCTTCTAGTTGATCGTGATCTTTGGATTCGTGGGTGAAAGCTACGGGCATGAAGCAAAAGATTGGGACCTTGGATAGGAAGTCTAAAGGGCTGATAAGGCTGTTTAGACTCAGTGCTTCGAATGTGCATGAGAGAAGATTGCCTCTTCTTTGTGGAAGAGAGGCGTCTATTTATAGGGGAAGTCCTTGGTGAATAAACTGTTCCTGAGGAAGAAGTTGTATTCTTTGAGAATGTAGGAAGGAGGGTCTGTAGCTAATCATTTGAATGCATTTAATATGCTAATTGCTCAATTGACATCTATTGGTGTGAAGACTAAAGAAGAGGATTGTTGTATGCTATTGTTGTGTTCTTTGCCAGACTCATGGGATCATTTGGTGATGGCTATTGGGAGTACAACATCGAATTTCAAGATGGAAGATGTTGTTGCATCTTTGCTTTGAAGAGATGAGAAGGAAATATTCGAGATGGTGAAGGAAGCTCTTGCTATCGAGGAAGACCGAAGAAGGCAAGAAGAAGGACAAGAAGTCAAATCAAAATCGAGGGAGATCAAAGTCTCGGCAAAAGTCCAAGGTGAAGTGCTAGAAGCTGTGGGCAACCTAGTCATGTCCGAAAGGATTGTAAAGAGGAGAAAAGAAGAAGAAGGCTCTTCGATAATGGTTCTTCTCATAGTGATGGTGACGCCTTCATTGCGCCTTGGCTACTCGCATCTTTCCACATGACATCTCATAGAGAATGGTTCACGAAGTATGAAGAATACAATGGTGGAAAGGTGTACTTCGCAAGTGATTCAACTTTGGAGATAGTTGGCCGTGGAAGAGTCAGAATACAATTCCCCAATGGTAGAGTGAAGGGAATCAATAATGTAATGCATATACCAGGTCTGGCTCGAAACTTACTTTCTATAAATATGCTAAATGATATTGGAGTACAAGACACGTTCTCTGGAAATGGCTGCAAGATGACTAGAGGTTCAATGGTGCTGGCTAGAGGTGCTCGAATTGGTACCCTGTACAAGCTAGATGCACATGTTCAATATAACAGTGTCTCTAGAAAGTCACTGAAAGTTGCTTGTGGAGGTAAAGAGGGAAATATCCCTAATTATGTGAACTCTATGGAAGTAAAACTTCCTGTAGAGAAGACTATGCTTTGGCATCATAGGTTAGGCCACATAGGAGAAAAAGGTTTAAAAACCTTGAAGAATAAAAAATTGGTTGAGGGGCTTGAAGATTGTAATCTTGAATTTGAATTCTGTGAACACTGTATATATGGAAAGCAGCACCATGTTTCTTTTTATTCCAGTCCTCATAAATTTTATGGTTTGCTAGATTATATTCATTCGGATGTGTTTGGTCTAGTGGATGTTCCTTCTTTGTCTAAGTCAAGATACTACGTATCATTTATTGATGATTACTCAAGAAGAGCATTTGTATATTTTCTGAAAAGTAAATCAGAAGTATTCAGTCGGTTTAAAGAATTTAAAAATCTTGTTGAAAATCAGACTAGAAGAAAAATAAAATGCTTAAGGACTGATAATGGCAGTGAATTTTGTTCTGATGAATTTGAAAGATACTGTAAAGACTATGGAATTAAAATACACAAGACTACACCTTATACTCCACAGCAGAATGGAGTTGCAGAAAGGTTCAATAGGACAGTAATGGAGAGAGCACAAAGTATGCTCAGTAGTGCTGGCTTGGAGGAGAAATTCTGGGCTGAGGCTGTATCTACTGCATGTTATCTAATTAATCGATCTCCTAATTCTGTTCTTGTTGAGAAAACACCTTTGGAAGCGTGGTTTAGTAAGAAGCCCTCTCTTAGACATGTTCGTGTTTTTGGCTGTGAGGCACATGCTCATGTGCCGGATGTGAAAAGATCTAAACTAGAGAACAAGGCTGTCAAATGTATTTTTATTGGCTATAGTGTTGTCATAAAAGGATACAAGCTTTGGAATCCTAATACAGAGAAGGTTGTATACATCAGAAGTATAATCTTTCGTGAGCTGAAACCTTCCACTTTGGATCTGCAGTCAAAGAGAAAGTCAAAAAACAATAAGGATGTAGCATTAATTCCTCCTACACTAGAGAAAGAAGAATTGAGAATTCAAAATGTACCTGAAACTGAGGAGAGCTCAAGAAGTTCTGAAAGTTCTGAAGAAGAACCTCAGCCTTAGCAAGTGAGGAGGTCGACCCGTGAAAGAAAACAACCAGATAGGGATGGGCTCTCTTTAATTGATTCTACTTATGCCTATGTTTTGATTTCTAGCACTGATGAGCCTAGGACTGTGAAAGAGGCATTTAAAATGTTTGATTCAGATTCTTGGTTGGAAGCCATGAATGAAGAGATGGCATCATTAGATAAGAATGAAACTTGGAGTCTGGTGCCCTTGCCTAAAGGCAGAAAGGCAGTTGGCTGCAAATGGGTATTTAAGAAAAAAGATTGGTCTAGATGGCAGTGTAGAAAAGTACAAGGAAAAACTGGTTGCAAAGGGTTATTCCTAGGTCGAGGGAATTGATTATGGGGAAATATTTTCTCCTGTAGCTAAGCTGACATCCAATAGATTTCTTTTGTCACTTGCAACAGCATATGACTTAGAGGTCGAACAGATGGATGTGAAGACAACGTTTCTTCATGGTGATCTTGAAGAAGAAATCTATATGTCCCAGCTTGAGCACTTTGTTGAAAAAGGTAAAGAAAAACTGGTATGCAAATTAAAGAAGTCTTTGTATGGGTTAAAGCAGTAACCTAGAATGTGGTACCAAAAATTTGATACTTTTGTATTGTCTTTTGGATTTGTGAGATCAAAATCTGATCACTGCATATATTATAAAGCTAAAAGTGATCAAGTACTTGTTATTGCTCTCTATGTCGATGATATGTTGTTCATAGGCAATAGTAAGCTAACGATTTCTAATCTTAAGTCTTAGTTGTTTGCTAAGTTTGAAATGAAGGATCTTGGTGCAACAAGGTATATTCTGGGGATGGAGATAACCAGGGATAGGAAGAATAGAAAACTATGGCTCAGTCAGAGTAAGTATATTAGGACTGTTCTTGAGATATTTTGTATGAATGATTGCAAACAGCTAGTGGTTCCAGTCATGCAAGGAACAAAGCTATCTGTTGAGGATTGTCCAAAATCTCCTATTGAGATGGAGGACATGACCAGTGTACCCTATGCTAGTGCGGTTGGCAGTCTCATGTATGCAATGGTCTGTACAAGGCCAAACATTGCCCAAGCAGCGGGAGTTCTTAGTCGATTTATGGCTAATCCAGGAAGAATGCAGTGGGATGTTGTGAAGAGAGTGTTTAGATATTTGAAGGGTACTTCAGATTTTTCTTTGTGTTATCATGGAAATTCGGTTGAATCACAGAGGACTCTCGCATTCGTGGATATGTAGATTCGATTGGGCGGGATATTGACAGCAGGAGGTCCGTGGATACATTTTCATGTTGAATGGTGGTGCAGTGAGTTGGATGAGTAAGCGGCAGGCTATAGTTGCTTTGTCCACTATGAAGGCTGAATACATGGCAACTACTCATGCTTGTAAATAAGCAGTTTGGTTGAAATGTTTGTGTTCTAACATTGGTTTTGATGCAGGGGAAATAACTATTTTTTGTGACAGTCAGAGTGCAATTTGTCTGGCAAAGAATCCAACTTTCCATGCCAGAACGAAACATATAGACGTACAATATCACTTTGTACGAGATATGCTGGAGGATGGAAATGTTAGTTTGGAAAAGGTTGATACTCTGGAGAATGTTGTTGATTCATTGACGAAGCTAGTGAGCACAAACAAGTTCAGGTGGTGTGCCAGTTCGATGGGCCTTAGTGCCCATGATTTTTAGTAAGTTATGTTGTGCTCTGGAGGTGCCTGTATGATCTTCATCAAGTGGGAGATTGTTGGAAATATGTGCCTCAATCAATACAGGCTGAAACCTCCATTGGAGCAAAGTCGGTATGACATCTATTATGTCTGACCGACTAGCAGATTGGTAGCATCATGTTTTGTATAGGTCGTTGTGACCTAGTTTCTGTCTTGCCAAATGCTTTCACTATGGAGCTATCGCTGTGATAAGGAGTGTTCGGTATGACCTCTTAGTGCTCGGGAGACCCTTGGCCGACAGGCCATTCAATCATGTATCGGGGAGACTCATGGCGATCACGGGCTTTGGGGTAGCTTATAGCGGCTCGGTGAGAAGTCCAAGCAAAGTGTTAGAGGCTCGCCGACAGTATGTTACATGTTGGTCTTTGGTGTAGCTTATAGTCTATCAGTAAGAAGTCTTATTGATGTGCAAAGGTCTCACCGACGAAGGTTCAAATGTTGTTCATCGGTGTAACACAAATGGTTTCAGAGAAACGTCTTAGCGACTGAAGGATGTCTTGCCGTTAGCCGATGGCTATCAGTAACCCAAATGGTTCAGGAAGAAGTCCCAGCGAAGAATGTAAGTCTCGCCGATGATAAGGGATCTTCGGTATAACTCTTGGCGACATAATACTTTGGGGTAAGTCCTAGAGCTCGGTGTGGTGTCTTAGCGAAAGTAACATGTCTCGCCGACAGTGCTTTATGTTGAAGCCTTCAGAGTAAGTCTTGGAGTTCGGTATGTTCTCTCGGCGAAAGATGGAAGTCTTGCCGACTATTCTTTGGAGCTCGATATGACTTGTGACTTCGGTATAACCTTTTGGTGACTCGCTATGATCTCCTGGCGAAAGCGATAAGTCTAGGCAACTGCTTGGTGTTTTGGCGTAACACTGAAAGCTCGATAGAACATCTTGGCGATAAAAATGACTCTTAGCGACATCGATATGCAGGTTATGTGGCATCGGCGAGACACTGTTAGTGTCTCACCGAGATGCCAATACAGTGCAAATTCTGTTGATAGTTTGACCGTCCTATGTGGAGTCTTGTGGACCAATAGGAGGAGCCGAATTGGAACCGTTGGGAGACAGTTCGTTGTGACGGTTCTGTGAGGAAGCTTGATGGACATGGAACAACAGGGATATACTCTGTGATTGCAGATTGTGATTGGTTGGTTGGTTTAAAGGTGGAATCGACAGATTGCTGGGTGATCGTATGATCAGTAAATGTATTCTAATCTGTAAAGGCTATAATTTGAAAGTTTCAGTTCGAAGATTGTTCATGGTGAATGCTGCTGTAAACATACATCAGAAAGATAAGTCTGAAACTTGTATGTAATCTTTATTGCTGTAATACAAAGTGACTTCTCTTGGCGTGGTGGGTTTTTCTCCTGTAAGGGTTTTCCCACGTATATCTGGTGTTCCTGTGTGATTGTCAATTACTCTGTTTCTGTTATTTACTTCATAGTGCATCTTAGTTGAACTGTAATTGGAAAAATTAAAAGTATATCTACATTCTTCCATTAGGTATTGACGTTAGGAGAATTGTTTCCACATCTGATTTTTCCTTACAATATCCATCCCCTTCCAAGCTAACATTTCTTCTATCCTTCATCCTCTAGTCTTATCATCCATTTTGAGAGCACACTCGTGTTCTTTGAACTCACCTGTCCTCTCGAGGGGGGCATACACAACCCTCCTCGTCATTCTTCTTTCACTAGGGCATATTTCAAAATTAAATTTCTTTGACACAATGAGATGAACTGCATTATGTCAAAGAGGGGTAAAATGTAGATAATGAAAAATGTCCTAGGCTTGCGAGTGTCATTTTTCTTCATCTTCGTCCTTTGATAATTGAATAATTTTAGTTATTCAATTATGTTTGATCATATTAATCTATTAATTAAATAATTTTTAATAATTATTTAATTAATTCACTTTCTAATCTTTATTCTATCCTGATTGATTAAATAAACTAATCGTGTCACTAATTTCTCCCTCTTCTTCAATAGTTAAATAAATTGTTATTTACTTAATTATTTTGTCACCTTTCATCTATAGTTAAATAATTACCATTAATTAATTATCTATTCATGGTCCTTTAATTCTTCTATAGTTAAATAATTATTAAAATTATTTAACTATCCCACACCACCTCCCCTATTAAATAATTAATCTAAATTAATTATTTAAGGTCTAATTTTCATCTCTCCATTTAATTAAATTGATAAATTTAATTAAATGCTCCTCTTTTCATTTTCTCTACATAAGTAATTTGAATAAATAATTTATTTTCCACTTGTCCATTTCCTCCACTCTCCATTTTTGAATAAATAATTTAAAATAAATTATCTATGCACCACTTGGTCAAAGATGTTCTGTCATAATCCCTTGTCATAACATTCATTTCTATCATAGCCTGCATGTATTGCATGTCTGTCATAACTGTCAGGTGTCATAGCTGTCGGCCTCATAGCTTTTCCATGCATGGCATATTTTTGGTGCATCAATTCTGGACCGTTGATCTTGGCATCTTTTCTGAGACTTAATCTCAACCATCCATTTCATAACGTCCCTTTCATGTATTCCCATCCATTGATCTTGGAATCTTTCTAGAAGATTAATCTCAGCCGTCCATTCGAAAGGTTGTCTATAAAAACAACCTTCCTTCTCTATTTTCACCTTAACAACCAATTGTCTCCAACTTTCTTGCTACCATTTGCAGGTTTTGCACAAGTATTTCAACAAATCTGAGGGAAAAGTTACATAACAAGAAGAAGGAGAGCAAGAGAAGGAATCAACTACAATATGGGGAGTGCTTTATTTTGTTAGCTTTCATTTTGATATCTCCATTTTGTTTGTATTCTCTTGTTGATGTGGTTTAATAGCTTAGTAGTGTTGGCTATCACTTTATCTATGCTATTTTATTTTTAACCCCATCTCACAAATGGGATACAGTGCCACTAGTTGTTTCAGAAACATATGATGAAAATGAGGAAGAAAGATTTGAAGACATTCCTTTGATTTCAATTCATTATGACCATATATCAGGATTGGTTAGAAAAGGTACATGTGTAAGTTTTCAATAATTTTTATATATTATATATATCTAGTTAATGATCTTTAAAGTCTAGAGACATTTCTAAATTTTTTAGAAATTTTATGTGTAAATTTGGTGTACATGAGATGTTTTTGCAATCATAGCAGAGCTTGGAAACATCGAAGGTGTTAGCTATTATTTATTGTGTTGCACAGAAGAGAGGAATAAGCTAACACAACTTGACACAAGTGATGGAATGTCATTTCCCACATGTGAGTTTGAATTTAAAATTATGTATACATTGTGTTCACATGTGCATGCATGACTGTTATAAACATTAAATATATATTGTACAAACCTTGAGCATGAAAATGTTGTACACGTTCATATGTCTTACCAAGTAGGTTCATGTTTACCATGCAAGTTCTATTGTAGTGCAAGGGACATATCTAAAACAAGTCAAAGTTGTTCAGCATGGGATTCATTTTGTTGACTATCAACTTGATAACACGGTATATCAATATAGTCACTTGATAATTTCTACCACCCTACATCTTCACGTAGTTCCACATGCACGTGGCTGAAGAAAATGGAGACTAGATAGTGAAGATCATCAAAAAATTCTACATGTTATTGAAGAGCGGGCTGAACCAGAATCTTTGACTTAGATTATATCCATGATTTTCAAGTTCACTTGTAACCCTATACATGTTCAAGTGAGAACTTATAGTAACTTGTACATAGTTGTAAATAATTTTGCGTAAATTATAATTATATGTACATATTTGTTCCATGGAATTCTTAAGATCAAGAATCTTTGATAGCATCATCTCTTACATTTAATTATATACAACTTATATTGGTTTCATGGAATTCTTAAGTTCAAGAATCATATATACAATTATATACAACTTATATTTGTTCCATCAAATTGTTCCATGGGAAATTATGCAATTATATACAACTTATATTTGTTTTGAATGGAATTCTTAAGTTCAAGAATCTTATATACAATTATATATACAACTTATATTTTTTCCATGGTAAATTATGTAAATTTTAAAATTAAGTATTATCTAATTATAAAATTATTGCACACATATTTAAAACATAAATTAATGTACCCTCGAGCTCCCTCTCTCCCCTCTACCCTTAACCCTTAAACCCTAAACCATTGTACCCCCCACCCTTTATCTCTCTCCCACTCCCCCCTCTCTCTCAAGTCTCTCCCTCCTACCCCCTCTCCCTCTCTCCCCTCTACCCTCTACCCTTAAGCCTTAAGCCTTAAACCCTCTCTCTCACTCACTCACTCCTGTCTCGAGCTCCCCTATAGCCTTAAACCCTTAAACCCTCTCTCTATCTCTCACTCACTCACTAATTCTATCTCGTGCTCCCTCTCTCCTCTCTACCCTTAACCCTTAAACCCTAAACCCTTGTAACCCCTACCTTTTATCTCTCTCTAAAGTCTCTCCCTCCTACCCCCTCTCCCCCTCTCCCCTCTAACCTTAACCAGGTTAAACCCTAAACCCTTGTACCCTCTACCCTCTATCTCTCTCACTCATTCATTCCTTCTATCTCGAGCTCCCCTCTAGCCTTAAACCCTTAAACCCTCACTCACCTCTCTCTCTCTCAAGTCTCTCCCTCCTACCCCCTCTCCCTCTCTCCCCTCTACCCTTAACCAAGTTAAACCCTAAACCCTTGTACCCTCTACCCTTTATCTCTCTCCCACTCCCCCCTCTCTCTCTAGTCTCTCCCTCCTAGACCCACTCTCTCTCTCTCTCACTCACTCACTCCTATCTCTAGATCCCCTCTACCCTCTAACTTTAAGCCTTAAACCCTTAAACCCTCTCTCTCTCTCTCTCACTCACTAATTCTATCTTGAGCTCCCCTCTACCCTTAACCCTTGACCCTTAAACCCTAAACCCTTCTACCCTTTACCCTTTATCTCTCTCCCACTCCCCCTCTCTCTCTCAAGTCTCTCCCTCCTACCCCCCCTCTCTCTCTCTCCCTTAACCCTTAAACCCTAAACCCTTGTACCCCTACCTTTATCTCTCTCCCACTCCCCTCCCTCTCTCTCAATTCTCCCTCTACCCCTCTTAACCAGGTTCAACCCTAAACCCTTGTACCCTCTACCCTCTATCTCTCTCACTCATTCTCCTTCTATCTTGAGCTCCCCTCTAGCCTTAAACCCTTAAACCCTCACTCACTCCCTCCCTCTCTCTCTCTCAAGTCTATCCCTCCTACCCCCTCTCCTCTCTCCTCTACCCTTAACCAGGTTAAACCCTAAACCCTTGTACCCTCTACCCTTTATCTCTCTCCCACTCCCCCCTCTCTCTAGTCTCTCCCTCCTAGACCCACTCTTCGTCTCTCTCTCTCTCTCACTCACTCACTCCTATTTGTAGATCCCCTCTACCCTCTACCTTTAAGCCTTAAACCCTTAAACCCTCTCTCTCTCTCTCACTCACTAATTCTATCTCGAGCTCCCCTCTACTCTTAACCCTTGACCCTTAAACCCTAAACCCTTCTACCCTCTACCCTTTATCTCTTTCCCACTCCCCCTCTCTCTCTCAAGTCTCTCCCTCCTACCCCTTTCCCCTCTCCCCTCTCCCATCTACCCTTAACCCTTGTAACCCATACCCTTTATCTCTCTCCCACTCCCCCCCCTCTCTCTCAAGTCTCTCCCTCCTACCCCCTCTCCCCCTCTCCCCTCTACCCTTAACCAAGTTAAACCCTAAACCCTTGTACCCTCTACCCTCTATCTCTCTCCCAAGTTCCCACGCTCACTCTCTCTGAAGTCTCTCCCTCCTACCCACTCCACCTCTCTCAAGTCTCTCTCTCTCTCTCTCACTCACTCCTATCTCTAGATCCCCTCTACCCTCTACCCAAGTAAGCATGTTTAACCCTTAAACCCTCTCTCTCTCTCACTCAATCACTCCTTTTGTCTTGAGCTACCCTCTAGCCTTAAACCCTTAAACCCTCTCTCTCTCACTCACTAACTCACTCCTATCTCAAGCTCCCCTCTAGCCTTAAACCCTTAAACCCTCTCTCTCTCACACTCACTCACCCCTATCTCGAGCTCCCCTCTAGCCTTAAATCCTAAACCCTTAAACCCTCTACCCTCTACCTCTCTCCCACTCCCTCCATATCTCTCTCTTAAGTCTCTCCCTCCTACCCCATGATCACTCTAGGTCCATATCTCTCACTCTCAAGGGAATGATATGGGCCTTCTGTAAAATTTTCCAGCCATAGCTGCCATTCTCTCTAGCTGAAAAAATCCATGCAGGCATTAAAAAAAAGAATAGTTAAAGAAAACCCATAAGCACAAAGCTAACGAATCTTCAACTTCACTGCTCAAGTAGTTTAAAGCATGAGAACAAAATAACCTTTTGGGTCTCTAAATCTTATACAGTATATGATACGAAGCAATTTCATCATGGTGGGAAAATCATTGCAGTAAAAAGATTTCTAGAGAGAATAAAATCTAGGACCTGTTCGTAGGGTTGTAAATACATTAGAATTAGAATAGGTACAACTAAAAAAGGAGTGACTTAATCATTTTAACCATAGTTTTCATTTGAGAATACAAAAATATGGAATATGCATCATTAAATTAGTTAGGTTGTGCAAACGGACCTCATCTTTCAACCAAATATTCTCAATACACAGTTGTTGCTCTTGAACACTAACTTTTGCAATACTAGTAGGTCCTCCGCAGTTGGTACATATGGGATTTTTGAATTTGCTGAGTATGCATGTGATAGCTCTTCTTTTTGGGATGGTTATCTTCCTACTCATCACCAGATCCATTCCCTTCCATGTTGTCACTGCCATCTACCTACTCTCATACTCTTCATCTCTTTGTAGATCCCAAGCTGAGACTCTCCACCACTACTACCAAACATGTCTCCTTTTCCTTCCAAGCTCCTTGTCTGTCTAACAATTCCCATCATAAATATATACTTACTTATATCTATAAACAAAAAAAATTCCCCTAAGAAAATCAAATTAATACGCATTTACACATCAATACCCATGTTTTTATGATTTCCAATTGAAGAGAACACCTACCAACGTCAAGGAGAGATTGGGTGCAGAGCTATAGATGTTCATGTTCATATTAGACCTTGGTTGAGGGGTAATGAAACAAGGCTGTGCCATTCCAATATTGTTAGATGAGATCTCAAAGAAAAACCTTTTGTTTGAATCGTTCCTGCCCTCAACTAAACTACCCAATCCAAAATTCATCCCAAAATGCTTTTCAACCGTTTCTAATACATATACGTTTTAATTATATACTTTTAATATTATAATAATAACAATTATATATAATAATAATAACAATTATATATAATAATAATATATATATATATAATTAATAATAATTATATATTATTATTATAATATTATTATAATACTATTATTATTATAATATATTGTAATAATAAGTATATTATATATTATAATATAAAAAGAATATAATTTAGATTTATATTAATATTATATATTATAAAATACAACTATTAAAAAATGGTAAAACAAATGGGAAACCAAATGGTCAAATGGATCCATGTCAAGGGGTTCAACCGAACCCCTTTAATATACATTTTTTTATTGTATTTCAAAGTGGTTCGACCGAACCTATGTTTGGTCAAACCTAGTTTCGACTAAATAGTGATTCAATTGAACCACCCTTTTTTCACCTTCACCCTCCCAAGCACCAAAATTGTCCAAAATTTTGCACTTTGAAGCTTGATTTGAAAATGAAAATGGAGGAGACTTCACAAACCCAACTAGTATCAGGTAGCCCTCAGAACGAGCTATCGAACAAATATAATTTTAATATTTTTTGGTTTTATTATCTATTTGTTTTTTAAGTTTTAATAAATATAGGTTTCTCACCGAAAATGAAGTTCTCTATTCTGCACATGTGGAAAAATAGAAAATTATCAATTTTTTTTTTGAAAAATATGAGTGTACTAGATATTGGAGTCCTTCATCCAACAAAAAAATAAAATTGATAGATACAATAAAATTTATGCGTTATACGGTCGTGCTATGTCTGAATTGTAATTGGTTTGACTTTGAAACTTGATTAAAGAAAAAATATTCAATAAAAACTTTCTAACCAAGTGGAAGCACTAGATATCGGAGTTACAAATCTAAATTTGAAAGAATTATAATTTTATCCTTCAAGGAAAAAAAGTTATGCATTATACGGTGTGCGTCACTTTTTAAAAATGTTGTTTTCTGAAAAAAACCAATTTTCTTGGGAGATAGAAAAAGAAGTGCAATCTGATTCCAAAAATTTTGAAAAAAATATTTTTAGAATCTACAGAAAAAATGTGGAGAGACTCTAGTTTGCATCATCTTCAAATTCCTCATGGTTTATCCGCTATAGGTTCCCCAATGTAAAGATTTAGTTAAAAAAATAATTTCAGTGCCCAGTGTGGCCAAAAATTGTAAACCACTATTATGGGATCACCCCCTGAATCTAGAAGCCATCTCCTTGATCCATGCCTTGGAACAACATAAGAGCATGTCCTTTATATCCTGATGTAGATGCTTGACCTTTGTCCTTTTTAGACTATTTTGAAGAAGAAGGAGAAGAAGATTCAGACATTCTAGAAGGAAAATCAATGTGATTCCTTTTGAGAATATTTTTCAACTCATCAATATCCTTCTTATAACAATAGTGTTCTTCATGTCCATCCTTTTTGCAATATGCACAAGTAGGCCTCTCCTTCTTAGATGATTCCCCTTTTGAGGATTTCTTTATGTGGCTTGTTCTTTTCCTTCTTTTGCTTCTTATCAATATTCAATGGTTCTTTCTATACCTTTGACTCACTTGCCAACAATGCTTGTGACTTGGAAGACTTGATTAGACCCATGTTCATTAACTTAGCTTCCTCTTGGATTAGGATATTTTCAAAAGTCATCAAACTTAGGATCAACATATGATGCTCCCATAGATAGTCGATGGGTATGAAAGCCATAAACAAATACTGAATACTCAGGACCAATCTTGGATGACACATTCAAAATTAATTGTAAATGGACTCTTTGTCAATGTTGCATTCTTTCAACTGTGTTATGAGTTGCTTAACTTTGGAGATGTAGTCTTGGATGTGGTCAAAACATTTTAGATCAAGATTCATCAAATTATTATCAATTTGATATCCTCTAATCTTATCTATTTTACCATACAATTTTTTCAAAAGTCTCCCAAGCCTCTTTAGGTGTTTTACATGATTCAACATGAAATTATAAATCAAATGAGACTAATGAACATATGCGTCCAAGTGTTTTCTCACGATCAAGCTCCCATTTTTCCAATTCTTTAGCATTAATAGGTTGATGAACGGTTTCCTTTAGATGACCTATTAGAGCTTTCATCATGAGATAGTTCCATACTAACTTTCTCCATGTAGCATAATTATGTGTGGAGTTGGGAGTTCAATTTGAGATTTACCCATTGCAAGAACACAAACCAAGCAAAAGAATGATCAACCATTGCAAAATTACTCCCCCAAATTACTCAATCATGAAACCTCCCAAGAAATATCTGATTCGTGGCACTTTATACTTAGTGAGTTTACAATTGCCACTTGCTAAAAAAAACAAACTGGTCTTGATCTTGGTACATACAAATGCCAAAAATAGGCCACAGGTTCAAAGTTAAACTTTTACAATAGATGAGATCAATTTGATCAAACCACTAGAAAGTACACAAAAGATTATGCACTTTCAAAAAAAATTCACTCAAAAATGTTACCGTAGGAGCAAGATATGAGCTCCTGAAGTTCCCAAAATGAGGACAAAGCAGTAACCCTTGTGAAAATATATAATTTCTAGAAAAACCAGACACTAAAACCAAAAAATTATTCCACCACTATGAAGAGCATGAAATTCTAGCCCCCCCAAAAAAAAAAATCTTGAAAAAAGGAGTCAAAATGAGCAAGTTATGAGCCTTCAAAGTTCGCCTTCCAAAACCAAAATGCAAAACGATGAGGGGGGTGGTGCTGATGTCAACATTTCACTATGTTAAAATTGATGGCCTCCCACACGTAAAAAAAGAATATACCTTCCTTGCATGAAATATTTTGGGAGTCAGAATATGCTAAAGAATATTATGTGGCTAGCAAATGTAGGGAATCTTTGGTGGGAATCTCCAATTATTATGGCAATGTTGATTGGTGGGAATAGGTAAATGACCGCCTAACACATGTCTCAATGTGAGCCACTGGATTTAAACTTCTTTGTCGGATTTCTTAATACAAACTGCTAGATTGACTGAATTAAATGAGCTATTTTTTTTTGAATTTTTGATCGCTTGAAATTTAATGTGCTTGATGAACTTTTATCATCGTTAGTTTATAATGTAGGGGCTTGTGGGACTAATGGTGGCTCATTGTGTGGCGGAAGGGGATAGGGAGTACCCTGCATAGAAGGGTATGACTCTGCCAAAATCTGCAGAAAAAAAGTTCTCCCCTTTTCTATTTTTATTTGTTTGTAATAAAAAAACATTTATAGAAATATTTAATTGGTAGAATGACAATTTTTCAAAATTTTATACCAAAAATTTTAATTTATTTTTTTGAAAAAAATCATACCGCTATATTTATTGCGGCCTGGGGGGTCGTACGACTCCCTGGGCAATTTTTTTTGTCTCAACGGACAATTGCTCTGAATTCGAAGAATTGATAGTCGATCTTAGGGTTTTTGGCTTTTTTAAACGTGATGTAAGGGTCAGATTTGACCCAAAATGCTCCAAAAATTTAGCTACCTTCTGGATCTAGCAACCACTCTTTAGCTTCAAACCCTCATAGATTTGGCCTCATATGTCTGATTTGGATGAAACAAAAGGAAAAACCGACTATCTTGAACCTCCTGAATGAGCAATAGTGACCTTAGATTTGCACCAACAAGCTCTGATTTAAACTTGCAATAAAGAGCCAAAAAGAGGAACCCTCCAAATCTGGTATTTCTTTCAAACTTTTATGATTCTCCAGATCATCATACGATGCAAGAGAAGAGCATACTCAACTTATCAACTCTCTTTAGAAAAATACTATCCAACGACACCCAATCCACTCTGATACCATGCTAGAATTGGCTATGGCTGCCAAGATCTTGAGGCCAAATGGAAAGCACAAGAGAGAGAATATGCATATGCAAATATGTTTCAATTGATATGAAAAATGTAGTAGAAACCCCTTGGTTGTATAGCCGAGGTGAGATAAAATATGTGGGTATGTGTAGGGTCATCATGGAAAAAACAGAGCCTTAAGTGGTGAAAAATTCAGAAAAATCAAAGTTAGGCAACTTGACATAAAAATTTGAATAAGTTATCTATATTATTTCAAAAATATGTAAGAATAGAATTTTTTGAAAATTGAATGTAGTTTCTAAACTACTAGGTTTATTTAAAAAAAAAACTATTTGGTGAAAATTTGAAATTTCAATACAGTAGTACTTAAATTTTAGGGAAAAAATAAGAAGTAGGTGTTTGTCGACCACCCTAACCACAATAAAATGATAATATTTTTTTATAATATTTTAGATATAAGTAGAGGACTCATGTTGGATGTGATGCATATTTTTTGTAATTTTTTCTAAGTAAATAATTAATTATGAATTTTTATTACAACTTTTGAAAATATAAAAACTTGTATGCTGACCACCTTAACTTGGTCAAAACTTCATGAAATTCAATTTTTTTTTAAAATCCTATAGTATGTGAAGCATAAAATGTGATGCATGTTTGATTTAAAAAATGTGATACCATTTGAAAGCTATAAATGTTTTTCAATCAGCCTATCAATAAGGACTTTAGTTGTAATTCAAATAGAAAATGAATAATAATTATTTATTAAATTCAAAGTAAAACATAATTTATATTGGTGGAAATTTGAGAATCTCCTTTAAAAACCCTTTTCGTTTAATCAATTTTGGGTAAAAAAAAAGTTGTCAGCCACATACCCTACACATACCCATGATATTGTCACTTTTTGGCCCATCATGATCCTGCACATACCCATGTCATAAGACTATGAAAAGCGTCTTAATCATATGACATGAGACAAATTATCACATCTACCTAGGTTCACATGTGTTACAAGTCAAAAGATAAGATAATAAATAATGACAACTAACACCTTCTAGAAAGATTCCTTCCTAGGACCTAAGTAAACTTAACATGTAAATAAGTCCCCTAGTAATGAATTAACTAGGTACAAGACTTTATTTACACCAAAAATTGGGAGTTACCATTACACATTCATATAGATGCCTCTAACTCCTCAATAGGGGTTATATTATGACAAAAGGATGGTACACTATTTTATTTAATTATTCATATGAACAAAAAAATTACTAGTATGAAATGAATTATATAGTTGCTAAAAAAGAGTTCTTAGATTTTATGTATGCTTTATAATAAATTTTGTTATTATATCATAGGATATAAGGTATTTGTTCACACTAATCAGTTTGTAATTTTTTTTAATGAATACGCCTATTATTCTTAGGAGAGTCATTAGATGGTTACTATTATTATTATAAGAATTTGATATTAATATACTTGATAAGCCTAGATGTGAGAATGTCATTGAATTTTTTTTATCTAGGTTACCAAATATTGATGAGTTACTTCTAGTTGGTGATATCATTCTTAATGAGCACTTTTTCACACTCTCTATCAAAATCCACTAGTGTACATTGATATTTCCAACTAGTTAGTCACTTGCAAGTTTCCTCTACATTTATCTTCCAAAGATCGAGTGAAGCTTGTGGTGCTAAGTGGACATGGTACAGTCACAGATGGAGGGTTCAGAAAGAACAATCCAAACCATGCAGTGTAGAGTCAACACAACAAAAATAACACAAGAAAGTATTTTGCAAATATGAATCTTTATTGAATTGATAATCTTACATGAAACACATGCCTCATGGGTGAATTATCAAGGCTCATAGGCCTGTCGCAAGGGAATTCAACATTACAACTAGCCAAAGGCCTTATTGCAGTCCCCTGAAGGGTTGATGCGAAAATCTAACTATCTAACTATTACTAACTACTAATGAATAATTAATGAATTCTAAATGATTACAAATGTTCTTAAATATGATTCTCTAGCTCCAATAAAGGTCTACATTGACCACAAGGGTTTACAAAACTCGATGAATGATCACACATGAAGGTCGGCCTCAAAACATGAGAAGACAATCCTTCACAAAATGAAATGACTTGTGAATCTCCAAGATATATTTCATTGGACCCAAAATTCTTGTATGATGTCCCATTAGGCTCCAAACATTCAAGAATAAGTCTACACTAAGAAATCTAGACCAAGTCGGCCCCAAATTCTTTGATTGCCAATTATAGTGAATTGAGAGTGATAACTTTTAGAAAACAAATGAAAATAATCTAAAATATGGATGTTGTAGATGACTTTGTTTAGATGCTAAATCCTACTTGTTGAGTTGAGAAACAATAATGCCATGAAATGTAGAATGAAATGTTGAAATTGCTACTAAATGAAATGCAAGAAAATAAATGTGTTTGGTTGATACAAGATTACTTTACAACTAGGGATGCTCCTACATCAGACACCTAGGATTGGAAGAAAAGTGAGTCCCTCACTTTCCAGGGGCTAGAGGAAAACCAAAATGGTCCACCTCAGCTTGAGAAATCCATGATTAATCCTCCACTAGTCTATCTTTCCACTTCACCAAAAATTCCTTGTATGACTTGTTCCTAGTGCTTCTTCTAGATTTGGTATCCAAAATCTGTTCAATCTCCTACAATGGTTGATACATGGTAATTTCTCCTCCAAATCTACTTCATTACTTGACTGCCCTTCATGATACTCATAGATATTTGCAATATTGAAAATAGGTGATATACCCATTGTCTCTGATAACTCCACTTCATATGCATTTCCAAAATCAAACTTCCTTAGAATCTTACATGGTCCAAAATTCCTCATGTCTTCAATTTATTATATGTTCCAACTGAAAATCTTTCCTTCCTTAGATATACCATCAGTTCATCTCCAATAGAAAACTGCTTATGTCTCATGTGCTCATCTGCCTTCTCCTTATACTTAGTGTTCATATCCTCCAAGTGATTCTAGACTTGATTATGCAATGTCTCCATGAATCCTGCAAACTCTTCTACCTCCACACTCTTCTTGTTCTCAATTTTGATATCTCTTAGCTTGAAAACTCCTTTGGGATGCATTCATGTCACAATCTCGAATAGTGTCTTCCCTGTACTTTGGTTCACTAAATTATTGTATGTAATTTTTTCTTTTGGTAGAACTATATCCCAATTTTCTATCTTGTCTCCAACCAAATGTCTTAATAGGTTACCTAAACTTCTATTTACTACCTCTATTTGTCCATCTGTCTATGGGTGATATGCTGAACTAAACCTCAAGTCTGTCTTCATCTTCTTCCACAATTTCCTCCAAAAGCATCCAATGAATTTGGTGTCCCTTTCTGAAACTATACTCTTAGGTAATCCATGCAATCTTATAATCTCCTTGAAAAATAAGTTAGCAACATGCACAACATCATTAGTCTTCTTGCAAGGAATGAAATGTGTCATTTTAGAAAATTTGTCTATTACTACCATTATAGAATCATGTCCTCTTTGTGTTCTTGATAATCCCATTATGAAATCCATGCTTATATCATCCCAAGGTCTCTTCGGTACTGTCAAAGGTTTGTACAATCCAATATTCTGACTACTCCCTTTTGCAACTTGACAAATTCTACAACTCTGAACATACTTCCTGACATCCTTATATATCTACGACCAAAAATAATGTTCACTTACCAAAGCTAAGTTATTTTATCGACTCCAAAACTCATTCTATTCGTCCACTACGTTTCTCTTTAATCAAATTCTCCCTCATTGAACTCCTTGGAATACACAACCAATTTCCTTTGAACAACATGCCTTCCTAAATGAAATAATCCAACCATTAGCTCCGGTCTATCACTACTAGTTCCTTACATGCTTTCCACGCTTCACCAAAATATGGATCATCCTCATACATGCACTTTAGTTCTTCAAATCCCAATTCTTCTATCCTCATCTCTGTCAGCAAATTCCTTCTCCTACTCAATGGATCTGCTTTAAAGAACCTAATCTACTTTAAATTCATTTAGATCATCTATGTTTTTTGAGATTTATGTTTTCATTTACTTCCATTAACATAAAACTAGACCAATTAAGAGGGTCGACCTAGGAGAAAATGGCTTTTGTGATTTGATAATCTTTCTAAGGTATTTTGATGCAGGAGCATCCAGGGTGTAAGAGCAATCTTGCATCACCCAAAAAAAATGTTGTTCCTTTTTCAATAAGGGCTAATCTTGGCCAGGTTACTATTTTAGCAAGTTTGTATTTATGCACGGTTGGATACAAAATCTTACACAAACCTCAAGAATGGTACATTGAAGCCAATGGTGAAGAAATCACTTCAATACCATTTGTCATTTGAGAGATTTAAAATTTTAATTTTCAAAAATCCTAGTAAAATCTTTGAAGTCAATTTTGAGGCACGTAGAGGCTCTGGATGGGCCTGGAAATTGGTGGAAAATGAAAGTAGTTGGCCTTTTGGCCCTAATTCTTAGCAGAAGATTTCTTGAGAGCTTTATGAAAAGGTATTCTAATAGAAAATCTGACGATAGGATCAAAAGTTATGACCTCGCGAAGTTGTACTACGAAAATTAATAAAATTTCAAAATATCTTCTTGAGGAAGTTACACTTTCCAGAAGATTCTAGGGCAGTTACACCTTCCAAATAAAGTATGTGAAAGGGGAATATAGAAAAGAGGTAGAGTAGCGTAGATGGTGGCTCTGACTTGCAGATTTGCAGATTTATGTAATAAAAAAGCCCACATGATGGCAAATATAATGTTGTAATTTCATTTTCATTTAAGTGATAATAAAGAATATTTGCTTTCCTTCTTGCATTTTTTTGGTGCCATTATCTATTGTTTTTGTGAGTTTTAGATTGTAAGGGGAGTACCCTTCATTATATTTTAAAAACTATCGAGGCTTGATAATCAATGAAGGGAAAAATAAAACATTGGACAAAGGAGTAGAAGTGTACATTTCACCAAATTAGGTTCACAAGTTAGGAGAGATTTGCAAAAAAATGAAAGTGACTTAGTGCTATGGGACCAATATTTGCACAAATTGAAGACCGATCTCAATATTTCTAAACATAGACAATCCATTTTCAATCCTAAGACAATTTTTTTTAATGTGATATCAAACTTCATTCTTCATCATTAATCATCAAACTAGGTACCTCTATCCCTTACATTTACTTTTCTCTAATACTATTATTTATTCAATTATTCATTCTAAAATAATTACTACTTTAATCTAAATTAAATTAAGTTGAATAAATTCGTTTAAATAACCTAGATTAACATTAATATAAATTATTTTTATTTACAATTAAACAATATAATAAAAATATATGAAGAACTTTTATAATTTATTCATTCTATTAAATAGAAATATGTTACAATAGAAAATTACATTTTATGTAAGCATAAATGAATAAAACACCTCTCAAAGGTAATTGACATTTTTCTCCACCATATAAATATTGTGAAATACGTTCAAATAGAAACAATAATAAATTACCTCCTCAAGACATAAAATAAAAGTTATGTTTGATATGTAGTTCAGAACATGCTAAGTAATAAATTAGTGAACATAATGAAAACAAAATCATAATCGATATTGACATAGTGTGATGATTTAAATGTGGTGTTGTAGTTTTTGCCACAAGATTCAAAAGTCAGTTGAGATGTTATTGTTGAGTGTTTATGTTAGGAATGAGATCTCCTTTGTGACCTCATCAATTCATAACTACAAATCAATTTTACTAAATCAATTTTACTACATTCATCCAAAATTCTCGTTGAACTTTTTCATTGAATAACTAAGACCACAATACTGCTCAAAACACACGAGAAGAAAAGAAATGATTCAGCTTATTTTATGAAGCGATACAAGGCATGAGAGGATGTAGTAGTTAGCAGTAGTGGTATAATGCAATTCCATCCCCAGGGGTATTCTAAACAATCAGTAATTTCCTTGTACACACAAAAAGTTGGATAGACAGACTCCATTGCCATATGCACACAAAACATGTTCGTTAAATGATATCAGCCCAATCAAATATGTAGATATGTTTTCGTGATCGATCTATGTCAAGTCCTTTGAATAACATATAAATTGTATAGCCATAGCATCTTTGAATGGGTGTAAATACAGTGTCTGTAAAACTATGAAGAGCTACTTAACCTTGTCTGCTAAGAGAAAGCCAATATATCATTAAACAAGTATAATATATACTAATAAGGATCATCCTTTCTATGTTTATAAGTGCATTGCTCATTCATTATATGTTGTAAGGAGACGCTTCATCTTCCGCCTTAGATGCATTGCTGAAACTGATTGGCCACCAAATCCATAGTAAGATTGTTCGTTTCAGTAGAAGGAAGCAATTACACTATTTAAGGGTTTTTGTTGTTACCAGAGTTGAAGAGGTGGTCGCTGTATTGCGTTGTCATGGAGGTTGGGCTGAGTTGGCTGGAGACGAAAAGCAGCAGCAGGCCCCCCCTGCATCTGCATCTGCATCTGGAGCTGCATCTGCATCTGCATCTGCATTGTATTGTAATGAAGCGCCGCATTCCTGCTTGATTGCGCCTCCCCTCCGTACAACACTCCCATATCCACCATTCCACACTCTGCTGCCGCCCCTTCCACTGCTGCTTGCTCTGTCACCTATCATTGCCCATTCATTCAAATTATATAACTATCTGTGTTTCAGAAATCAATATAAAAATTGCATATTCTGTCTAGTGCATACTAGTCGGCAAATTAGCTGACTCTTTTGGTCCTCCAGTTGCCTCTCCTACGCAATAAACAATACAGCTGTTTAACACCCGTAATGGAATTGGAATTGCATACAGAATTATGGGGAAGACAGGAAAATCTTACTACCTTTCTTCGCAGATTATCTACTTGTTGATGCCACAGTTGAGTCTGTTTTCATTCAAATATTACAATCGAAAAAACATGAGCTCAATAATTTCTACAGCTACTGAAAATATAAATATGTATGGAGAACAGGTAAGCAGTTGCACTAGGAAAAGGATCCAGTAGCAATCCACTCTAACTTCATGCATCTTAAGTGGGTATCTCAGATTTTAATGATTTTTTTGTGTTTTTTCATATGTGATTTAAGAGTTTAATTTTATTGTTTCAGTTTTTGAATAGTTATAATAAATTTGGGAGGACTCATTATGTACACAAAGGTTAAAAAATGGTCATTTAAAAGTGATACCTATATCTATTCATAGACACCCCAATAATATGTGCTACAACCACCAAAAAATTTGCACAAGTAATCCAATACATAGTCCTCTAATAAATGTTTTGATCAATACCTATGTGCAAATGTCACACTCATGTTAAAATTGCACAACTACTTCAATTAAACATTCAAATTTTAACTACCGAAATATAAGTGGATGACTATTAATACGTATGAAATCTTTTTAATAAATTTTTAATTATAATGTATTAATGAACTGATATTGATATGTAGAGAGCTACTAGATCCTTTCCCTATAAATAGTTGAAAAATTAATATTAAATATATTTTAATGCTCACCTTTTTAGCACGAACGCGATTGGCGGACATTTCAAGTTGGTGTTCCAGCTGATGCAACTCTCCAATTGGCAAAAAGTCGAGATCTTCACCCATGAGATGCCTGATACAGAGTTGTCGTTAGGTCTTGTGCAAGTGCAAATGGTAATACATATATACATTGAACAAAAACTCAAGATTTTCCACTAGCTCTCTACTATCTTGATGATGGATCACGGAGTGTGATCCAAAACATTGTTGCTAAAAGTCTCTAACACAATCAAGCCCAAAAACAATATCTATAAAAAAAAATGAATTGTAGAAAATTGATGTCATTAACATAAATACATGTCATTTCACCTGATATCAGCTTGGAGTTTTTCATTCTCATTCTTCAATCTTGACATCTCACAGAATAGATGCTGCAAATGCAAATGCAAACACTAGATTATGAGTGTGTTGTCCCTTAGGTTGTTGCATTTGCAGTGCATTAATGAGAGTAAAAGTAAAAGTAAACCTGGTTATCAACGTCGGAGAGGCGAGCTCCAAATGCTTGCTCATATCTCTCTATGATCTTTCTCATGCTGTGAGCAATCACATTTACTGCACATCTTAGTCACCTCAAAAATAACTTACAAAAACATCAAATTATAAATCACTTTCTAAAACTCAAGGTTACACTTACAAATAGGATAATTATACCAACGTCTTATTAATTATATTTGGGTATCATATAATTGATTGGATAAATGAATACGTTTGTTTGTTTTTTCTTCTTCTTAAATTTAGATTTTTTTAAAATTAAATAAATTAATAAATTTGTTCTTTAATATTTTTATTATTAAAATTATCATTATGATTTTACATTTTAATTCGTCTTTAAATTTTTTATTATAAAATATTGATTTAATAATAAACTTTATAAATATTATTCATATTTACTAGCAATCACACTTTAGTGTGCAATTGGTACGTCGAAGAGGAGTGGAATGTTAATTAGGAAAACTTTGGGTTTTTTTTACATACATTTATGTAGTACATAAGGTCAGTTGATAGGTCATTTATGAAGTGATGTTTGTGCAACAAAGGTCTAAATGGAGAAGTGATAGCTTCAAATCAACTATGCATCCACTTATGGATCCAAACATGATTAAAACAAAAACCTTTGAATCAAGATGATAATTAATTTCTATTACAAGTAGACTCATGTTAGGTTTGTGATAGGGAGAGAGAGAGAGAGAGATGGGGATATAAAGAGGGAGAACTAGACGAGGAAGAGCAAGAAAGAGGGGTGAGGAGATAGAGAGGGAGAGGGAGAGAGAGAGGGAGAGAGAGATGAAGATAGAAAATAGATATTAAGAGAAGGATATGGAGAGATAAAGGGGGAGAGGAGAGAGGGATAGCTAGAGATGAAATGGATAAATATATAGAAAGAGAGAGATAGAAAGATAAAGATAGAGATAGGAAGTGATATATAGAGAGATAAAAAGGAGATATATAGTGGTAGAGAGAGAGGGAGAGATAGAAAGATAAAGATAGAGATACTAAGTGATATATATATATAGAGAGAGAGATAGGTAGAAGGAGATATATAGTGGTAGAGAGATGGAGATATAATGAGATAGAGATAGAGGGAGAGATGGAAGAAGTAATATAGAGAGATAGAGGTAGAGACACAAAGAGGTATAAATATAAAAGTCTAGAGAGAGAGAGAGAGAGAGAGAGAGAGAGAGAGAGAGAGAGAGAGAGAGAGAGAGAGAGAAGGGGGAGAGAGGGAGAAATATAACTAGAGGATGATATAGAGAGATAGCGAGGGATAGGGGAAAGGATAAAGAGCTATATCTCCTTATATATCTATCTCCCTTTTCCTTTTCCTCTATATCTCTCTATCTTCCTAGTTGAAAAAAGTGCCAAAAGCTTCTTATAATTATAGAACTATTCAATTTATAGAGAAAATAATTAACTTTAAGTTAGTTATGGTCTTAAATATTTATGAAAATTATAAAGTAAGTTTACGATAAAGTGACTTATATTTTAAAATCGTCATTGGTCTTTTGATAAAAAAATATTTTATTAAAAGAACTAATAAATATTATTAAAATATTTTATTATAAAACTTGAGCCTCATTAGTGATAGCTTTCTTTTCATCCTTCAATGTTGATGATTTGTGATAATCTACATTCATAACCTCAATCATTTCGTACTAAATGGACTTGTTTCACTAATTGAACTCAAAAAATTACTTGATTGCCTCATCCAAGGCCTTTGTTTGAGTAGCCTCGAGTTCAATTCAAAAATTAATAAATCAAGTTTATGACTTGTTTCTATTTAATTAAATAAAAAAAATGGGCTATTTCAATAAATTAATCTATATTAAACATAGTGGTATAGAGAATTTGGAATATTTAAACATATTAAAATATAATATTAGAAACATTTAGAAAATTACAATCAGTATAAATACATTATTTGAATTGAAATATAATATTTGTTTTCTTTATGGAGCTTGTTGAATTAAAGGAAAAAATATTACCTCTTTTGTCTTTTATTATGTATATATCAAATGAATGAATCAAATATTAAAAAAACCTCAATTCATGTACCCTCCTTTTGGTGGCTACAAAATGAATGGAACTAAAGAGAGAGATGCATCCAACATCTTCAAAATTACTTACAAGTAAAAACTGTTCTTTGCCCCTCCATGAATCAACTTAATTATCAAATATCTCTAATTTCAATCAATGACTCTTAAGTGTTTGATATAGAATAATACAAAATATCTTTAATATTATTATTTTTAGTTAATTATGAATATTTATTACATATAATAATAAATGTTACCTAATGATAAAATTTTCATTATATTTCTTTATTTTAGATGTTTATATATTTTTTTGTGTATTGAATGAGAAGATTAATTGAAATCCATTACATTCTTTTCAAAAAATATGATAATTTTTATTTTATAAGACAATAACAAATTTTCTTAAATTAAAGACTATCTTATTCATTATTTATAATTTAACTAATACCTTTAAATGGTGATGGTCGAATGATTTGGAAAAGAAAATTTTAATTTATAATTCTATATCACAATATACTCACGTAAACATTTATGCATTCATACTTTTTCATTTGTATTTAATAAATACATTATTTTGCTTGTTTAAATTTATATTTGGGCCTTCCATCCATCTCCTCTGTATCATTACATACAATCATTAATGTTATCATGATATGCTCTGCATTACAGGGGCTCATACTGTGCCTGAAGGTCTAGCTAATAAGCAGCGAAATGGAAAATTGGATTTAAGGTGGAGTTTCCTCATGCAACAATTGTACCTGCATCTACATCTTCTACTTATGTATGAAATGCTTTTGTTTGATATTGTAGCATTAATGGGAATAATATGGGCTTGCAATTGTCCTCCTACTAAAAAACGTAGCAAGAAAAAGGTAGCTGTGTGGGTGATCATAGCTGGAGTTGCAATTCTCGCTTCATAATATGGATAAAATCAAGGGAATCGCATTCCATTAGTAAGTCATCTTCTCTCCCAATCATATTTTTACTGTATATTTTCAAATCATTCTTTTCCACTGATAAATAGTGGTCAGCTGTATTTTTCATTTTCAAAAAATTCGAAAAGCTAGGTGAATAATAAATGAGAATTTATCAGGCAAGACAGAAGCAACATCTGTGCAGGGAGATATTGTCAACATGCCGATCATACAGTTATCAAGAGGTGAGAGAGATGAGTAATGATTTCGGAAAAAGGGGGATATGGACCAGTTTATCTTGGTTGGCTTCAAGACAAGGAAGTAGCAGTCATTTAAATATTATTTGTTGCATCGAAATTTTCTACTGAGTTTTTATTTGTTTTTCCCATTTTCATATGCGTTTAAAGTGGATTACATCGCAGGAATCTGGTAAAATTCAGGAGGAGAATATGGTGTTAATCTATGCATTTATGTCCATTAATGGAGACCTACGAAATTGTGTTGAAGGTAAAATGCATAACACAACCCCTCCACTGTATATTTATAAACATTTTGAGTTAACCTTTACAGTAAGAGTGTAAAATATGCATTCAGGAAAAAAATCATGTGGAAAATTCCTCGACTGGGAAACCAGGCTCAACATTGCATTGGATGCTGCCCAAGGTGAGTGTTAGACCCTAGAAAAGAAAATTAATATAGGGTCTAGGGTTTATGTATTAATGTAATTTCAAATAAACCTTTTAAAATATGTTGTTTAAATCAAAATATTAATGCTCCTTTTACACTCAATTTATTATTATGAAAAGAAAGATCATTTGAGTTTGTAAGCAGGTCTGGAGTATTAACCCACGCATTATTCATCGAGATGTGAAGAGTTCAAATATCCTGCTCAATGATCACATGGAGACAAAAGTAGCAGATTTTGGATTGTCCAAATTCGATGAAGCTACTCATATATCCATGCTAGTGGAAGGCACCCCAAGATATCTAGATCTAGAGTGAATTTGAAATTTTATTAAAAGGACTTTATTACTTATTTATGATTTGCAGGTATTATATTAATCAACGGTTGACAGAAAAAAGTGATGTATATAGATATAGATTTGGAGTTGTTCTATTAGAAATTATTTCTGGACGACATCATGTGGTTGCTGAGTCCTCAACAAAACAAGAAGCACACATCAGTATCTGGGTAACGTGTGAAAGACAAATTAAGTGTTGTTGACGTTACCATGAAATCAATTAATGATTGAATTTTTGTTTGGGATTGGCAGGCTAAGGAATTCCTGTGGAAGGGAGATATAGAGAGCATTGTACAAGTATCAGAGTACTCAGTGCATAGGTCTACAATGAGTGAGTGAGGTGGTGATGCAAATGCAAATGCAATTGAAGGAATCGATGAGATCCCCAACTCCCCCTCACCCTCTACATTCCTCTTCACCTGAAACATTGCATTCAGAGGATTTGGATTTAACCATTGCAAACACAGCTCGATTAATCCTTTTAAAATCACAAGTGCGAGTCATTGAATGATTGGTAAACAAAAACTGGCAGAAAAAATATCAACGGATGAGATTTATTTGATCGTCTTGCATCCCTTTAGCAACCTGCACGTCGTTGATAGTAAAAAAGAGGTCGTCCATCTCATATAAAGAACGTCTTCGCTGTAATTAAGAAATCAATTTTTATTTTAATATTAAAATTATATTTTATTAAAATAATTCAGATTTAAATAATTATCATATATTTTATTTTTCCTTTTTCTTTTTAAATTATCTAAAAATAAAATTTAAAATAATTTAATTTAAATACTAATTTGCATATTAACTATTTAAAATAACAAAAATAAATAAATAAAATTTTAGAAAGTGAGTATTATCACTCTATTTATAAGAATTTGAAATAGATCTATTGCAATAATGAAGATAATTTGTTATGTTTAATTAACATTATTTAAATAAAAACTTACTATAAATATGTTTAGTTGATTTTATCTATTAGAGACATCGATTTCTCTAAGTAATTAGTGCATGTGGTTTTTAAATCAATTCATAAGACTTATTTTGCATCAATGTTTCAGATAAAGAGTTGGAGGAGAAAAAATATAAATTTATCTTTTTTATTTTAGTTGTTTAAATTTAAAAATTTTAATTTTTAATTTGAATATCATTTTGTTGGAGTTATGGGCAGACACTGAGAGAGAGGGGAGGGGGGGGAGGGAGGGGGGGGCGTGGGAGGGTGAATCAGTGTCAAAAACTTTTTCAACTTTGACCAAGATGTTTAATTCTGATTTCCTTTTCTTTCAATAATAGAGTAGAGTAATCACTTTTGAAAGCACAAATATATGACAACATTAACTCAATCTATTTGACAACTTATGAAAATATGATTTGAGTGAGATATCTTGCATTTTCCAAAACATAGCTCAGATTTGATCTCAATATTACTCTAATTAATGCATCATGAGTTGAATGCAATTATTCATAAAAAGAATTGAGAACAGTAATAAACCCAACAGTGAACTGAAACAACAACAACACAGAAAAGCAGTGAGCACACAGAAGAACAAAGAGACAAAAGATTTGCCAAGTGGAAAAACCTCCTGGGGTAGAAAAACCACTCCTAAACTGCCTTACTGGCTTAATCTTCAAAAACCACTTTTAACAATGCCTTATAGGCTAATTTCTAAGCACCAACTCAAGGAGCACCAACCCCTCATTTAGAGACACCAATCTCAAGGAGCACCAACCCCTTACTCAGATTTCAAAATTACAATAATAATATATCAGAGGATCTCTCTATTTTCAATTAAGTCCATAACACTCTGCTTCTAATACTCTAGGAATCCAACTCTTGTATTACAGAATTTTTCAATACATCTCTTGGTACGGCCAAAATAACTATCTCTCAGAATTATAGGCCAACAACACCTTCACAGTTTTCAACACTGGTTTTTATGTACATTTCAAGTATGTCTGTTATCAAGAAATCTTCAACAAGCGTTTTCACAAGATTCTGAAACTCTCTTGCTATTATTAGAATATGAAGCTAATTCATAATGATTTGTAGATAATGGTAAAAATCAAAGTAACGCCTATCCATAGAGCTTTTAATTTCTGCGTTGAATCAGGAGATTTCAAATTGTAACTGAAAGATTTTCAACAAAGTCATGACAACTCACTAACAAAAAATCATATCCTCTGAAATCTCAGAGAATATTTTTCCAGAGATTTGATGCCAACAAAAGATGTTTCCATGCAACTATACTTTAGAAAAACACATATTGGCCATAGAGACAGAGTTTGTTAAATGTACGTTGAGACATCTAGACAAGTATGCCGAAGGCAATTATAATGTTGATCGTTCCTTTGGTCCCTGTGCATCACCATGACCTTCTGCCATCGGGGAGAAACCATATCGAAGATCTTTATGTTTCCCTGAGATCACATTTCTATTAAGTTTGTTTTAGTCGCTGAGACACAAGAGTCTTTCTCACCGAGATGCCCTTTTGTTCCATTCACTATCGCTATAGCCTTTTGATATCAGAGAGACATCTTGTAGATAGGTCTTTGTTTTACTGAAAGTCATTCTGAGTCGCTGTGACATCCTGCAGTTGAGGAGACATTATTAAGTTTCACCGAAAGACTTTATCCCTTGTGTGTCATTGTGACATTATGATTTTCTTGCCGACGAGTCCATCCGTTCTATATATGTCGCTATAACTTCAAACCATCAGGGAGACATCTTGTAGATCGTATCATGTCATATCGAAACAACCTGAACACACCTTAGATTTCCAAGAGAATTCAGTTTTCATACCGACAGAGACCCTTTGTCTTATGTGCTTCGCTATAACATTATGATATCGGGGAGACCTCCTGTAGAGCACACCATGTCTTTCTAAAAGTCTTCATCCACTTGTATGTCGCTATAGCATACCGTTATCGGGGAGACCTCTTGTAGAATGCTTGAGTCATACCGAAAGTCATCCTTTCATCCGGTGTCGCTGAGACAATCCATAATCGGGGAGACATCCCAACGAATTCATTGAGTCATACTGAAAACACCCCGCGATACATACTTGTTCGTCGAGACATTATCAACCTCTCACTGAAAGCCATTCATTAGACTTTTTCGCCAAGACTTGATGGGTTCGCTGAGACTCTACATCGAAACTCAAAACCTATGCCGACAAGGTTCTTTTGTGTTCTATCGATGAGACTAGAGGTCACTCACCGAGACCTCACCCCGAAAACCCTAACTCTTACGGAGAAAGCATCCCCTTATGTTGTTGGTCGGTGTGACACTGTGGATTCGTTATGACCTCACACCGAAAGCAGCATGTCTGACCGAAACGAATATTTGAGCACAAGTCGGTAAGACACTACGGAGTCATTATAACATTTCATTGAAGCAGTAACCTTATGCCGATAAGACATTTTTGTGCACGGTCGATGAGACAATATGTCTTTGGTGAGACCACATGCCTAATACAACACTCCTACTGAAAGACTTCCACATGCATTAGTTGGGGAGACATCATCCTTTTCGCTATGACCCTTCGCCGAAGCCTTAAACTCTTGCCGATATGTTCCCATTCAACCTCCGATCGGTGAGACGAAGCAATTTCGCTGTGACCACATACTGACGGTATAACTTATGCCGATATAATCCTTTTCTGTTGCTTAAACAAAAGAGAATGTCACTCTGATAGATTCCTGGAGATGGATCCTGATTGCTGTGACATCAAATAAGTCTTGCCGATATGATCTTTCAACGGAGGTCGGTGTAACATACCAATTTTGCTAAGACATCATATTGATGCTGCAACTATTGCCAATATGAACTTTCTTGTGCCGGTCGCCAAGACACAAAGCGCTCGATGAAACAACATGCCGATAGGGATTACTTACGCCGATGAACCACCTCAAGTATTAGTCGGTGAGACTCGACTCAATCGGTAAGACCTCTCAGTGGTGAAAGATACTCATGCCGATAAAATTTTCTTCTGTCACCAAGACCATGTGAAAGTCACACCGAAATTAGCCTGAAGGTAAAATCCAATCGACATGACATCAGAAATGTCTTGCCGATAGGCAACACAGACATTTCAAAATGGTTCGGGAGCCCTTGCCATTCTCACGCTGATATGAGTAAGCCTTCAAAAATGTGAGTTCAAAGAATGTAATCAACTGAAATACACCTGTGGTATGCAAGGAGAACCATCCTGACAAAGAAACCATCTGTCAAGCTTTGTCATACAAAGAAGTAGCATTCATAACATGAACCAGAAGTCTCATCACCATGAATTTGAATCATAACAAATATCAGTCTGTAATAGCCAAGAGACATCAAAGATGTACCAAATAAAAGCATAAGGATCCAAACTAAGACTTTCAACAAAGTAGAATCAACTGAAAGGGATTTTGTCATCAAGGACAAACCATATGATCACAACTGAGAACCAACAAACTCCCCCTTTGTCCTTGATGGCAAAACACAAATGACTCTCCCCCTTTTTGCCTCAATGACAAAGGATAGAAAAGAAGAATGTGCAATGCCAAGAAACAAAACTGAGAAGCCAATCAAATACCATTAGAAACGGCTAAATATATAAGACCTGTTACTTGAACATACCACTTTCTTTGTCAAGTTCGATCAAGGCACATTCAAGATCACCTACTCCACATTCAGATTAACTGCAATCTAGCAATACCAGAATTTGAGCACAAACAACCAACCTCTTCTCAACACAAGTAACCTCAGTCACTGTTCTCCAAAGATAAATACATCGACATCACATCAAAAGGCTTTCTTATTTTTAATATATTGAGGAAATCATCTATATGTCTCCGTACCGCTCAAAGATGTTATAAGGACATACCATTTTTTTTTAAACCCAAGCATCCAAAAGGTTCATTTAAAAACAATGTGCACTGTCATTTCAAAAACTTCTGAAAACTGTCAACCACAAGACCAAGCAAAAACATTTCTTAATGCAGAGATTTATCCATTACCTTTCAAATCAGATGATTACCTTTGTCAGAAATAACAAAAGGTTAAGGAATTTAAGCCATTTCTCTTTCTTCAAAATACTGTCTAGTTTACTGGCAAGACACTAGATTCATCAACACTTTAAGAAATGAGCATCAACCTCACCAAAGATCTGTCAATGTACTTCTAACTTGTATTTCAAAAACAGAATGAAATAGTGGCATTTACAAGCCATTTCTCTACATCTCATATCACCAAAAGCAAATACAAGATGTCATACCTCATTCTAGACTCCATAGGGGTAAAACATATTACCATAATAGACTCCCCCTGAGTCTGCTTCTACTCAAGACCTGGAAGTCAACTCTTGTGCAAGGAGTGCACAAGGAGTTTTCTTAGAGGCATCTTTATTGCTCTTCTTGTCATCTTGATTTCTCTTTCTTCTCCACTCCAATGAAGACTTTTTCACATGTTTGCTTAAAGTACCTGTCTTTCTATTGAAACTGCATTGCTGTACTTTATGTCCAATGTTATTACATCTGAAACAAATGACTTTGTGATTGTTCTGAGAAATAGAAGACTTCCTACAGACTTTTCCAACATTGTTCCCTACATTATTCTCACTTGTATTTATTCTATAGTCTCTTCTCAAGTGACCAAAATTGTTAAAGTTGTAGCACACCACATCCTCATTTCTAGGGACATTAGATTGATTCTTATTTGACCAGCTTATGCAATCAATTGCCTTATGACCATAGTCATTACAAACATAACAATATCCTTGGAAAGAATGATTATACTTGAATGAATGATCATGCCAAGGATGTGAAGATCTGAAGACATTTTTCCTTTCTCTATGAATACCTTTAGATTGTCTTCTAGTGTCAATGTTTTCCTTTGATGCAACAATACTGTAACCAAGATCAACCTTCATTCTTGGTGTTTGCTTGGCTGTAAACTTCTTTCCATCTGAAGTAGTAAACACTGTTTCATGTTTAGTTTTGTCTGTAGAGCTTTGTCCAACCTCATATCCCACTCCTGTAGGATCTTTAGAATGCTTTTTCCTGCTCAACATCTCATTCAATATATTAGTACTATGATCAAATTTCTGAATTTTACCAGATTGAGCATTGATACTTTCAAGCTCTTTTCTTAAAGCAACTACTTCTTCTTCAAGTTTTAGACAAACAATCTTTTTAATCTCCAAATCAGAACTCACAACATTTGCAATCCTCTTATATTCTTCAATTTCAATTTTTTGACTTATAATCATATCATCCTTAAGAGTTAGTTCTTTTAACAAGGAATCATTATCTGAACATTTCTTTAAAGAATCAATCTCATTTTCTAGTTTATTACACAATTCATCCTTGTCTTTTAACTTGACTTCCAAACTCTCTTCTTGCTGAAGCTGACTTGTTAAAAGCTGGTTTTCTTTTCTAAGTTGCCTAATAGTATCTAGGGCACATAGGAGTTCACCTTCCAAATCAACCTCACTTTCTGGTTCATCATATTCCTGTTTAGAGTTAACTTCACCCAAATATTGATCTACTTCTACACAAGTTTCTTGATCATTTAAATATTCATTAATGATCTCCTTGGACTTCTTTTCAAAACTATGAAGGTTTACACCTTCTTCACTCTTAGATGTTTCACAACTTATTTCAGTATCCAAATATATCTCCTCTTGTAACTCACTATTCTAAATCATTTCAATCAACTTGTCCCAAACTTCCTTAGCACTGTTGTAATGAATGACTTTTGTAATGAGTTTATTTGGCAAGTTATTAAAAATAGCATTTATAGCTCTAGTATTGAATTCAAGTGCTTTCTTCTCCTCAAGAGTGGAAGGAGATGTTGCAGATGTAGTACAACCCTTTTCAACTGCTACCCAAACTTCAGATCCTAAAGAAAGTAAGCATGTTTCCACCCTATTTTTCCATATAATAAAGTTTGTTCCTTCAAACTGAGGAGTTCCAGATCTAGGATACTCTACCATTTCAGAGCTACTTTTTATGAACTCTTCCTCGTTATTCCTTATACTAGATTCAGGTTGAACATGATGAATAGAATTTTGCTGAGAACATCTTTTTCCCTTATTCCTTCTATTCTTTCCCATATTAATCAAAGTACTCCAAGAAACCAGGAACAATCCTAGGTGGTTTAGACCTATGAGAGGACCCTACACTCTGATACCAATTGTTGGAGTTATGGGCAGACACTGAGAGGGGGGGTGAATCAGTGTCAAACACTTTTTCAACTTCAACCAAGATGTTTAATTCTGATTTCCTTTTCTTTCAACAATAGAGTAGAGTAATCACTTTTGAAAGCACAAAGATATGACAACATTAACTCAGTCTATTTGACAACTTATGAAAATATGATTTGAGTGAGATATCTTTCATTTGCCAAAACATAGCTTAGATTTGATCTTAATATTACTCTGATTAATGCATTCATGAGTTGAATGTAATCATTCATAAACAGAATTGAGAACAGTAATAAACCCAACAGTGAACTGAAACAACAACAACACAGAAAAGCAGTGAGCACACAGAAGAACAAAGAGATAAAAGATTTGCCAAGTGGAAAACCCTCCTAGGGTAGAAAAACCACTCCTAAACTGCCTTATTGGCTTAATCTTCAAAAACCACTTTTAACAATGCCTTATAGGCTAATTTATGAGCACCAACTCAAGGAGCATCAACCCCTCATTTAGAGACACCAATCTCAAGGAGCACCAACCCCTTACTCAAATTTTAGAATTACAATAATAATATATCATAGGATCTCTTTGTTTTCAGTTAAGTTCATAACACTCTGCTTCTAATACTCTAGGAATCCAACTCTTGTATTACAGAGTTTTTCAATACATCTCTTGGTACGGCCAAAATAACTATCTCTCAGAATTATAGGCCAGCAACACCTTCACAGTTTTCAACACTAGTTTTTATATACATTTCAAATATCTCTGTTATCAAGAAATCTTCAACAAGCATTTTCACAAGATTTTGAAACTCTCTTGCTATTATTAGAATATGAAGCTGATACATAATGATCTATAGATAATGGTAAAAATTAGAGTAACGCCTATCCATAGAGCTTTTAATTTCTACGCTGAATCAGGAGATTTCAAATTGTAACTGAAATATTTTCAACAAAGTCATGACAACCCACTAACAAAAAATCATATCCTCTGAAATCTCAGAGAATATTTTTCCAGAGATTTGATGCCAACAAAAGATGTCGCCATGCAACTATACTTTAGAAAAACACATATTGGCCATAGAGACAGAGTTTGTTAAATGTACGTTGAGACATCCAGAGAAGTATGCTGAAGGCAATTATAACTTTGATCGTTCCTTTGGTCCCTGTGCGTCGCCATGACCTTCTTCCGTCGGGGAGAAACCATATCGAAGATCTTTATGTTTCCCCGAGATCACATTTCTGTTAAGTTTGTTTTAGTCATTGAGACACAAGAGTCTTTCTCACTGAGATGCCCTTTTGTTCCATTCACTATTGCTATAGCCTTTTGATATCAGAGAGACATCTTGTAGACAGGTCTTTGTTTTACCGAAAGTCATTCTGAGTCGCTGTGACATCCTGCAGTCGGGGAGACGTTATTAAGTTTCACTGAAAGACTTTATCCCTTGTGTGTCGCTGTGACATTATGATTTTCTTGCCGACGAGTCCATCCATTATATATATGTCGCTGTAACTTCAAACCATCGGGGAGACATCTTGTAGATCGTATCATGTCATACAGAAACAACCCGAACACACCTTAGATCGCCAAGAGAATTCAATTTTCATACCGATAGAGACCCTTTGTCTTATGTGCTTCGCTATAACATTATGATATCAGGGAGACCTCCTGTAGAGCACACCATGTCTTTCCAAAATTCTTCATCCACTTGTATGTCGCTATAGCATACCGTTATCGGGGAGACCTCTCGTAGAATGCTTGAGTCATACCGAAAGTCATCCTTTCATCTGGTGTCACTGAGACAATCCATAATCGGGGAGACGTCCCAACGAATTCATTGAGTCATACCGAAAACATCTCGCGATACATACTTGATTGCCGAGACATTATCAACCTCTCACCGAAAGCCATTCATTAGACTTTGTCACCAAGACTTGACGGGTTCACTGAGACTCTACATTGAAACTCAAAACCTATGCCGACAAGGTTCTTTTGTGTTCCACTGGCGAGACCAGAGGTCACTCGCCGAGACCTCATGCCGAAAACCCTAACTCTTACGGAGAAAGCATCCCCTTATGTTGTTGGTCGGTGTGACATTGTGGATTCGTTATGACCTCACACCGAAAGCAGCATGTCTGGCCGAAATGAACATTTGAGCACAAGTCAGTAAGACATTACAGAGTCATTATAACATTTCACCGAAGCAGTAACCTTATGCCGATAATACATTTTTGTGCACGGTCAGTGAGACAATATGTCTTCGGTGAGACCACATGCCGAATACAACACTCTTGCTGAAAGACTTCCACATGCATTAGTCGGGGAGACATCATCCTTTTCGCTATGACCCTTCGTCGAAGCCTTAAACTCTTGTCGATATGTTCCCATTCAACCTTCGATCGGTGAGACGAAGCAATTTCGCTGTGACCACATACCGACGGTATAACTTATGCCGATATAATCCTTTTCTATCGCCAAAACAAAAGAGAATGTCATGCCGATAGATGCCTGGAGATGAATCCCGATCGCTGTGACATCAAATAAGTCTTGCTGATATGATCTTTCAACAGAGGTCGGTGTAACATACCAATTTCGCTAAGACATCATATTGATGCTGCAACTCTTGTCGATATGAACTTTCTTGTGTCAGTCGCCAAGACACAAAGCGCTCGATGAAACAACATGCCGATAGGGATTACTTATGCCGATGAACCACCTCAAGTATTAGTCAGTGAGACCCGACTCATTCGGTAAGACCTCTCAGCGGTGAAAGATACTCATGCTGATAGAATTTTCTTCTGTTGCCAAGACCACGTGAAAGTCACACCGAAAGTAGCCTGAAGGTAAAATCCAATCGACATGACATCAGAAATGTCTTGCCGATAGGCAACACAGACATTTCAAAATGGTTCAGGGAGACCCTGCCATTCTCACACCGATATGAGTAAGCCTTCAAAAATGTGAGTTCAAAGAATGAAATCAACTGAAATACACCTGTGGTATGCAAGGAGAACCATCTTGACAAAGAAACCATTTGTCAAGCTCTGTCAGACAAAGAAGTAGCATTCATAACATGAACCAGAAATCTCATCACCATGAATTTGAATCATAACAAATATCAGTCTGTAATAGCCAAGAGACATCAAAGAAGTACCAAATAAAAGCATAAGGATCCAAACTGAGACTGTCAACAAAGTAGAATCAACTGAAAGGGATTTTGTCATCAAGGACAAACCATATGATCACAACTGAGAACCAACACATTTTTTGAAAAAAATAATCAAATAAAATTTTGAAAGGTGATCAAAGAGTATTATCTTATACCAAAATAAATGATCTTATAAAACTAAACATTATACACGAAAATTACCAACCACAAAATGATTACAATAAATATCAAAACTAGTAAAAGAAAAATATTTCATTGATGTGGTAACTTACAAAATTTGAACTTAATGGACTTCCACATATATTTCATTTATTCATTAATTAAAGTTCATGAAAAAGTCAAAATTAAAGAAGAATATGTTTATTATCTTGTAAATAGATATTATTGATATAAATACAATTCTTAAACTTTCAAGAATGAAAAGAAATTTCAATAGTTAATGGTGAAATAGAATATAAAATTAATAGTTAGATTGAACAATTAAGAATTATAACAAATGAAAAACTGTAATAATGAAGGGGTGCATATTGGACTACTAATGTTGTGAGAAATATGACAAAATTGATCATAATATTAAAACTAATAAAAGAAATATACTATAAAATTTATGAATATTATTCCCTTTAACATATTAAAATCATAAAATCTAATTTAATATGCATCTCAAGAAATTGTGTATACATTTTTCACATAAAAAGTACTATAAAAATTAACCACTAACAAACATCTTAAATTAATACTTGTTTCTTAAATTCATAATCTATATAAAAATATTAGAATTTACAATTTATATCTATCATTTATTTTAAAAAGTAATTTAACATTTTTAAGTTTGATCTCTTTTTTAAATATAAATAAAAAAACTATTATAGAATTGAATTAAGCTACAATTAAATTCAAAAAAAAATTAAAAAATTAAATTTGTAAGCATTTAAAAATATAAATTAAAATCACTTATGCAAGTTTCAATTTTCAAAAAAAATCTCATAGCATTTTTTGAATTTTATTTATCTAAAAAAATTATTAATTGATATTTGTATATATATTTCTTTTGTACATAGAAGTTTTCTTTTAAAAAAATAATAATATTTATGTTATAAGAATAATTTTATTGAAAGAACTACATTAATTTTTATGAAAATTTTAATTTTTTTAAAGTTTTTTAATTTATCTATTTAAATTTTTATTTAAAGATGTTCTCATAAATTGTTCAATATTATTAATTCAAATAACAAATTATTCATATTTAGAACAATATTTATAAATTAATATTTAAATAATTTTAACAATTGATATAGATGATTCATGAATTCCAAGACCATTCCCTTTAATTAAGATTTTGGGAAGATTAAATCAAATAAAAGAAACAATTTTAAAAAATTGTGAGAAATTCTTAAATATTATAATTTATTTATATGATATCTAATAAAAATAAAATATAGTTTGTATCTCAATGGCAACTTTGAATATATAATATCATAATAGAAATTTTTCTTGACACACAAGTCAACTATCAAAATTATATTTCGATGGCAATAGTTATAGTGCGAATCATCGACCGTAAAATAATATTAACGAAGGAAAGAGAAGGGAGCACTTTTCCAAAAAAGAATGGGATACTTGTAACTTTAAAGCTAGGTCATAAATAGCATAGAGTTTGTGTTACTAAAATTTAGAGGAGACACTAGATAATTATAGTGTAGTTTGAACAATCCAAAATATCAAATAAGATGTTGTCATGAGTGCACACAAAAGGTGCTGGGGCTTTAATATTATAGAAACTTACAAAGTTAATGTGAAATCAATATTTGGAAAACATGTGAGATGGGATTATTAATTTTGTATGAGTTTCCATGGTTAGATTTATCTTAGGATATATGAACAATTGATTATAAAATGGTCAATATTTAAATTAAAAAATAATTATACAATCATAATAAGTTTTAATTTGAATTGTAAGTAAGTGGTTTTGGTAAATCATGTGGTTGGCATTTCTAATTTTGAACTTCAGATTAAGCAAATGTATACCAAATAACCTATAGTTATAAATATTTTTCTCATTTTGGATTGAAAGGATTCATAAATCATCATGTTTTCTACACATATAACACTTCAAGAGCCTTAGAAAAATAATTTAAGCCTTTCGATCGACTGTCATTACATCTATGATGAAGGAGCGCCTATGTGAAAAAAAAGTCATATAACTCACGTTGTGTGTAAGCATAGGTGCATGTGATAAAACATGAATCACACACTAGTAGTGTGCAATAATGTAAGTATTGAAGAAGACCTTGCACTTAATGCACAATGTCGTATATTGTGGGATGGAATACAATGATTGGGGGCACACACATCATGCATGTATCTATAAAGAATTTAGATATGGCATGAGTCACAAGGTTTTGGCAATAGATAGTTGGTGCAACTCCCACATGAAATATGTATGTGGTTGTAGTTCATGAATGAAATACATACTTAGAACAATCAAAATACATGTCAATGACCATATATGATGTAGGAGCATCCAAAGTTGTAAGAGAAATCTTTCATCACCCAAAAAATGATTTGTTTTATTTTATTTTATAAATACTTACAAATCTTATTTGGACTCTAAAATTTCATATAGAATTCTCTAAAATATCCATTTTTTTAAAAAGGGCCAAAAATACCAAGACCTCTATTTTTAGAAAGTTGACATTTGTGCATGTATGGACCTAAATTTTTATCAAAAGCACAAAAATTGCAAAATGAACATTGTGGATGATTTTCAAGCTAAAGTTGAGTCTAGATTGAAGTTATTAAATATTCAAGTTCCAAAAATAATAATAAAAAAAAAGGCTTAAAATAATGAAATGGGGCCTCAAAATTTTGGGAAATTGAATGAATAATATTTTAGGGGCATAGAAAAATTTGAACTCTTCAATTTTAAAAAATATGCTCAACCGAGTGTCCATATCAAAATTTACAACTCCCAAACGTGTTATTTCTAGGGTAGGGAATTACACTTTCTAAGGCATGCAAGGAGGTGCTAAAGTGCATTCATGGTTTACTTTGTAAATTCCAATATAGGGAAAAGATAGTGGGTGAGATATGTCGTGAGAAAGAGAGGAGGGAAAAAGGTATGATCATAGGAAGAAATATTCTAGAAGCTAGAGGATTTTAAGCTATAATGTGTTGTAGCTTGTTGAATAGTTTAACCTCTATTTTTTTAGATTCCATATTTGTAATGAGAGATTTCCTTGAATCATTGACTTTCATATGTTTGAATATATTAATTCTCTTTAATAAGTGTGTTGTTTGAGGAAACCCTTATCAAGTGGTATTAGAGCTAGCGTATCTTGAGTGTACAAACAAATTTCTAATTAGATCTAGTAAGGTAATTTGCACCACAACCTTATGGTAGTATGTCTTAAAGTGAAAGAAATTATTGATTTGAGGTAGATTTACACTAAGAAGTTTTACATAAGTGAAGAGGAGAAATACAAGATGACTCCATGAAGAAATTATTGTGGTAAAATGATATAGTGATAGAAGAAGGATTTAGGGATCTATAAAGGAAAATTAATGCAATCTAAAATGTGCTAAGAGGGTTTGAACTGATAAGGAGATATGACAATGAAGATGAAGATAATGCAGTCCATGATGATGCATAAATTAAAAAAGATTATGGAGAAGAAGAACCTAATCAATTCAAAATTTTGAAGACCATAGAAAAAATAAAATAATCCCAAAGATAGATATCTCTACATATTTTGGCGGTCTCAATATGATAGAATTGGTATATTGGATTGATGATATAGAATAACATTTTGAATATGAAGAAATATATGACCTTGAGAGGGTTATATTTTCCAAGACCAATTTTTAAGATCATGTTAGTGGTTGGTGGAAAGAGGTGAAGATGGAGATAAACCAAAGAGGAAAATAGAAGATTACCAACTGGGACAAAATGGTGGATAAGTTGAAGAGAAAATTTATTCCTATCAAATATGAGTTGGAATTACTAAATAAATTACAAAGCTTGAGAAAAATAAACAATAAAGCCAAAGAATAGACTAAGGAGTTTTACAAGGTTATCATCTAATAAGGTCACATAGAGGTCACTAAAGAAAAGGAAACTAGGTATATCAATGTATTGAAACCCTATATCTTAAAAGAATTAATCCTAGTTAGATTAACAACTATTGAAGATGCATAATAATTTTCAATGAAGGGGTATGTGCATGATCATGATGGGCCAAAAAGTGGCGATATGATGGGTATGTGGCTAATGAAATTTTTTTACCCAAAATTGATGAAACAAAAGGGTTTTTAAAGGAGATTCTCAACTTTCCACCGATATAAATTATACTTTACTTTGAATTTATAAATAATTATTATTCATTTTCTATTTGAATTACGACTAAAGTCCTGATTGATAAGATAATTAAAAAACATCTATAGCTTTTAAATGGTATCACACTTTTTGAATCCAAAACATGTGTCACATTTTATACTTCACATACTATAGGATTAAAAAAAAAAATGAATTTCATGAAGTTTTGACCAAGTTAAGGTGGTCAGACATACGATTTTTTATACTTTTTAAAAGTTGTAATAAAAAAATCATAATTAATTATTTACTTGGAAAAAAATTATAAAAAAATATGCATCACATCGGGACATGAGTCCTCTACTTATATATAAAATATTATAAAAAAATATTATCAATTTATTGTGGTTAGGGTGGTCAGACATACACCTACTTCTTATTTTTTCCCTGAAATTTAAGTACTACTGCATTGAAATTTCAAATTTTCACGAAATAGATTTTTTGTTTTTTAAAATAAACCTAGTAGTTTAGAAGCTGTAACATTCAATTTTCTACATATTCTATTCTTACATATTTTTGAAATAATATAGATAACTTATTCAAAATTTTATGTCAAGTTGCCTAACTCTGATTTTTCTAAATTTTTTGCCACGTAAGGGCCTATTTTTTCCATGATGATCCTACACATACCGGAAGGTAGAAGAAAAATTGAACAAAACATTTGAGAGCAAGCAAAGAGGAAGAGGTCATGGAAGAATAACTAGTGGAACATCTTATGAAGGTCATGGGCAACAAGGTGAGAAAATTATTTAAATGAATAAGTGGGTACCAATCAAAATAATAAGGGTAAAAATACATACCACCCTCAAGGATAAGATGATGGGTACCAAAGAGAAAGAGATATTTGGAAGAGAATGATTTAGAGGAACCTACTTCAAATGCTATGAAGATGAGCATAGATCATATGATTGTCAACAAAATTAGGTGGGAATAAACAAGAGACTAAAGGGTAATGTTAGAGTTTCCTGCGTAGATTAGGAGAATAGATTTGAAAATTAAAAAGAAGGTAAAAGAGGAGAAGCTCTTGCCATTAGAAGAGCCTTGATAAAGGAATAAGAAATAGAAGAACCGACCCAAAGAAAGAGTTTTTTTAGAACAAAGTGTAAGTTAGAAGGTAAATGTTGTAAGGTTGATAGTAGAAGTATACATAATCTAAATTTTATGAATAAATGGACCTTATAAAATTGAATTTGAAAAGAGTAAAGCATCCACATCCATATAGGATTTCTTCATTGTAAAAATATCATAATGATTGAGTTTTAATGAATATTTTTTGTAGAATTCAATATTGGAAATTATCTTGATGAAGTGTTATGAGACATTATGCCAATGGATGTATGTCACTTACTATTCAAAAGGTCATGGAAACATGATATGTGTGCTATCCATGATAGGTATGTAATAGTGCTATAAATTGTTTGGTATATGTAGAAATATTTTTGTTGGAATGAAGCACAAACATATATGCTTTTCCTTGATTCCTAAAATAAATAAAGAAGAAGAAGAATATGTACCTATATAAATTTAAAATTTGTCAAATGAATTCCAATATATAGTTTCAGAAAATGTACCTAAAGTTTTTCTACCAAGAGCTAGATTTACTAACAAGGAAGCCCATAGAATGAATCATACAAAAATGAAGAGTTTAATAGACAAGTTCATGAATTTTTAATAAAGGGGCTAATCAAATAGGGTTTGAGACCATGTGTAGTATCTATGTAAGATTTGGTATAGAATGTTATATACCATGTAATATTTGATTGAGATGTAGCACCGAATATCTATAATATTTAATAAAAGAACAAAATAGATCAAATATGAGATAACAATCTATTGTATTAAATCATGCAAATGATATAGTGATAATGGATTAAGATTACAAAGAGAATCCCTCTATTATATAGACCAAGGTGACATATAGGATTACACAATATTATGAAAAGTGTCTTAATATTATGAATTGATACATAAAGTGATAATTATCCTATATGTACCCTAAGTAAACTTGAGTAACTAGTGTGAATAGGACCTAGATGCATGAAACCGTTAGGTAAAAACCCATGTTCATGCTAATACCCCCTTAGTTATAACTTAGGGATAATTTACAAGATGCAATGATTCAAGGATGGGTCCTAGCTACAAGGTCATGTAATATCACAAACATGAAAAAGGAGAAAACCTAGTGAGAACAATATCCTCCATAAAAAGAAAATAATAAATTATCTCAAAGAAGAATGAGAATAATAAAACCACATGTGAGGAGAAATTTCCCCATAAGAGAGAATAATAAGAGATAGCATGTAGCCCCCCTAAATGTATTATCTCTTGTAATGATGGTAGATGTATTACACTGAATACTAAAGATGATCTAATACAATTAAAAAAAATCCTCCCCTTAGAAAGTGACAAAAAAAGAATGTATGTAGGATATATTCCCATTATTGAAAGGGAGATTTGGAAAGAAAGATCAATATGTGTGATGTCTCTGAATTTTCTCAAGTATCCCCATGCTGATATCAAAATATTTCACAATCATGTCAAGTGTTCTATGTTACATTGATGAAGATAACAATCAAGAATCTAGTAGATATGATTGTCAAATGAACACCCAAAAAGAATGTGTGTCTTCCAAGTGTGGTACTATGAATAATAATGGAAAGGAGGCTCATGCAACTTGGATTTGAATGCCCACCAATTCCAATAATCATCACCTGCACAGAGTGTCTAATCAGCCAGATATATCCACGATAACCACACACGCCTTCAACCAAGGAGACAATAAATGCCAACGTACTACCTTGTGATGTCACCCCACGATTCACCACCCAATCAACCACCCGATTTTCCTCTCTAAAAGCATGATAAATATGTATTTCATCAAAATTCTGAATCAAAGCAAGAGAGTCCAAAATGAAGTTTTCAATAGTCCATGAAGAGGGAGAACCCTTCTTAAGACAATTAACAATATTAAGGGAGTCCCCTTTGATCCATATCTTAGGGATCCCCTTGTTTCTAGCCAACTTTATGCTATGGTAGGGAGCATGAAATGTTGTAACAAATTGTTGCATTATATACCACTACAAATGATACTAATAAGTCTACAATAGAAGAGGAAATTGTTAGATACATAGTTACATTTGATGTTAGCATGAAGGATATTGAAGGCCAATTTCCTGAAGATTTGAAAAGTGCATTATATATAAGAAGAGAAGAAGCAATAAATGATGATGTAAAGTTGAGATCATTTTCCTTGGAGAAAGTTAGTGCTACGTTTTTAGATGAGGAAAAAGCCAAATTAGCTCAATTATACAATAAAAAGTTTAGGGCTAAGCAAAGGATCACTACCCTAATGAGTAGAGATAAATATGATATTGAAAGGCTCAAGAATGAATTAGTTGAGAAGGTTTCCAACTTGGAAAAAAGGTTAGGTATGACCCTGAATAGTGAAGAAGAAATGAATGATGATGTCTCTATCCCATATGTTAATATTCCAGAAGATGCATAACATTAAGATGCTCTAGAAGATGATCATGAAGCAAAAGAGGAGAATGTGAAAAAAGATACCCCTCTAGTAGTAGAGAATATGAGTGTATAAGAAGAATATGTTACTGGTAGCATTCCTCTGGAAGGAGAAAACATTTTTGGAAAAGATAAGAATATTGAAACGCAAAAGGATGATGCATGTACATAACATAACTCCACTCTCCCAAAAATAGAAATGAATGCTGAAGAAGAGATTGTACATGACAACCCGAAGAGAAATGAGACACAAAAGACAAAAAATATGCCTCCTTTGGATAACAATGCAAAATTTGTTGATGATGAGAAGAAGGATGAGAAAGAGTCTGACAATACTAAGAAGAATGATAAAAAACTAGAAGACAACATTGGTGACAAGGAAAAGGCTAAGGATAAGAGAATGAAAAGATGGTTGGAGAGTCCTTTGGAACCTACAAAGACTCCTTGAAGAACCTATTGAGCATGCAATTACAATTGCAACATGTTGTTTCTACCTAGTTATTATAAATTCCAATGCAACATGGGAAAGTAGATATGGAAAAGATGTCCTCTATGCACAAGTTACAGCTTGGTGATGCATTCCACACCTCCATCAAAAAGGAGATCTTGTAGACACATCAAAATATTGTAGAGCTAATAGATGAAGTAGTGAAGGTGCTACAATAAATTATTCTCTAAGTATTGATAATTCCTTATTCGGTGTGCAAAATTTGAAACTTTTGCTTGATTATTTTAAAAAGCATTCTATTGGACTTAAAGAGAAGTTAGAGAAGGAGGTAAATAAGAAGGTGGATGATAAAAGGTTGGTGGATATGACAGAAAAGTGTTCCATTAAATATGTCAAATTACAAAACAACCTTAAGGATTCACAAAGTTGTGCTGAAGAGGCCAAGGATCTATTTCAGTTTTGCTTGAAGTGGCCTAGTCCAGCCAAGAACATCAAGGTTGAGGTGGATTTCATTGAGGAATAGATTGAAAAGGCATTTGGTACTTATGACACTACAAATGATGCAGATGGATCCATAAGATTAGAAATTGAAAATATGTATGAATAATTCTTCTAGCTACAATAACAAAGAGAAAAGATCATAGTATAGTTTGGAAAAGTCAAAGACCTAGTGAATGTAAATTTCACACCCATATCTAGTGCTCTAACTAATGTGGAGAAATCAATAAATTTGAATCTAGTACCTAATACTCTAGATGAAGGAGAAGAAATATTCATGGAGTTTGAGGCTCTGAATTGCATGCTTGGGCTGGTCAAGAAACATTGGGAGGATGATAAGGACTAGTAGGTACAACTTGTAAAATTATAGTGTTATACTACATTTCTTTTCTATCTCTGCATTTCAGATTTCATAGTTAGATTTTATTATATAGATGCGAAAGTTAGAAGATAGTAGTGTTGGATATTGCTAATATGTGGTTGTCATTGATGTCAACACTATTGGCATTAATGTCTTTAAGGCTATATATGTCGAGGATATTGAGAAAATTGTAATAAAATAAGTTGCAGGTTGTCAGTGATGCAATGAAGTTTAGTATGGTGGCTAGCTCAGTATATTGATGATAAGAGGTTGTGGATTAAAGGGTTTGTTCACAAGTATATCTAGTTGATCCACATAAGTTTTAGAGGTTCGCATGAAGATTTGATTAAGTTATGAGTATCTATATTCTAACAGTTGTTTTGTTGCTTCAGTTAGTGTTCTTGAAAGAAGATGATGTGATTCTAGTAATTTGAGTTGTTGCAGATACTTCTATGGTGATTCATGGTGCTTGTGGATGTTTCTAGATCATTCTCTATTTGTGTTGTTGGTTTGCATTGATCATTGTGCTCGCTATTGGTGATTTTCTTTTGTGATTTCATGTTTTTCATGATCATGGTCGATAGGGTGATTGTAGTGTGTTGCAGATCTTCAAGGCATAATTTTTGAAGGTGTTCCGTATTTGAGGATTTTGTTTTCGGTCCTTACTATGTTTTGGCTGACATTGTTTGGTTTGCATTGATAAATTGTTTATTGATTCAGGCCTACAGTTTGTACACATTTCATATTTTGTTGGGTCGACATGTAGTTGATGTTATCCTTAGTTGCGGATATATATGATCGATTGTTTAAACCATTTGATGGTATGGTGTACAATGTATGTTGTGCAAATAATGTTCTAATCTTTCGAAGGAAAAAATAAAGTGTGAAGAAGAGTGAGTAGATGAAAGTATTTATGTGCTTAACCGAACTGTAACCAGGCATTAGAAGATGCTATTTTCTTAGTTCAAAATCTTCCGGAATTAATCCGAATGTGATTGTAAGACAGTGAGTCTTTTTTTAGGCAATAAGCCTTTTGTATTTGAGCAGTGAGCTCTAGGTAGTGTGCCTGAATGCATGTGCTTTCCCCATTTGTAAACACTTATTTTGAGTATACTCATATTGTGGATTAGCCTCCACCATGGTTTTTCCCCTAACAAGGTTTCCACATAAAAAATCCCTGTGTTATAGTGTTGTGGTTGATTTCCTTGTGTTTTTGTATCTTTCTTTTGGTTAAATGCTATAAGTGGTTTAAAGAACAAGTTAATAAATTTAAATTTTGCAGAACACTGATTCACCCCCCCTCTTAGTGTTCCTTCATTCCAACAAGTAGATGAGTACAAATTTTGATCAATTTTGATGGATAACACTGTTAGGGGGAGTTGGTTTGATTTTTGAAGAAGTTTGTTATTCTCATGCATCTATGTATATATCAATTAGGGGGAGTATGTGAGTAAGTCAGGTAAAATCATGAAAGGGAGAGATGAAAAAATGAAATCATGTATATGTAAATTATGTCAAATCGGAAGGATAGAACAAAAAATATGTGTGCACCCCTTGCCCTTGATGTCAAAGGGGGGTAGTAGTTTGGAGAAGATGTTGGAGAAGAGTTGATGCATGTTGTCATCAATGACAAAGGGGGATATTTTTAGAAGTTTGAGGAGATTGCCATTGATATGGTTGTTGGAAACATGAGAATGAGCATATACATTGTTGTCATTGATGTCGACATGTGGTGTGTCTACATTGAGGTACAATTGGTTGGTGAAGCATGAGCGAGAATGGAGATGGTAATACAACATAGAGATGTAGAGGTTTTTCTCTAGTGCAAAACATATATGTTGAATATTTGACTAAGTCCATAATATAGTTTTCAATGTATAGAGCATCAACTTTTTGGTCTGCATTGGTTCACCTTGAGGTATTTTTTTCTGCAATTCTAAGGAAATTTTGGTACGTGTTGGAGGACCTTAAATCCAAAGTTTCATGTCTTTATTTCCTCTGGTGCAAAAGTTATGGTTGATTGAATATTGGATTTTTTAGTGCAGAGTATGTTAGAAGAATGAAGAAGGAACCTCCTTTAATGTGTTGTCATTGATTCCAACATTAATTATTGACAGTTTTGTCTATTTGGTAAACTGAATGAAGACATCTTAATCTGGTAATTTGGTCTAGAATCACTCGTGTAGTAAGATCAACTTATGAGGTTATAGTATGTTATTCCTGGCTATTATATGCACTTATGATCAAAATTTCAATGATTTTGGCTGAACAATCTGAAAGATTCAAGTAACAAAAGTTCCACATATAGTTTTTCTTTATATAGGGTAAATGGGTATGTTTAATCTGGTCTACGTTCCTCTGGTAACCATAATAAGAAATTATAATTTTGGGAGATGGTTTACAAATTTTAGTACACTATATATTCAAGATGACAAGTAATTACATGATTAGATGGATCATTGGTGTGTGATCAGTTGGCTTATTTTGTGATTAGGTCTAATTCTTGGCCAACCTAATGCTTGAAATATGTTGTGGAGATTAATTAAGTATTGCAGATGTTAAGGGGATCTATTTTAGAACCATTCTGACCTAAAACTAAGTGTTTCATGGTTGATTTAAGCAAAAAGGTGTTTTGAATCAAGTATGGAGCTGATAAGGTAATTTTAAATTAAAATAAGGCTACATCTAATTAAGCCGACCTAATTGATGTTTGTGGATGAAATTGGCTATGTATGTGAGACATTTTTGAGTTGTAGGAGATGATTCCATGATATGTGATATGATATTATGCGGACATGCAAATCTATATGTATGTGATCCAAATGATAACATAATTGTTGTGAATGTAGAGCGATTGCAAGGAAGAGCAAATTTTTGTATTCAAAGCTTCAAATGAATTGAATACAACACAAGGAAGGTGCACTTTATATCAGTTCACATTCTGGCTATGTAGCCATTTTTGTTTTTGTATCTATCTTTGGTTGTCAGTATTATTGGATAGTGTGTCCTAGAAGTGAGCCTTTGTAATATCTTATATCTGGTTATAATATATTGTGATCTAATTCTCATCGTGGTTTTTCCCTTTTTAGGTTTTCCACATAAAAATCTTGGTGTTCATTTGTTATGTGATCTTGTGATCCCTTTCATGTTTTCATTCATTGTGGCAGCTAGATATACTTTGTTAATTGTATGGCTTGTGATTAATTGGTTACATAGAATACTAATTCACCCCACCTCTCATTATTCTATATGTTCAACAATTGGTATCAGAGCTTGACTCCTTCTGAAAAGCCTAACAACTTGAGGAAGATCTTGGAGATTGAACACATGGTTGATAAAAAGTCCTGGAACAAACTTTTGCAATTGACTATGTAGAAGATGATTGCATGTTTGAAAAAGAAGCTAGTATTGAAGATCTTGATAGAGTTGAAGGTGAAAACAAAAGTTTGAAGGAAAACCTAGAGGAAGAAAATGGATGTATCAAAAATTTGAGAGAAAAAATCAATAAATTCAGAGAGAGACATAGAGAAGTCAATGAGCAATTGAAGAATTCAAATGAAGACATCACTAGACTGAAAGTACAAGTGGAAGAAAACAAAAGAATTGAGGATTTTTTAAATGTAAAGGTACAATGCAAGATTGATGAATGCACAAGAATTGAACAAGAAGTAGTAACTCTGAGATCAGATTTGGAAAAAGCAAGAGCTCATAAGGACAAATTCAAAATAAGTACTACAATGCTTGATGAATTAATTGCAAGACAAACCATCTAAAGATAAAGGTGGCTTGGGGACTTGAAGAAGGAGAAAGCTCAGAGGAAAAAAAGACTCCTAACATGTATGGTAATAAAAAGAAGACTCAAGGCAATGGAAAACAATTCAGAAACCAAAGAAGCAATGTTGGAAGACCCCCTATTAGACAACCAAATGCTCAAAGGTACCCATATTTTAATGGTATTTTCTTTTCATGCAATAAATTTAGACATAAGGCTATAAAATGTAGAAGTAGAATGAATTAGAATGTTGGATCCTTCTCTGGAAAATGTTATGCATGCAAGAAATTTGGACATAGAGTTGTTGAGTGTAGAAGTCAGATGATCAATAGATTTAATGCTGGTAGAATGATTCAATCTTTCAATGGTTACTATTATACATGCAATATATTTGGATATAAGGCTAACTAGTGTAGATCAATATTGAATGGAGGTTAGTTTGGTCAGAAAAATGTTGTATGCTACAATTGCAACAAACTTGGACACATTTCAAGATTTTGTAGAAGTAAGAATGGAAGGTAGAATAATTTTGGAAAGAGGAATGAACTTGTGAATAAAATTGATCCTACTAAAGTAAAGAAGGAAATGGAGAAGATTTGGAGAAAGAAAGAGGAGCTTGAGAATAAAGATGAATCAAATGCATCTATACCTCCCTTTGATGCAGATAATTCTATATGAAAGTAAGCCTAGACATGAGCTTAGGGGGAGCATTAACAAAAAAATCTAACCCCGTGGAAATATGAGGTCTCAAGGAGTGACATGAATATATATGGTGTAAGATGAAAAGCTTAAGCTTTTGGAAAATAAAATGGTATAAAATGTGTAAATATGAAGAAATGCGGAGCATTTTAGGGTTTATAGTGTATCAGTGAAGTGTTTACCAACTTTTTGGAACTTGAAGCAATTAATGCAAAATTAGGGAAAATAAAAAAAAGGCATAAGAGAGTTTCTAAGTCGATTCTAATCAATTTTGTACTACATTTAGAGAAAAGTAGAGCAAATTGAAAGAGTGTTGAAGGAAATTCAAAGCAATTTGGTGCAAAACATTCAAACCCAAGATCCTGTTGTGTGTATATAAGGTGTTTACAACTATCTAGCATTGTGGGTTTAAAATATAAGTAAATTTATAAGAATTTGAGATTAAATTGAAGTTAAAATGGCTACATCAATTGTAGTTAACATCAATGAAAGACCTAGACCTAAATTTAAGAGATATTCATGGAAAGTCTTTGATAATGACCTCAACGGTGCTTTTTCAAAGACTCCTCCTAGGGTTTTACCCATTAAGGACACAAGGGTTTACATTCATGACAAGTTAGATGAATATAATCACTAGATCAAGGATATTTGGTCTAATGAGCTAAAATGAGATGATTTCTTAGTTAAACCAAAATATTTTAACCTAATGCAAAACAAACTGGATATTTGGAACTGGTTTCTCAACTATAATAGTGATCTAATGTAAAGTATGTGAGGCTTGCATTGAGTAGAATGCATGATAAGTTCATGTGGGAAAATATGCCCAGTCTAATTTCTAAGGAAGTGATCAAGGCTATGACTGGATTGTGTGATACCAAACTTGTACTGGTACTAAAATCTATGAAGGATTTATTGTTTATGGAGTTACCTGGTGCTACTTTTGACAGAAGAGCATTGACAACAAAACCTATCAAAAATCTTGCTATGAAGTATGCTTCAATCATGATACAAAATTCATTTCACAAACAGGGATAATTTTATGTCTGCAATTGCTATTTATGTTACATATGATATGGTGGTGAATGGAAATGGTTATGACTTTTGTGAGTTGCTCACAAATCTTGGAAAACCAGAAACAAACAAGAGAAGATAATTACGCATTTAAATTTGGAACTCTAGTTATGTGCTTATTATTTTACTTTTTGAGAGAACTTCCTGGAAGGAAGGACATTGTATGGGACAAAGCAGACTTGTGGGACAACAATGTTTTTGATTATATGCATAATATTGGGGACTACAAGGCTTAGGATAATGCATTGGCTGCATTCTTTATAGTATTTCAAAACAATATGCATGATAGGGAAAGGATTCCCCAGAATCTAGTGGAGAAGTATGCAAATGAAATAACTTTCCTTATATCTACTGATGAATACATAATTGAGGCCGTTGAACCCAGGATAGTATGGATTGAGCCTCTTGGATATGAGGTTACTGAGAAAGATGTTGAGGGATATGTTGATTTTTTGCTGAAGAGTCCTAAGGACCCCTCTCTACCAAGACATGGCACATATGAGGAAAAATCATTTGAAGTGCACTTAGAAACTTCAACACCTGGAAGAAATAAAAGAGTAATAAAGAAAGTAAATCAATTCTTTATGCAACATGGAATTTCCCAAGAAGAAGTAGAGAGATTAAGGGAAATTGTTGTAGAAAGGGATGCCAAAGTAGTTGGTGAATCCTCCAGACCATGAAGATCATGAAAAACTTCCACCCCTACCTCTACATTACCAAAACCATCTGGTACAACTACTATTAAAGGAAAGAAGGTGGAGCCCAGTGCTTCAGAAAGAGAAGAAGTGACTGCACCCTTTGGACCCAACAACTAGACTACCATAAGGAATAATGTACCTCTGGTAGCACCCCCTGCTACCTCTGGAAGAAGAGATAGAGCTTGAATTGGAGGAAGAACAAGAGTAGTGCCACCACTAGCGGTGAAGGTGCATCTTAGGAAGCAAGAACCGAAACAAAGAAACCTAAAGTTAACATCATGGACACTTTTGAGGAAGAGGATATAATTGGAAAATGAGGATTTCACAATAAGCCTACGAAGAAGAAGGAAAAGAAGTCAAGAAAAGGCTCTTCAAAGAAAAAGAAGAAAAAGAAACCAAAAGATTCTCTAGTAAGAGCTCGTTCCCTAGTAAAGCTACATGTTTTTGTCAGTAATATGTTAGAGCATGATTATGTGTTGGAAGGAACTAAAAAACTGTATGATGAAGCAAATGGGGAAGACAAGAAAACAATAATTGAAGCCATCATACAATATATCATTATTTTAGATGTGGACATGAATAACATTAGGAAGAAGGTGCCTAGTATTGTGTGGGAGGCCTTAGTAGAAAGAAGGCGAGAAGAAATAGAAGTTGATAACAAGATGAAATCTGATGCTTTAGAGGAAATTGGTTCCTCTCTATCTAATAATGATAAGGCTACACTAATTGAGGTGTATACAAAATAATTCAAGGTCAAACAAAAGGTCACAATACGTATGGGTAGAGAAAATGATAGAGTAGATAAGCTAAAGCAAGACATAGTGGATACTGTGAGATATCATAGAAAAATTTGGGTTGATTGCTACTTCATCATCCAGTACTACTCAAGGTAAGAAGCTTGATAAGGATAAGGTCATTGATGTAGAGGAAAATATTCCTTTGATTACTAATTTTCCTATTTTCACAGAAGTTTTAGAAGAAATTAATGATCATACTATAGAATAAATTCCATCTTTTGATGATACAAATGCTTCTTCGAAGTCATATGCTCCTCCGAAAGATACTGAAGATTCCATCGGTGTTGATAATGAAGATTAGAATGTAGAGAAAGAACATGAATAGGATAAAAATGATGTTGATAATAATGTTGAGGACCACCCTGACAAGTAGAATGAAGATGTTGGAAATGAAGGTGAAGGGAATCAAAATGGAGAAGAAGAAGGTCAAGGAGAAAAAGGAAGAGACAATAATAAGAAAGATGATAAGGAAGAGGAGGATGAAAACAAAGACAAACAAAAGGAAAATCCCTTTGAAAAGAAGATAAAGAAGAGAAAGAGAAGAATAAATAAGAGCTAGAGGTTGGAAAGAATGAAGAAGTTCCCTTTCTGATGTAGAAAGGCTTGAGAAGATAAATCCAAATCCAAGTACTCTGGAAGAAGGAGAGGAGAGCTTAGTTGAATTGGAATCAATGTATAAGTTGCTTGTTGCAGCTAAGAATATTTGGAATGAAGGTAAATTTGCTTGGAAAGAAACCTTAAGGAGCTTGAAGGTGCCTCCTCCTCTAGTTGAGCATATTTCACCTTGTATATTATTTTATTGTTTCAGTTTCTTTCAGTTTTTCTTTGTATTTATGATCGGATCAAATTTTTTTGGGATAACTCCTTGAGGGGGAGTTAGTACATTTTCATTATTTCTTTGTACAAATACATTAATTTTTAGAGCTTACATACGTGTTACCAGCACACCCTTTGTCCTTGATATCAAAGGGAGAGAATAATTGGGTAGAAGTTTTGGTGATGGGGAAATTGGAAAAATGATAAGAGAAGTTTTTGATGTTTCTAGGAGAAGTTTAATGTATGTTTGAAAGAGGAGTTCATGCAAGTTTGAAGACTGTTTTGATGATTTATGTTCTAAGTTTTGGAGATTCATTTTTGGCACATGTTTCCATCAATGAAAAAAGGGGATATTGTTGGAAGAATGAAGAAGTAACCTCCTTTAATGTGTTGTCATTGATGCCAACATAAATTATTGGTAGTTTTGTCTATCCGATAAATTGAATGAAGACATATTAATCCGGTAATTTGGTTTGGAATTGCTCATGTAGTAAGATCATGTTATGAGGTTATAGTATGTTATTCATTTCTATTATATGCACCTATGATCAAGACTTCAACAATTTTGCTTGAACAGGCTGAAAGATTCAAGTAACAAAAGTTCAACATATAGTTTTTGTTGTATACAAGGTAAATGGGTATGTGTAATTTGGTTTGCATTCCTCTAGTAATCAAAATCTGACTTTACAATTTTGAGAGATGGTTTACAGATGTTAGTAGACTATATATATTCTAGATGGTGAGTAATTACATGATCAGATGAATCGTTGGTGTGTGATCAATTGGCTTATTTTGTGATTAGGTCTAATTCCTGGCCAACATAATGCTTGAAATATGTTGTGGAGATTAATTAAGTATTGTGAATGTTAAGGGGATCTATTTTAGATCCATGTTGACCTAAAACTAAGTTTTGCATGGTTGATTTGAGAACGAAGATGTTTTGAATCAAGTATGGAGTCGACAAGGTAATTTTGAATTAAAATAAGGCTACATCTAATTAGGCCGACCTAATTGATGTATGTGGATGAAATTTGGTATATATGTGAGACTTTTTTAATTTTTAGGAGATGATGACATGATATATGGTATGATATTATGTGAACATGGAAATTTGTATGTATGTGATATGAATGATAACATAGATGTTGTGAATGTTTAACGACTGCAAGGAAGAGCAAAGTTTTGTATTTAGAGCTTCAAAGGAACTGAATTCAGCACAAGGAAGGTGCACTATGTATCAATTCAAATTCTGGCTATGTAGCAATTTTTGTTTTTGTATCTATCTATAACTGTGAGCTTTATTAGTTAGTGTGTCCTACTAGTAAGCCTTTCTAATATCTTATAGCCAGTTATAATATACTATGAGCTAATCCTCACCGTGGTTTTTCCCCTTTTGGGTTTTCCATGCAAAATCCTAGTGTTCATGTGTTATGTGATCTTGTGATCCCTTTCATGTTTTCATTCATTGCTCCAATTAGATATATTTGTTAATTGGATGGTTTATGATTAATTGGTTACACAGAATACTGATTCACCCCCCTCTCAGTATTTTGGGTGTTCAACAGAGTACCTATTGGAGTGGTCTGCATTCCACCATGAAAGAATATTTTGTTATGTGGATTTATGAGAGTGTTTATAGGTGTCAAAAGGGTGTGCAGTCCAAGTGGTGTGTGTTATGGAGGTTCATGTGTCAGTCTGTGGACAATTAGTTGATGTATTTTGGTGTTCTCTCACTTGCGTACTGACCTAATATATTTGGGGTCGTGTGGAGTTAAAGGAAGTGTTGATCAGTTATGTGGGAACTATTATAGGTCCATGCTGACCTATTTGGATGCATTTCAAGTTTTGGTGTTGTCCAAAAAGCGTGTATAGTTTGATTTTTAGCTGGAAAGTTATTATTTTGCATGATACATCTAATTAGGTTGACCTAATTGATGTTTCAAGTGTTTGAGGATGTAATGTGTATAAATATAAGTTCATTTTAGTGTTGTAGAGATGTGAGATGTACTCTAGAAAATGTGTGATGTGAATTCCTAAGAAAGAATGTGAATATGATGCAAATGTGAAGCATAGCAGAGTGTGGAAGTAGTGTAGTATGAAGTGTGTTGATTCAGTATTTTGAGCTCTAGTGGAACTATATCTCCTACATATTGTAGATGCATTATTAGCAATTCAAATCTTGGAAATGAGCCACCCATTTTCTCTATTTCTCTTATTCTGAGGGTAGTGAGTCCAAAAGTTAGCCATTTTGTAATATGTTATGACTGGTTATAATATATTGTGAACTAATCCTCATCGTGGTTTTTCCCTTTTTGGGTTTTCTACATAAAAATATGGTGTTCATGTGTTATGTGCTTTGATGATTGTTTCATGGTTTCTTTCCTTTTTGCAAATTGAATATGATGTGTGGAATGAATGTTTAAATGTTTAAGTGGTTTCAAAGAATACTGATTCAACCCCCCTCTCAGTATTTCAGGTGTTCAACACAATAAAGTTCCTAGATCAAATGTTATGACTCCTATAAGGTGTGTTATTTTTTGAGTGGAGAATTATAGTTTCCAAGTCATGAAAGGAGACACCCAAGTGCATTTATGGCTTATTTTTAGAAGTTTTGAGACTATGAAAGATGGGTCATGAGTAAGAGATGAGGGAAAGGAAGAATTATATTGAAGCTCCATTAACAATAAAAATGTTCAAGAAGCATGAGGATTCTAATTTGTAATATGTTGTAACTTGAGTATTTTATCATTCAATTTTTTTAGATTTCCCATTTGTAATAAGATATTACCTTGAATCATTAAAATTCATATGTTTGAATGTGTCAATTCTCTCTAATAAGTGCATTGTTTGAGAAAACCATCATCAATATACTCTTTATTTAGTTGTGATATGTTATAGGATCAATAGTGGATTTATTATTATTTAATGCATGTAATGAGTTGGTGAGATGATAAGTTGGGGAGTGTCACATTTATGATAGTTGGTAGATTATCTACCAAATTATATTATAATTTCATATACCAAAATATATCTCTTGCACATAATTAAGGTCCTTGGTTCCTTTTTATTAGTTGTTAAGTCTAAGATTCTATTGTATTCATGTCATTCTATAATATTTTTACTAATATTCAATAAAAAATATTTATTTTCATTATTCTATGTTTTTTTTCACTATATGCATTATTTAATTATAACCTTTGATTGTGAATGTTATTAATTTGGTATTAAAGCATAGGGTTTGGCTTGTATATTTTTTCTCAAGAGAATTACCTAGTATCAAACAAACAAATTAGCCAAGATATTTTTGTGTTCTATGAAGTGTGAGCATGGGTAGAAGGTAGTGTAGATGTCTTTTGATGTAGAGGTCATTAAGTAGAAGGTATTGGGATGATTTTACTATATAAATTTGACTATGAGGAATAAATGGTTAACATTGAGTTATTGTTTTTGATGGGGAAAAGTAGGTTTTGATGGGACCCAAAACCCATTACAAGCCAGTTTTGAAGGGACCCGAAACACTATCCAAGAAAATCATGCTGCAACAAAGATAAATCACAAACCAACAATAGCCCACTAACAGTAACACCAAAGGCTACACACCTAGAACCCTTTAACAACTAGGTTTACAAAGTCTTGGAATCCAAAGGTTTTAAAGGGACCTTACACCCTTTACAACAAGGTTTTAACATGGACCTTGAACCCTTAATATCCTGATTCATCCAAGCAACAATTATCCTAAATAAATCAATATAAAACTACAAAGCATTAACATTCCAACAACATCCCTTAGCCAACATGCAAATAGCCTGATTCATCCAGGCAACAATCAACCCAACAGCTGAATATTGTAAACCAACAACATTCCTATAGCACCCATCTACTGTCTTATAAATGAAAGCAAACAACCCAACCAAATTCTCAACCACAATATGAGAAAAACAAGGTTGAGCCAAGGGAGAGAGTCTCCCCAAAAAAATAACTAAATTACAACAACACTCCACCAAACTGCAAACAAAAGTCTCCCAACAACACCATCCCACCAGGGACACCAACCCAACCTACACTTCAAGAGGAGGGGGCTCACCTCTAATAGAGAGGATGAAATGAGACCCAAAACCTCCAAATCCACCAATCTCCTCCTCATACAAGAAACACCTCAATAAGATCCATCATAAGGGAGAAAAATTACCGAGCAACACTACAACTACCAACTTCACCTTGATAGAAGAAGGATTCACCTCAAAAGGAACAATCTCCCCCTCTATAGGAGACTCCACCCATAGATCCCAACAAAAAGTTAAATCAGAAGGAAGGGAAGACACCCCACCCCAAGGTAGCCCTAGCATTAGGCACTGAAAGGAGGAAGAAGAGAACTCTTCAAACAAAGCAAAAAACTGGGCCCAAAAAGAACACCATGAACATAACCCATCCAACAATAGATAAACCACAATTTGTACACCAAAAAACAAGCCAAAGGATCATGGGTAGAGATCCAAGACTAAGGAAAATAGAAGAAAATAGGACCCAAGAGGGAAAAGGGAGCCCCAACAAGAAGGACATTAAGAGACGACCAAACTATAAATCCCTCAAGCTACCCAAACACTTTGGTCAGAGCCAAAGAAAGGCAGAAACTCCACAGAGCCAATTAGAGGAAGGCACTACTAGTCCACCAAAGGGAAACCAAGAGCACCCACAAGACACCCAAGGCCAGATCTACCACTAGAGCACCACCAAAAGGGTAGCAAAGATGGGAAGAGGGAAACCCCGAAGGAACTAGTTAGAAAGCAAGCTAGCATAGAAAGCCCCCAAGTTGTCCCATTACACTGAATAGGACTAGAAATAGGCCAAGCTTCCAACCAATCCACCTTATGGGAAAAGGAACCCCTATAGCCACACACCATAGAGAACCTCTAAGAAATACCAGAGAAGCAGAGCAAAAAAGCACCGGGAATCTTCACAACACCCCACCTCCATAAATACCACAAGAAAGCCCAGTAGGTAAGAGAAAAGCCTAAGAAGGTGACCCAGTGAAGAACACCCAACATCCATAGAGAGCCACGACAAAAGAAAAAATAAACAAAAATCTTGAGAGGAGAAAGACCTGAGCCCCCCCAGGACCAAGCAGAGGAGACCACCAAAAGATAGCCCTAGAGAATGCAATCGCCCAAAATACCAACCAAATCGACAATAGAGAAAAGAAGAGGGGGTAGTGTAGCCACCCAAACCATCCCAGCAAGAACATCACTGTCATCATCATCCTCTACACCATATGCAGATTTCAAACTGTAGATGTCGTACCCATTCCCGCCCATCTTCCACTTCCGGTTCTGCTCCATTTTAAATAGCATCACAAATATGACATTGATTTATTGTTATTAGAGTACAAGAGAGGATTAAGCATCGAAATTGGTAAGACTAGAGAGTGTGATGCATGACTTGGAGATCATGCTTGGCCATTAGAGAAGGATGAGACTTGAGAAGTAATGGGGCATAAGCCATGTACATGGGAAAGGTTAATGGAGATTAATAGAAAAGAAACTATTGAGATCCATATATCTAAGCTTGGTGGAATGTTAACAATTTGTATTTCTAGCTATTTGGGTGGTATTTATCTAGAATCTTTGATTGATTAGATTGTAAAGTTGGATAAATACTTTTATTAGAGTTCATGGAAGACTCATATAGAGTAAAATTTATATGCATCAATTTGAAGGGTTGTTAACTTTTACTGTGGGAACATGTCCAAAGGGATAGGCCATAACAAGAAGAGGAGAATATTCATGCTTGGAAGAAGATGGCCAACAACCTAAGACTAAAACTATTTAGATCACATATTATGTAACGATTATATTCATGAAGATTCAAAATATATTAGTGTGCAAAAATACACCAAAGAATTATATTGGTTGACCATTTAAGTAAGACATGCTAAATATGAAATGATGAATGCTATATGAATTGATTACACATGTCTATTTAGGACAAGTTTTGTATGAAAACTCCAAATTCCAAAGAGGAAGCCAAAAATATGTATTGAAGGTGGAAGGTTAGTTGCCAAAGAAAAAAGAGAGTGCTATATGGGGGAATGAAAATTTTATGTGCAAGAAAGAAGGTGTACTACACAAAAAGAGAGTCATATTGAGGGAAGGATGCAAGGGAATGATATTCTCTAGAGTTTTATTTATATGTAGCTAAATAATGCATAAAAATTCAAATGACCAATCATGTAGTAGAGAAACACTATGTACAATAAGGTGGAGGTCATAAACCGGGGAATATCTAAGAGTATTGCACTAGTGGGATGTAAAGAGGATCCAAATCATAGAGTATCTCATAATGAAAAGGGTACTAATAAAAATTAATGAAGAGAAGAATGTGATTTTATAGAGGAAGAACCTATCTAGAACTATCTCAAGTTTTTAAATGAAGTGCTACTAGGTGATCATGGATAATGAAAACACAAAAAGTTGGTTTTTAATAACATGGTGGAGAATTTGGGTCTAAAGAGGATAAAAAAATAAATTTTAAGAGGTTTCATGGATTTTAAAGGGTTATTAGTTTGTGGAAAATAAGTAGTGCTAGTTCATCTTCAAGATTGAAATTTAATATGATGAGGTCTTGTGTAGTACTGTGCCAATAAACTTCTATAACCTATTATTAGGGTGACCTTGGTAGTATTACTAGAAATCACCACATGATTGATGGATAAATAACCACCAATAATTTTTTGAAGGCGTGTCTAAATTTTTGCCCTAAGTGTGCCACACAAATCAATATTTTTATTTTTTTACATTTTACCTTAGTTCTAGCAAGAAAACTATAAATAATTTTAAAATAACATAAACAAATGATTAGTAATATTTCCTATACAAACAATGTTTCTTAGTTTTGGAAATTAAAAAAAACTCATAGTTAAATATTTTTTTAATCAAGTGTTTCATTATTTCACATCATAAATTATGGGATAAGACCTAGTCCTAGACACTATCACAATCTTGTAGATATTATAAAATGATAACCATATGAACTCCAAATTTTAGGAAAAAGAATAAAAATCCCTAAAAACTTGCAATTAGATGTCACATATCAAATAAACCATGAGAAACAAACCAACAACTAAAAAGAGGGGAAATATAAAAGAACCCATGTAACAACAAAAAAATATACAATAATAGGAATACCATCACCATTCCTTACCAAAAAAATAGTCTACACATTTTCCTTCTATATGATAAGTCAAATTAGAAACTAAGGGAGAAATGCTATACTCTAATTTTAATTTCATTTTTAAACTATAACATACATGTTATTTTTGTCTTCATGTTGTTCTTTATTTATTTTTTAGTCTTATTTGTCTTGTCCTCTTTGGGCATTGTGCAACCTTCCCATGTCCCTCATTTCTCCTTCCCCTCTTATTTTTTTATATAGGTTGTGCTTGGGTTTGCAACTAACCACTTTTCTCCTTGAGCTCTTTCATCCTAATGATGGATCATTGAGTGTGATCTGAAATGTTGATGAAAAAAGCTATCACGCAATCTAATCCATAAATGTGTACAACATCAATCGATATAGATTGTGGAAACTTGATATCATTAAGAGAGAAATTGTTTGCTATATGAAAATAAGGGTCTAAATCAATGGTAAGAAAAGGTTATAGGTAAGAAAATTAATTAACCCCCAAAATAAATTTCTCAACACCTCAATTTTTTGTTGTATTGTGACCGAAACTATATTTTATAATAGATAATTGAGAGCATTAATGAACACCCATAAAATAAATTACTAGAACCATGCATCAAAAAACACTTAATTTTTCCACTTTTGTCACCAAAGAGAAAAAACTACTAATAAGTCTTGACATGCATTTATATAGGAATTAGTCACCATGGAAGAAAAAATGATCTATCCATTTAACCTCATAAAATACTTCATCTTTCCCTTACAAAAAAGCCATCCTTTAGATGAGAGACAAGCCCTTTAACCTTCAAAGGCTCCCAAGTATGGAACTATAATTGATAAAAAATATATATGGTAACATCAGTACACATTCTAGCCAACCCATAACTAGCCAAAAAAATTCTCCCAAAATGGAGTAATAGGCTTCCAAGATCTCTTTATCCTCAAAAATAAAAATCTTTCATAGCCGATGTTGTGAGACATAGTCCAAGAAAGTATTTTCCTAGCTACAAGTGAATAAATTGAGTTTTTAATTGGTATCCATTCATGCATATGAAAATAAACACTTCAAAATAAAGTGAAAGAGGGCCACATAGAAACCATAAAATAAATTGTTTACCTTGTGAGGAATCTCATAGTAGATATCAAGGTTAGATTGGTTATTTAGCATGTTTATACTGGACCATACCTCAAGGTGTTCCCATGGTGAAATTTAGAAGTGGGATTTGGTCCATGCATTTACATAATTATAACCCATAACTCTAAGTGCCCCCATGGGAAATAGTGATTTAAACATTGGTCTATGATATAAAACTCCTCATTTACCACTACTAGAACTAATCTGATTGGGCTTAAAATTTAGGGAAAATTATTGGTCATCTCATATTAGACATGTTGGAGGACTTGGTTCCTTAATATGGTTATAATGGACCATACCTCAATTTTCCTCCAGGGTGAAACATATGGATGGGTTTTTTCCATCCATTTCCATAAGTGTGACCCTTAGCTCTAGGTGCTCTCATGACCACTATAAGGGATGCACCACGTAGTGAGATTTGAACATGGTTCTATGATGTGAAAAAAATAAAGCTTCCCACTAGTATACACTAATAAATAATTTCTTACACTTTATAGTATTTTAAATGAGTAATATTTTTACATAATGCATAACTTGAGCTAGAAATAAATTTTCTTGTCAAATTTTAAACATAAATTACTAACACTAATATTTAGGGAGCACATATTTTGTTGTAATTTTTGTCATATAGTTTATTGTAAAATGTTTATTAAATTTAAATAAGAGTGTAGACACCTAAAATATTCCCTAGGTATATTCATCATCACTGAACCTATCACCTAATACCTAATCAACTAATTTCATCACCTAGGCCTATGTTCCATCACCTTGTCCTAGTCAACCTATGACATATCCCTTTCACCTAAAGTTCATCACTTAAAATAAATAATCCTCTTATTTAATTTATCACCTTTTCCATATCATAATAAACAATTTTTTTTTAACCTATTTCCATGTATTATCCACCTCACCCATGTGGCTAAAATAATTAAATATAATTATTATTTAATAAGGTCTATATTATCTCACCTCTTTCCAAGAATAATAGAGAGATAGGAACACTTTTCCTTATGCTCCCATTATTCTCTCAACAAATTCTAATAATATCGGGCATCTAAGAACACTTGTCCTTATGTTCCATTATTCTCTCAACAAATCCCAAAGTTATAGCCTTCTTAGTTGCACATGTCCCTAATTTACCTCATGCTCACAACTACTTACTAAATTTGGTAAGTTAATCCTAGCCATTCACATTATCCTCTCCTAGATCCTAGGGAATTTCTCTCAACCATTCTCCACCCTTGATCTCAAAATCAAATCTTAGACATTCATTCCCCATTCCAAAAATCTATAAATTCAAGCATCCTCTTATCCAATTCATCCATTATCACTTATGTTAAGTACATACTGTCAAAATAAGTATCTTCAAGCAAAGGAGCATCCAAAATCCAACTAATCAAGGAGGAAATAAAACAACAATGGAGTCATGGGTAAAACTTTGAGTTATTTTGATGTTATTGTGTTGTTTTGAATTCCCATTGTGTGATCTATCTAGAGGTTTTACATGTTTTGAAGAGGGAGTTTAAATACTAGTTTTCTTTCATTTAAATTTTAAAATATAGGTATTACAAAGAGTAATTTAAAATAAAATCCTCCCTTTAACAATAAAAAACATTAAAAAACTTACAACAACCAAGATGGTAACTATAATACAACAACCCTAAGATAGGTAGATGAAATAAATATCCCAAAATTAAAAAAAAAAACAAAAACAAAAACAAAGATCAACAACACCCAAGTAAAAGATCCAATCTATATTTTATTAAGAACTATGTCAACCTCCAATTCCTCATGGAAGGAATAAAAATAAATTTCCACAAACTCAACATCCTCTTGTTTGATCTCTTAAACTTTCTTAATTTTGGTCCTAGAGCTGAAATTGGTGCTTTATTGAGCTATAAGGGTTGATTCTTTTGTGTGAATAATTAATAATTTGGACACTATTTTTAATATCTATTTTATTGAGTTCCACAACCTTTTGTAGGTTATCCTTTATGCCCAAGGTTTCCTTTTCCAAAGAAGCAACACTATCATCCTACATAGTAATCTTTACTTTGATATTGTTCATTTATTTCACATTATTCCATTGGTTGCAAAGAATTTTCTTTATTTACTTTAAGGTAATCTCATCACCATCCATTTTCATAACAAGAAAATAAAATTTGAGATAATTTGTTATAGTTGAAGTGAAAAAAATACAACATTATATGGTGGGAAATTAATTATCTATGCATGTCAACCAATTTCTCTACAAGTATGGTAACCATTGAGGTCACAACCTCAATAGAGGATGATGGACAAGATGTATTAAATGGATAAATTCAAATTCCACATATTATAAGTTTGGCTCATTATAGATTTCTTTAGTGTTGGAAATTGCACACCCTTGCAATTTCACATTACATGAAACATCATATTTAGTATGAAAAATAAAATAATTTAGTTATAACATCATGATATCAAAACATTCATTTACTATAAAAGTTAGCCTATTCCTAGTTCTTTTGGTATGATTTTTTTAATGTAAGTGCTACATGTAGACGTCTAAGCTACACATTGGCATCTTATGAAAATCTAGAATTCAAATGACCATTGGAGCATTACTTTCTTAAGAATCGGGCAATGTGATTCTCCCTTTTAGTAGTCATGACTAGAAGATGCACCCAAGCCTTTCTATTTTTAAAAAATACTTCTCATTGGCAAGGAGGGAATAAGATTCATTGATTGATACATATAAATTTTAACTTTGGCTCTATAACTCTTGAAGCTCTTAAAAAAATTAGAAAATACAACACCCTTCTAGCTCTTGCATGCTATCTTTTTCATGCTAGGAGTATAAAAGGAAATTTAGTGATAAGTTTGGAATCCTTTTGGGAGTCAGTGGTAGTTTCTAACTAGATTTTTTCTCAAACTGATTGCGTCTTTCTCACTATAGGTAATCTTTAAGCTAGAATTTTGAAATTTCATTGATATTATCATGCTATAGTTAATCTGCTCTCTTTTATCTAGCATTGTATTTTGTTCAAATAAATCTAGTATCCTTTATCATTATTATCATTTTCTTTTATCAAAATCCTATCTAGTTGTTTGTGAATGTTGAAAAATCATAAACAAGGGTTTGATTGAGGAAATCCCCTAAAACATCCACCCAAAATTTGTGTCCTTTTTGCCTTTTATGTAAGTTCATAAAAAAATTCACTATAATTAGAGTTTTATATATTCTAAAACTTTTATTTATTTAGCCATATGAGATGAAAATACATTGTGAGTGTGTCTGTGATGCAAAAGAGTTCCTACAACTCTCAACACACTCAACATACAATGGGCAATTTTGAAATTTAAGTAGAACAAAATCAAATCAACAAGTCATATGATGAATTTTATTCATTCAATGTCTCTTGCAACTCATGAAATCACAATAAAACTAGAAATATAACATATGCAGCCCTATGGATTGATGAATAATATTAAAAATCAAATCCTAGGATCTGACAGGCAACGAGATCATATATAGGTACGTCCTCTTCAATCCTCCATATTCTTGTAATTTCTCTCTTCTCCACCTACAACTTCCTTTTGGAATCAATGAAACAATGGACCAATGATTTTACCAAGTTACTTTCTTCTAATTATCACTTCCAACCTAAAAAAACAAGTTTGAAAACACTCCCTCTAGGAAAAGCCACACCCAACCTTTTCCAATCCAAATTCTAGAACTAAAAAATCAAAACCACATAGTGTAAAATCAATTATTCTTGTCACCACTATCTCTTGTAGTTGGAAAATCTCCAACTTCATGCATCTACCTATAAAATCAATAAATTCTCATAAATTATAAATGTTGAATCCCTAATGCATGTTTGCACAAATTCCAGGAAGACAAGCCTCCATTAGTTGACACATTCATTCACTCCCCTTCATAAATTGGAATTCAAATTAAAATTTTCTTAGAATGCACATCATGGGCATCCCATTCTTGCCTGTAGCTATAAGGAAAATTAAATAATATGTAATAATTTCATAACCCCCAAGAAATCCCACACCCAAGTTGGATTTTTGACATTTTAACATTTAAATTGCAATTTTTGGCACTTTTCCCAATACAACTTTGCAACCATAATTTTTTCCAATTATTCAAATTCTAATTTTTTGAAAAGAAAACCAAAACATGACATAAAACATTAGTCCAAGCCAAGTCATGTCAAAATTTAATTATTTTTTATTGATGCAAGATTGTTTTAGTCATGGATGCTCCTGTATTAGACACTCATGGTAGAAAGAAAATGTTTCATGAGTGAAACTCATAAAAAATTGTAAATTCCATGCTCATCCTAAACCCATCCCTCTACCTTTATCTACCTAAACATTATTTCTCACATTTTCTTGCAACTTGATCTCTTCCATCCTTCATTCTTCCTCTCTTTCTCCTTCTTTTCACATAATCCAACTCCCACCAATATTCAGTATTAAATTTTGGAAAATCATAAGCATCAATATCCTCTACCTTAGTAAAATCATAAAATCATGCATTACATCTTTCTCGATCACTACTGCAACAATTTGTTCCTCATCAATCTTGGCTTCAACATTATGTTCCTCTATATCCTTGCCTTCTAAGAGACAACTTTCAGTTGCAATCTCTTTGTCCTCTACATTCACATCAATGTTAATTAAACAAACAAGATATTCATCCTTCCCATCTTGCAATAAACTACAATCACAAGATCTACATTTGCACCAATCTCTTCATTAAACAAATCAACTTCTACTTGCTCATATGCTTCAACACTTTTAGTTGTAGTACCTTCATCTACCAATTCTTTGATGCAGAGCAGGGTGAGAAAACACAAACTAACTCAATCTACCCTTTACCAAAGTCTCCAAACACCAAACAAGGTGAATTTGTACACAAACTACCTTTAAACCTAGTAGCACAACAAACTGTGTTTTTCAAGCATAATTTTCAAACTTGACATCACACCCAAAAAATAATTACAGATTAGATACCCATTTTCCTCTTTCACAACATATCTCAAATTTAGGTGGGGTTGTTTTGTAACTCAAGCCTCTAAAATTGACTGTCTCATTTTGTTAAAAGCCTAATTAGGCTTGTTTCCACTAGGCAACTATAGATTTTACAATCTCCAACCCTCAACTCTGCATTCCAAATCCATCCACATGTTATATTAGGTCCGCACTTAAAAATTCCATCAACTAGAATGGGTTCCAATCACCTTTTCTACAAAACCCTACTTCTATGCACCTTTTTACACCAAAAAAAGAGGTTTTCACCCTAGGGCATCATCTAAACTTCATAAAAACTCCTCCCCTACTCTTTCCAACACCATGAAAAAAAAATACACTCTACCTAACCCCATTCCACCAATTATCAAGCATTTTCATCAGTGGAATGGGTCTCAAAACATTATTTTACTCTCAAACCCTCAAAACTAGGGTTTCTAAACTAGTTTTAGAAAAAACCACTATAAAATCTTAAAAAAATAATGAAATCTTATGATACAAGAACCAAAATGAAGGTAACTCATCACTCCATTGATTTAAATGCTTAAAATATCATCCTCAAACCGTACCAGGTCATACCAAGGTTTGTAGTAGCAAATTTCACTTCAAAACACAGGAAAACAAGAGCTTTTGCTATTCAAATTTCAAATTTACATTGTCCAACCTCCCTCAACGATGAAATCAAGATTTTTATGCACTACCAAGTCTTCCCCAATAGTTACAAACTAACTTTCAAACTCCTTGTCTGTTGAACTTCCTCAAAGCTCAAAAACACAAAAATTGCTATGCAACTTTTTAACAATTTTTTGCAACTTTACCAAATTTACCAAATTGACTCAACATGACTCCCAAACCACTAAAAACAACCTAAATGGACTCCAAAAAAATCATGAAAAATGGTCTTTAAGACCTCATTACAAACAAAAAGACCCAACATCTAACTCTTTGCAACATTTGCATACTAGGACCTATGGTGCCCTGCACCATACTCCCAGACAAAAAAGAATTCAAGTCCCCTTGAGGACTATGCTACAATAAAACCATGCTTGATCACATCATCCTTTGATCTCCAAGTGCCTTTCCATTTGGTAATCCCTTCTATTGACTAAAATACTAGAAATTAGCATTAGTCTTTGCATTTTTGAACTCCTTGGCATCTAGAAATTGCTCCAACTTTAATGACCTGCTTGATGGATGTTCTTTGACTCCATCTAAAACTGATGTTAAATCTACATCATCATTTGTAACCTTATCTCTTGTTGCCTTGTAATGGACTACCTTCTTCTGTACTCCCATTGTGTGCTTGACTTTTCTCTTTTTCCCTTGTAGCTTACCCTTGATCACTTCACCTTTGATATCAATCTCTCCCATCTGATACTTTGCCCCTAGGACTGCTACCATATTAGGTTCACTAACCTCTAATTTGACAAAAAATAAATGACCACTATCCTTGTCTAAAAACAATAAATAGAAACCTCTTCTAACTTCACACCAACATACCTTTCAAGCCAACCTTGAATCTACAACATCAATTCATCTTTGAACTTCAACAAATCTGATTTTGACACCAACTCAATATCATTTCCCTCCAAAATCTGATCACTCTTCATGTATGTTGCCTTCACTTCTCCAATTCTAGGAATGGCTGCAAGGTTTCTATCCTCCTTTTCCTCTACCTTTATAAACTCTTTCCTACCAACCATCATCACATTAGCTTGCTTAGGTTTCCCTTTATCATCTTCCTTCAAGGGTGTCAAAGTAAAAGAGATTCCATCCTTTTCAATCTCATAAGTATTATGCCTACCATCATACAAAGCAATCCTATCAAATTCCCTAGCAACAAATGGAACACATCCATAGGAAACACATCACACAGAATCTTGTCTTTGTACCCTCCTATATTGAACTCAACCCAAGCTTGCTCATTAACCAAAACATACCGATCCTCATTCAACCAAGAAACTTTATAAGGGGTATCATGTGGTATTCTAGGTAATCTAAGTTTCTCAACCATCTCATTAGAAACCATGTTATATGTGCTTCCTAAATCAATTACAACCTTACATACCTTACCCATGCACTTATAAGTGGTTTTAAAGAGTGTCCTTTGTGATGGCCCCTTCTCCTTTGATGCTTTGATGAGCGTTCTCCTTACCATTAGCGATTCTCCAACTTCAGGAGCAACATGTTGTGATGGAGATTTTACACTCTTAGTGTCCTCTTCTTGCACCAATTGTGTTCTTCTTTCACCTCCATGTGAACTAGAAGCTTGACCTTCATTGCATTGCTATGCTTGGTGTCCAAACTTGTTGCATTGATAGCACCTTCTGGTGAATCATTGTGAGCCTCTTCCTTGACTTTCAAATCTACCTCTAAAGCCTAATCTATCACCTCTAAATCCACCTCTCTAATCATAAATTTTTTCTTGTGCTTTGCTTGTGTCTTCTTGACTTTCATAGGACTTCCTTGGAGTAGAAAATGAACTTCTTCCTCTAGAAGTGCTGCCTCTGCCCCTAGTTTGTTTGTCTTGCCTTATTTTAAGTTTTTCTTCATCCCTTATTGCCATTTGATAGCACTCCTCAACCGTTCTTGGATTTTCCAAAGTTAACTCATCTTGGATGTTGAATCTCAATCCACTAAGATACCTAGCCAACTTCTCCACTTTATCCTCCATGTGACCTGCCCTTATACTCAACTTATAAAATTCTTCAGTATAGTATTTGACATCCATTTCTTTTTGCTTCAAACCTTGAAGTTTCTTAAACATTTGAATAGCATAATTAGATGGTAAGAGCTTACCTTTCAGCTTTGCCACCATTCTGTCCCAAGAAACAATTTTTGACTTACCTTTCTTCATCCTTTTAGATTGCTCATAATCCCACCATAATAATGCATGACCCTTCAACTTGGTTTTTGCAATCTTCACCCTTTGTTCTTTAGGAACATCTTCACACTCAAAGTAATTGTCAAGTGTTGCAATCCAATCCAAAAGTTCTTCATCATTCAAGTTACCTCCATACTTAGGGACATCAATCTTCACCTTGGGTTTATATTCCTTGACTACTCTTAGCAACTTAGCCATCCTCAGATCATTAGGATCCAATTCCTCTTCCTCTTCTTCTTTAGTCTCCTCTTCTTCTTTAGTCTCCTCTTCTTCTTCTTCGGAGTCACTCTCATCACCCATGACCATACCTCTTTTCTGACTTGTTTCTAGAGTAGCAAGCCTCTCCTTCAACTCTCTCATCTCTCTAGCATGTTTTTACTTCAACTCATTCACTTCTCTAGCAATAGTTTTCCATTTTGGAGGCATTTAATTCACTTTTTGCTTCACACTTTCCTTCTTCAACTCAACCTTTTTCCCTTCTTCAGATTGGACCTATGCTCTGATACCAATTTGATGTAGATTAGGGTGAGAAAACATAAAACAACTCAATCTACCCTTTACCAAAGTATCCAAACACCAAACAAGGTGAATTTGTACACAAACTTCCTTTAAACCTAATAGCACAATAAATTGTGTTTTTCAAGCATAATTTTCAAACATGACATCACACCTAGAAACCAATTACAGATTTAGATACCCATTGTCCTCTTTCACAACATATCTCAAATGTAGGTGGGGTTGTTTTGTAACTCAAGCCTCTAAAATTGACACTCTTTGTTTGGAAAAAGCCTAATTAGGTTGTTTCCACTAGGAAACTATAGGTTCTACCATCTCCAACCCTCAAATATTCATTCCAAATCCATCCACATGTCATAGTAGGTCTTCACTTACAATCTCCATCAACTAGAATGGGTTTAAATCACCTTTTCTACAAAACCCTACTTCTATGCACCTTTTCACACAAAAAACCAGAGGTTTTCACCTTAGGGCATCATCTAAACTTCATCAAACCTCCTCTCCTACTCCTTCCAACACCATGAAAACAAAATAAAATCTACCTAACCCCATTCCACCAATTATCAAGCATTTTCATCAGTGGAATGGGTCTCAAAACATTATTTTTACTCTCAAACCCTCAAAACTAGGGTTTCTAAACCAATTTTAGAAAAAACCACTATTAAATCTTCAAAACTTAATGAAATCTTATGAGAAAAGAACCAAAATAAAGCTAACTCATCACTCCATCAATTTCAATGCTTAAAATATAATCCTCGGGCCGTACCATGCCATACCAAGGTTTGTAGTAACAAATTTCACTTCAAAACACGAGAAAACAAGAGCTTTTGCTATTCAAATTTTAAATTTACATTGTTCAACCTCCTTCAACGATGAAATCGGGATTTTTATGCACTACCAAGTCTGCCCCAATAGTTACAAACTAAATTTTAAACTCCTTGGCCGTTGAACTTCCTCAAAGCTCAAAAACACAAAAGTTGCTATGCAACTTTTTTACAATTTTTTGCAACTTTACCAATTTTACCAAATTGACTCAAAATGACTCCTAAACCACTACAAACAACCTAAATGGACTCCAAAATAAACATGAAAAATGGTCTTTAAGACCTTATTGCAAACAAAAAGACCGAACATCTAACTCTTTGCAACATTTGCACCAATCTCTTCATCAAACAAATCAACTTCTACTTGCTCATTTGCTTCCACACTTTTAGTTGTAGTACTTTCATCTACCAATTCTTTCATTGCTAAACTATCTTATTCTATACTAATATTATCATGCTCACATAAATCAACAACATTTTCACAAAAATCTGATTTTACCTCTTCTATCTCCACTAAAACTTTCACCCTAACCATCTTGTATGCATCAACACTACTGCAACTTGCATTAGTAATTCATGATCTTCATCCTCATCCTCCTTCACTAACTATTTAATACCATTAATCAAACAATTTCTAGTGATTTTACATACCTTTCCTTCTTCATTACTCAATGGCTTCAACTTGTGCTTGATTCCATCCTTCATTAAGGAGTATGTATTGGCATACCCATCATTCATTGCACACCTGTCAAATTGCCAAGGTCTTCCTAACAAAACATGGAAAATATCCATAGGAATAATATCACACATTATCTCATCATAATACTATCCCATCTTAAATTTCACCAAGCATTGTTTGCTGACTAAAACTTTCTTATCATATTATAACCAAGCAATCCTATATGGATGTGGGTGTTTTCATCTTTCTAACTTCAATTTATTTACTATTTCTTTAGAAACTAGAATACTTGTACTTCCACCATCAATAATAATATTACATACTTTACCTTCACACTTACATCTTATTCAGAACAATATTTTCCTTTGATCCAATTCATTTCCTTCATTCATTAGGGCTTTTCTTATAACAAGTGCTCCACTTTTTGCATCTTCTGGATGTGAAGACTCTACGTCTTCTTCATTTACATTTTTTTCCCTTGCAATACTTTTATTCCTTTTTGTTCCTTCTTGATTATGAGGGAAATCATATGCTCTATGTCCATCTTCTTCACACCTGAAACAAGTTCCTTGAAAGCCTCCTCTAAATCATCTACCCAAACTTCCCCTTCCTCTAAAACTTTTCTCACGGGACTTCTTTCACATTTGTTATCTTTAGTACCTTAAATATTATTTTTACCCTCATTTTTCTACACATAATCTCTACCCTTTCTTTTTTATTTATTCTCAGATTTTCTATTCAACTTTTCCTCAATTTTCAAAGCAAATTGATTAACTTCTTCCAAATTAAAAACTCTTACCAAAATTAGTTATTGAATGCTTGACTATAGTCCATTGATGTCTCTTGCTACCTTCTCCTTATTGGCTTCTGAATGTACCATTCTAATCAAAAGAGTGATAAACTCCTCAGTGTATTCCTTAACCAATTTTCCTTGTTGCCTCAATCCATGCATCTTCTTTAATAATTCCAACTCATAATCCATTGGAATAAAGTGTACCTTAAGCTTCCCAACCATTCTATCCCACTTTGTAATATTTTTTTTCTCTCTTAACTCTTTCAATCTATATTTCTCTGCACCAAATACTTGCATGTCCTTTCAACTTTGTCTTTGCATACTTTACTCTATTAGGGTCTTTGATCTCTTCAAATTCAAAGAATTCTTCCATGCCATTTATCTAGTCTATGAGATCCTTTGGATTCAAGCTTCCATTAAATGTCGAGACCTCCATCTTTGGTCTTTCTATAATCTTGAAAATGGCTCTAATAAATCTTATTTCTCCATGATCTACTTCATCTTGTGCTTCTTCTCTAAGTGGCTCCTCATTCCCAGCTTCATCTTCACTTTCATCTCTTCCTCTATGTTCCACTCTTTTGTGTAGCTCTTCCTACAATGTCTCTACTTGCATTTTAAGGGCTCTAAAATCATTCATACTAGGAGGGATTCTACCTCCACCTCTACCATGATGGGCTACTATCAAAGGAATTTCAACAAAAACCACAACTCACAGATCCTGCTATAAACTACCTCTCTTTGATGCTCTTCATGTAGACTTAGGAACAACCTGCTCTAATACCATTGATGCAAGAAAGTTCCTACAACTCTCAACACACACAACATACAATGGACAATTTTAAAATTTAATTAGAACAATTTTTTTGAAAGAATGAAGAAGGTTGTCATTGGTTGTCATTAATGAGTTGTTATTAATTTCAACACCACATGATGAATAATGAACATCTATAAAAAAGTTAATTTTGCGAAAGGTCTTTTGGCTGAGTGTTTATACCAACAGTTTCAACACGCAGTGCCCTCCGATATTTTGATCCATGTTTGTTCACATTTCTAGTTATACCTATGTGATTCTAATATGTTCCTCATAGATATCTTTGGCATCTTAGTTCAAAATTTTAGTTGTCTTGGTTAAGTGGTTCAAGAGTTGCAAGTAACAAAAGTTCAGAGGATATGGTTTATATAGTTTTTCTGTGTAGTGGACCTTACCTAATTGGTCCACATTCCTCCGTGGATTTGAGTTAGTTGTTGTGGTTTTGGGAGAAGGTTTACAGGTGTCATTACATTAGATTTTTTAGTTGGCGTGACTTTTTGTGATCCGTATATTTCTTGGTGTTAATCAATTAGAGTATTCTACTTTTTGGTTCTATGCTTGGCTGACCTAAGATATGTGAACTTTTGAGAATATTAAATACTTGGTGCGAATGGAAAGAGGGATTGTTATAGGTCCATGTTGACCTATATTTCTTATGTTTTGAGTGTGAAATAATTTTTATTTGAATTGAGTGTTGACAAGGAACATTTTGCATAATTCAAGGCTACATCTAATTAGGCTGACCTAATTGATGTTTGCAGTAAAGACTGCTATATATACAAGGTTGAGTTGAGTTGTCAATAAAATAGATTCAATAATGATATATGATCCAAGTGTAAGTAGTGATGTGAATATAGCATAATTATGTGAATACATTGTGAACATTAAGTGATTGATGTGCGAAGAAAAAGCAGAGCAAGGAATGGTAATCTAAATTGATTGCAGTATGTAATGAGCTTCAAAGGAACTGAATTCAACATAAGAAAGATGGATTTATCTCAGTTCAAAATTTGGTTGTGAAGCCACTTCTCTTGTATCTTTCTTTTTTCTATGAACAGTGGGTTCACTTGGGCAATGAGCCTTTCTGTAATATCTTATAACCGATTATAACATATTGTGAGTTAATCCTCACTATGGTTTTTCCCTTTTTGGGTTTTCCATGTAAAAATCCTAGTGATCATGTGTTGTGTGTGTTATGGGTTATTTCTGCTTACATTCCTTGTAATTTCTAAGTATGCTTTAGAAATTGGATGGTTGATAATTGGATGGTTAGTAGAATACTGATTCACCCCCCTCTCAATATTTTGTGTGTTCAACTTGATTGGTATTAGAGCTTGGTTCCTTGAAAGAAGCTTGACCACTTTGGGAGGATCTTAGAAATTGAACACATGGATCCAAAAGTATTTCTTGTTAATGGGTACACATAAGAAGATTGCATACTTGAAAAAAAGGGGAACTCAAGGTTGCTCTTGAAGACCTAGAAAAAATTGAAGATGAAAATAGAGATCTAAAAGAAAATATTAAAGAAGCAAATGACTGCATCAAAAAATTGAGGGAGAAAATAAAAAAATTTAGAGAAAAACACAAGGAGGTCAATGAACAATTGAAACAAGAAAATGAGAACATTACCAAACTAAAATTACAAGTGGAAGAAACGAAAAGAATTGAGGAACTTCTGAATGCAATGGTAAAAAGCAAGATTGATGAATGCACAAGACTTGAACAAGAAGTGGTAAATTTGAGATTAAATCTGGAAAAAGCAAGAATTCATGAGGATAAATTCAAAACAAGTTCTACAATGCTTGATGAACTAATTGCAAGATAGAAAGAATATAAAGATAAAGGAGGTTTGGGACTTGAAAAAGGAGAAAGTTCAAAGGATCTAACATCTAATGCAAAGAAGATTAGTAAACCATATAAAGTTGAAGGCAAGAGGAGCTATAGAAAGTTCTACAATCAAAGAGATAATGCTAGAAAACCCCCTATCAAACAACAAATGCTCAAAGGTACTCATCTTTTAAAGGTATTTTCTATTTTTGCAATAAATTAGGACATAGAGCAATGGAATGTAGAAGAAAAATGAATCATAATGTTCCACCCTTTACTAGACAATGTTTTACATTCAAAATATTTGGACATAGACCAAGTGAATGCAAAATTCAAATGATGAATGAATATAACAGTGGTAGAATGATTCAATATTTTAATGGTTACTACTATACATGTTATGGATTTGGACACAAGGATAATCAATGCATATTCAAAATGAATGAAAGGAATAATCTCAGAGAAATATCACATGCAATAATTGCAGTAGACTTAGACATATTTATGGATTTTGCATAAGCATAAATTTGAAGGATAATCCAACAAAAAGAAATGAACCAATTATAAAGATTAATCCGACTGAAGTAAAGAAGGAAATGGAAAAGATTTGGAGGAAGAAAGAAGAGCTTGAGAAAAAGGAAGAATAAGAGATCACAAATGAATTTGTACCACCATCTAGTGCAGATGATTCCTTCAAAAATTGAACCTAGGCATTGGATTAGGGGGAGAAATGACCGAAAATCATATAACCCCCTTGTCGATATGAAGTGTCATGGCTTGGAAAAAATATATGAGGTGGATATGGATGATATGGATCTGTTAAATAAAATTCTAGAAGAAAATAAGAAAATGTGGAGATTTACGGAGAGATCTAAGGTTTTCTATTGCACAAAGAAAGTTTTATCAGCTTTATTGTTTGGCGAATTAAATGCGTATTAGGGTATAATTGGAAAGACTATATACCCATCCCTTGTCAATTTCATTTCACTTTTATGAAGCAAGCAGTGTGAGTTGAAGTGCGATTTCAAGAGTTTGAAGGTAATTTGAGAAGTAGAGCATCTAAACCCTAATTTTGGTTGAGCAAGAAAAAGGTATTATTCATTATCTAAAGATTTTTTTAAAAAAATTCAAGATGGAAACACCTATAGTGGTTAATGTGACTGAGAAACCCCAACCAAAATTCAAGAAATATCCCATGAAAGTGTTTGAGAATGACTCACTAGGAGCATTTTTTATTATCCCATACAAGGTTTTACCTACTGAGGATGTTAGGGCATATATTCACACAAACATGGAAGTGTAAAACCATGTGAAACTTATAGACTTGTGGACTAAACCTTTGACTAGAGATGATTTTAGTATTAAGCTCGAATATGAAAACTTGGTAAAGAAGAAGTTAAATGTATGGTAGTGGTTTCCATGCTTTACCCATGATGATGAGCTTAAGTATGTGACAATAGCACTAAGCAGAGTGCATGATAAACTATTGTGGATTGATATGCCTAGATTGATAAACAAAGAAGTCATAAGGGAGGTTACTGGACTATGTGACATTGGGCCAATAATTGTGCTGAAATCCATAAAGAATGAGGGTGTAATGGAGCTAATAGGAGCCACATTTGACCAATGGGCTCTCACTGTAAACACCATAAAGAATCTAGTAGTAAAGTATGCTGCTATGGTTATTAGCTATAAAATTTATTACACTAACAAAGATAATTTTGTGTCCGCCATAGAAATTCATGTAGCACATGAAATAATAGAGAAAGGAAAATATTATGATCTATGTGAGTTGATCCAACAATAACTATTTGATAATTTGAACCAGACTAAGGATAAGAAATACCCATTCAAATTTGGTTCCTTGGTAGTTTGCTTGCTATTCTATTTTTTGAATGAGCTTCCAAGAAGAAGCAATATTGTATGGAGTAAGGATAGACTTGTATCCCATAAAAAATTTGAATATCTATATAGCATTGGAGACATGAAAGCACAAGATGAGGCACTTATTTCTTTATTTCTAGTATTTCAGAAAAGAATGCAAGAATGGAAAAGGATCCCTAAGTCTATTGTGGAGAAATATAAAGATGATATTACAGTTTTTGGTTAAAACAAATGAATGTATTATTGAAGTTGCCGAACCCAAAACTATCTGGATACATCCACTTGGATATGAGGTCACTAAAAATGAAGTTGATGGCTATGTTTCTATGTTATTGAATAGTCTTAAAGACCCTACTCAAAAAAGACATGGAACTTATGAAGAGAAATCCACAGAAGTGCATGTGGAATTGAGCAAGCCTGAGATAAAAAGAAAAGTGGATAAAATGGTACACAAAAATTTCAAGGAAAAAGGTCTCTCAAATGAATAGACAAGAGTGTTAAGAGCACATGCAGTAGGTGAATTGAGCACAACAAGTGGGTCTCCCAGATCTAGAAGATCTAGAAGAACTACATCCACTATTTTCCTTGGTATTCAACAACCATCTAGATTAGTTTCTACCTCCAACATAACAAAAAGAACGTAGACTAGTGATATGATTATGGGAGAACCTGAGGTGGAAGAGGTCACAAGACCTTTTAAAGAGAAGAAAGACTGCTCTGATAGCTTCTACTCCTGCTACATCAAAGAGAATAAAAGTGAAAGCTAGAAGATAAAAGGACATAAGTGTAGAGTCTTAAGAAGAAGAAGAAGAGGATGAGGATTCCCCATTGATGAAAAGAAAAGGCATAGATTCAAAGAGACAAAGAAAATATATTTTTGATAATTTAGATGAAGAGGAGGTTGAAAAAGAAAAAGAAGCCTTTCAGGTACATGTACATAAAAAGGTGAAGGAAAAGAAGAAAAATAAATCAAATACAAGAGAACTAGAGAAGAAAAAGAAGAAGAAAAAGAAGACATCTCTGGAAAGATGGCGTAGTCTAATGAAGTTGGACTCACTATTCAAGCCACAATAATTGAAGCAATCATAAAATTCATTGTTATAGTTGAGGCTAATATGGAGAACATTAGGAAGAAATTTCTTGATGATGTATGGAAAATCCTAATGGAGAGAAGAAGAGAAGCAAATGAAATGGAAGAGAAGCTCAGATTAGATGTTGTGGAGAAAATTGTTTTTTCCTTATTTGATGTTGACAAGGCCACTCTATACCAAGTACTTAACAAAGAATTCAGAACAAAGAGAAGGGTTACACTCCTAAAGGGAAGAGATTAGGATTAGATTGACATAATACAAAAGGATACATAAGAAAAAGTTACTGATATAGCTCAAAATTATGGAATGATTTATATTGCCTCTAGCAGTAAGAACTAATATTCATAAATTGAAGACATAGGGGCTACTGATACAGAAGAAATTCCTAATAATATTCCTCTAGATATAGATGAACCTATGCAAGAATTTTTTTAATATGAGGATGCCACTGGGACTGAAAAGGAAATTGCAAAATATGATACTTTTGTTCCTCCAATAACTCAGGAGACTACAGATTAAGGCCACTCAGAGATACCTATTCCTTTGGCAGACAAAGAGCAGAACACTGGTGAAGGTGAGAAGCATGATGAGCCAAAGAATGAGGATGAAGAGAATCAGGAAGGAGTAGATTATGGTTGAAAGGAAGGAGAAGGAGATAAAAATGAAGAAAAGGAGCAAGGAGAGAAGGACAACGATGAAGGAGATAGAGACAAAGAAAGAGACAAGATTTCCGAAAAAGTATAAGAAGAAGAAGAGAAGTTTGATACCAGAAAGAATGAAGAAGCTAAGAAGTCTAGGGATTTACCCAAGCCCTCTGATGAATCCTCCTTTGAGAATCCCTTTGGCTTGTTTTCTAAACAATTAAAGGTTCAAATAGTTGTTTCTTCATAGTCGTTGCAACTGCCTATGCAACATGGTAATGTTGATTTGGATAAGATATCTCTCATACATAATTTGCAACTGAGTGATGTGTTTAGTGAATTGCTGTGAAAATAAATGATTGAAACACACCAGAAGAGTAGTGAATTGACAGATGAGGCAGTGAAAGTGTTACAAGAGATCATTCTAGGGACTAGTGTTGATACATCTCTACTTGCGGTGGAGAATTTCAAATTGTTGTTTGATTCCTTTAAAGAATATGCCTCTAGATTGAAAAGAAAAACTAAAATAGAGGTTGAGAAAAGGATTAAAGGAAAGAAGCTAATGGATATTACAAAAAAATGTGCATCTACACATAAAAAAGTTGGAGAATGTTTGAAGGAAGTGCTAGCATGTGAGGAAGGTGCAAAGGCATTATTTTTATATTGCATGAAGTGGTCGGATGCCAGCCAAGGAATAAAAGTTGAAATGGACTCGATTAAGTCTCAAATAGCTAATGCATCAAAATTATATGATTAGACATTGGAAAAAGATGATGAAACTTGGAGTGATATAGTGGACTTGCATGACAAATTCTTTTCTTTGCAGAGTTTTAAGGAAGAGGTGATCAAGCAGCTGGTGAAGCTAAGGGACTTGGTAAAAGAAAGCACAAATGAATCTCAAGTTCCCTTGCCAGTTCCGACAAAGTCTCAAAGAACAATCTGACACCCGGTACTGTAGAAGGAGAAGAGACATTGATAGAGCTTGAGTCTTTACAAAAAATTATTATAGTAGTGAAGATGAGTTGGGAAGAAGGAAATTTTTCTTGGCAAACCATTCTTCAAAAGCTTTAGGAGTCAACATATTCGGGTTGACAATCTCTATCTTTATGCACATTTTCATTTTTTATGCTTTTAGAATTTATTGTACATATGCAGACATTTTTAGGAGTTTTTGGTTAGCTTCCTAAGGGGGAGCCAATCCAGTTTGAACATATGTGTGTTGGCCAACACCCTTTTCCCTTAATGTCAAAAGGGGAGAGATAGTTGGAGAGACATTTTGTTTTGGCACATATTTCCATCAATGACAAAGGGGGAGATTGTTGAAATAATGAAGAAGGTTGTCATTGGTTGTCATTAATGAGTTTTCATTGATGTCAAAACCACATGATTACTAATGAATGTCTATAGAAAAGTTAATTTTGCAAAAGGTCTTTTGGCTAAGTGTTTATATCGATAGTTTTAGCACATAGTTCCCTCTAGTATTTTGATCCACGTTTGTTCACCTTTCCAGTTATACCTATTCATTTCTAGTATGTTGCTCATAGATATCTTTGGCATCTTACTTCATAATTTTAGTTGTCTTGGTTAAGGGGTTCAAGAGTTGCAAGTAACAAAAGTTTGGTAGATATGGTTTACACAGTTTTTTGTGTACTGGACCTTACCTAACTAGTTTGCATTCCTCTACGGATTTGAGTTAGTTGTTGTGGTTTTGGGAGAAGGTTTACAAGTGTCATTACATTGTATTTTTCAATTGGTGTGACTTTTTTTGATTCGTATATTTCTTGGTGTTAATTAGTTGGAGTATTCTACTTTTTGGTTCTATGCTTGGCCGACCTAAGATATGCAGAATGTTGAGAAGATTAAATACTTAGTGAGAATGGAAAGAGGAATGGTTATAGGTCCATGCCGACCTATATTGCTTATGTTTTGAGTGCAAAATCATTTTGATTTGAATTGGGTGCTAACAAGGCATGTTTTGTATAATTCAAGGCTACATCTAATTAGGTTGACCTAATTGATGTTTGTGGTGAAGAATGATATATACAAGGTTGAGTTGAGTTGTCAAGAAAATAGATGATAATGATATATGATCCAAATTCAAGCAATGATGCAAATATTGTTGAATTATGCCAATAGGATGTGAACATTAAGTGATTGATGTGGGAAGATAGAGCAGAGAAAGGACTGGTAATCTGAATTGATTGCAGTATGTAATGAGCTTCAAAGGAACTAAATTTAACATAAGATAGATGTATTTTTCTCAGTTCAAACTCTGGCTGTGAAGCCACTTCTCTTGTATCTTTCTTTTCTCTATCAATAGTGAGTTCACTTGGATAGTGAGTCCTCCTAGCAGTGAATCTTTCTGTAATATCTTATAAATGGTTATAACATATTGTGAGTAAATCCTCACCGTGGTTTTTCCCTTTTGGGGTTTTCCACATAAAAATCTTGGTGTTCATGTGTTGTGTGTGTTATGGTTTATTTTTGCTTACATTCCTTATAATTGCTAATTATGCTTTGGAAATTGGACTATTTAGTACATAGAATATTGATTCACCCCCTTCTTAGTATTGTGTGTTCAACAAAAATTAGATCAACAACTCACATGATGAATTTTATTCATTCAATGTCTCTCGCAACTCATGAAATCAAAATCAAATTGGAAATATAGCCCTTTGGACTGATGAAGAATATTAAAAATAAAATCCTATGATCTGAAAAGAAATAAGATCATCTGTAGGTAAGTCCTCTTCAATCCTCCATCTTCTTATAATTTATCTCTTCTCCACTTGCAACTTCCTTCTAGAATCAATGACATAATGCACCAATGCTTTCACAAAGTTACTTTCTATTGATTATCACCTCCAACCTTCAAAAATAAGTCTAAAAACACCCCCCCTAGGAAAAGCGACACCCAACATCTACCAATCCAAATTCTAGAATTGAAAAATCAAAACCACTAGTGTAAAATCAATTCTTCTTGTCACCACTATCTCCTACAATTGGAAACTCTCCAACTCCATGACCCTACTTGGAAAATAAATAAATTTTCATAAATTAAAAATGTTGACTCCCCAATGCATGTTTGCACAACTTATAGGAAGACAAGCCTCCACTAGCTGACACATTCATTATCTCCTCTTCACAAATTGGACTTCAAATTCAAAATTTTCCCAACATGCACATCATGGACCCATGGTCGCCCATTCCTGACTGTAGCAATAAGGAAAATTAAATAATATGCAATCATTTAATATCCCCCAATAAATCCAATTCCCAAGTTGGATTTTTAGAAATTTAATATTTAAATTGCAATTATTGGTACTTTCCCAATACAACTTTGCGACGAAAATGTTGTCCAATTATTCAAATTCTGATTTTTGGACAAAAAAATCAAAAAATGACATAAAACATTATTTCAAGCCAAGTCACATCAAAATTTAGTTCTTTTTGATTGATGCAAGAATGTTTTCAGCCAAAAATGCTCCTACATTAGTTTGTGCATGGCATTAGTGTCCAAGGCCAAGACTTCATACAAGTTGTAGAATCACCTTTAAAATCTATACACTTTGTTTTTGTTCTCATTAAGTTATGATTTTGTGTAAAGAAGTAGATATTTGAATAACTTATAATTGGATATTTTATTTAAATTGTATTGATTCTATGATCTTTATAGAAAAGGATAATCATAGTGTTAGGAACATCTAACTCATCTGAATGTAATAGTAGATTTGGTTCTCATGGAATATTATTTTTTGTTGCAAGTATCAAATTTACTCCATTAAATTTTGGTGAACCTAATGTTCTATATAAGTTTTTCTTTTCTTTTCAATGTTAAAGTAAAATATATAAATATATATATAAATGTCCTTCATTTCTTAACATCCAAAGATAGATACATTGAGTGTTGTAACACTCATGATTTTTACAACCTAGTCTATCTATTGTGATAATATAGCTAGAAGAATCCTTAGAAACTTAAACATGTTTAACTCAAAACCTCTTACTAGTCCTCACAAAACTGAACCAAGCTTTACAAAAGAGCAATATTCAATGAGCTTACCACCTAAATATTCTCTACCAAATTTAGATTTAAATCCTTCCTCACCAACTGATTCTCCTCTTGCTTTTGATCATGTTGTTGATCTTAGTGTTTCCTTTGAGCAAGTTCAAAATGTAGAGGATAATTTAAGAGACTTTCAAAACACTATAAAATAATTATTACACTTAACGTGTGCTTGTTATGGATAATCTTCACAATATGTTAATTATTTATCAAAAAGGCCTTGATTTTCTTCAATTATTAGTGCACATTGTTCAAATCCATGTCCCTTATTATGCATCCATCTTATGAAGCACAAGAGATGCACAATGTAAAATCAGTGCCATACAATTATACATGTTGATGTTGAGAGCTACTATTCATATGGTGAGTACATCACCTATTACAACAACTATGCCTTCTAGTAGTTTTTCTACTAGATGATCCTCAAGATTTTCCTCTAGTTTCTTTAGTAGTATTCTTGGCACTTCTTATCTTTGGTTCTCAACCACTTTTTACATCTCAAATTTCTTTTACCACAACATCTGTAACAACTACTATCATTCATACTTCCACTATCCAAACCTCCATAACTCCAATAAACCCTATGCTTGATATGATTCTACAAAACATGGGCTAAATGTAAAACCAACTTGACTAATACTTCTTAATAGACTTTACTGCAACCATACTATTGGTGTAGCCTATTATCCCTCCATATTCTTAACACACCTTTGCATCAAGGATTTGAAGCACCTAGATTCAAAAAGTACAGTGGAAAAGGGGACCCTCAATCTCATGTATTTCCTTCATTACACTATACATAGTGAATTTCATTTTTAGGATGAATTGTTAACAAAATTATTCTTGTGTTCATTGAAAGATACCACGTTGGACTAGTTTTGCTCACTTCCTAAAAAATATCTATTCATTTTATTAGTTAAATAATCACTTCATTCAATATTTACAAGAAATAATTGGTTTGCATGTGACTTTCAGTAACCTCATTCATTATAAGAAAAGACCTCATAAAAAATTAATTGATTAAATATCTTTCATTATCAATCCTTGTTTTCTCCAATTCCTTGTGTACTCCTTAATTTCGATGTATAGAGAGTGTTCATCAAAATCTTGTAGCTGACACTTAGAGATAAAATTTAATTCATGAAATATATATTTTTCTTACCTAAATACATGGTCCTTCATGATTATCAACAATCTGTGAGTTAGTATGTGGGTTCTTACTCATCAACTCACTTTGATAATCAGGGTAGTGAATCTTCTTTCATAAAGTATAAGAAAAATAGACATTTTAAACAAAAAGATAACATAATCACTATCTCTAAGGATTCTAAGGTCTCAACAATAAAACTTGAGAAACATAGACCATTTTATAAACTATTTGATTCCTTATATAACATTATGTAGAAGCTATTCAAAAATAACTTGATCACTCTTCCTCAGAAAAGGCCTCTCCCATTGGATAAGCCTTATCTGGTTTGGTATAATGAAAAACATTTTGTGAATATCATTGTGTTCCAAGGAATTATATTGAAAGATGTATGTATCTTCATAATATTATTTAATACCACATATATAATGGTACCATCTATGTAAGCGAAAAGGAAAAATGCAAATAAATTTGTTTCCAAACTAAACCAACAACTACAAATCTACACCAATCTATTTCCATCTCCTTTTATAAATTTCGTAATAGATGAAACTTCTTCAACTTATATACCATACATAAACATGGTTAATGTGGTCCCTACATCACTTAGCGCTTTGGACTTAACATTACTAGCATTTCATTTACTTCTAATAATTTTCCTTATGATGTGCAATATGGACCTTTGTATATTCCTACTCGATTCAACCATAAAACCATAAATGGGGTTATTGTTGATCCTATAAGAAGTGTTAATATTATAATAGAAGAAATATTATTTATTTATGACTTTATAGAGAAAAATATGATAACTCCTTTGTTACCATTCATACAAATGATGGTATCTCTTTTATGTATGACCCAAGTCAGTAGCAACCACATTATCATCATCCTTGAGACCGATCTATTCAAAGTCAAATTAGGCATCCCATGGCTAGTTTCTAAGAATGCAGTTGATTTAGTTGTACACAAAATTTTAATATTTCCTCACAAAGGAACAATGCACAATATCTAGGACATTGGATATGAGCCACTAGTGTCTCATGGTAGATTTTCTTTAGATAATTTTTTCCTACTCCAATAAGACCCTTATAGCCTTGTGGTGACTTATTATTTAAATAATATTCTAAAATTAAGGTGGTCTATTCAGTGTCCTCTTTTGATATTCTATCTTCATCACCTTTTGTGGTTACATCCCCTTTGTTCACTCCATAGTAGAGCATTTTTCTATCCTAACACCTACCTCACCAATGGCTAAGGATAATCATAATCCATTGATTCAGTCCCCCCATAAGGTTTCCAAACCTTTGATAATTCCTTTTGTTCCCTCAAATGTCAAAAATGGAAATTAGTGAAGATAGAATAGAAAAAGAAAAGTATTTGCATATATATTTTCCTCCATTTTTTTCCTTTGTTCCTTTGATTTTCCCTAAGATAGAAAGAGGAAAGGAACTAATGTTGTAGACTATAAAATGTGCACCCTAGATCTCTCTTCCTCTGCCTACTGATACTATTGTTCCTTCTATTCTAGAAGTGAAGATATCCTCACAATCAAAGTAGAGTGATCCCCCTTTGGAAACTATGTATGGTTGCAACCACCATCATAATCAACTTGTGTGACAGTGTAAGATTCATCAGTTTGTGTTGTCCCATGAGCAAGCTACTATGCATATGTCTAAATCTGAGCACCCTCCTCTAATGTGACCACCTCTATATTTTGTGATGCTTTCTTGTCCTCCATCTTCACCATTAGAGGTGATTTCTTCTACACAACATTTTTTTCCTTCTCAAGATCCTAATGAACCTCCCCCCAAAGCAAGTGCAAGTGTTCTTGGCCCCTTTGATGGAACTTCCTATAATTCCAAGCTTTCCAAATATATGGCACCATTTTCTAAACTAATAAACATGTTAAGAAGATCTATAATTTCCATTGATACACTCTCTAACTTAGTCCCATTTTAGTGTACCTATCATGAAGTCTTTCTAGATTTCCTTTGTCCGACTTTCATCGATATCAATATCCCCAACCCACCTCCTAAAGTTAAAGTGAAACATAAAAATTATTCAACTCCATCTTATTGTAAACAAGACTCCAATCCACCATCTTCATCACATGTAAATCCCTCTTCATCAGTCTTCTTCACATAGGAGGTGCATACTTATTTTTCACTTGTCACTACATCTATTCCTGAGAGGAGCCATGATAGTCCTCTTTATCATTTATTTTTATAGTGACTCACAAGATTCTCAAGGGTAAAATGCATTTGATTCCATTAGAGATATTTTGGCATTGTCTACAATCTTCATAAAATTGTTGACTCTCACCTTAGAGGATGTACAAGATGATCTTGTGCTCGTAGCTAGTTCCTTGGATCTTGTTATATGTGAAATTCCTAGTACTACTTTAATAATACTTCCTTTGTACAAGCTCAACCTTCCTCTCCTTTTGATTAGGACTGGGAGACCAATGATCTATTCAAGGAAGGAAATTAAATTAGTGCTCCACTTATCTTTATATTTAGATGTTTCGAATGTATATTTTATGAGTGCTTCCCCCATACTTTATTGTCTATGTTTTTTAATCTTGCATGCATGACCCATGATACCCTTTTAGGTACAAGGATACACGAGATATGAAGCATTTTAAATTCCTCTATTTGTACCATCATTATTCTATTTTTTTGTATTGATTTTCTTAACTTTGAGGATGATGCAAAGTGTTGGGAAATTTAGAAATCTTCCATGTTGACCAAAAAAAAGAGTTTTTCTTTGTTTTCATGTGCATTTTATTCCTTTATACTTGTTACATTCCACTATATCTAGGGAATGATGTCAATTCATGTATCACATTTATAAGTTATTATTATTATAGAACCATACTGACCCCAAGTCTTTGGATCTCTTTTTGTTTTGAATAGATGTATTTTTATGTGGAATCCCTCTCAAAGTGTGATACCATCTCATGAGCACATGTTATGTGTTTCATGCTAAAACATCTTGCTTGATATTGTTCTTGCAAGAATCCTCATATATTATTTTATCTCACTACTTAGAATAACTTGCACTCATTGAGTCATGCAATTATTTTAAGGGGAGATATCACAATGCATAAATATTTTTCATTAAAATAAAAAAAATCAAATCTTTTTCATGGTTGTTATGTAACATAGTTTACAACAACCATGATCCAAGAAAAATTGTTGGATGATCTCCAAAATAACACAACTTTCTATCCATAATTATCAATTATCAAAAAATATTTATCAAAATATTTTGTATCATATTTTTCCAATGTGTGTGTTTGAATCCTTATATTATATCATTTTTTCCTAACATGTTTATCTGAAACTAACATGTTGTTAGAGAAAATTTTCTACATAATGTGCTTGTGTGTACAATATGTCTTGGTTATTTTAAAATTCTTCTCCTTGGTAGCACATCCAATGGGTTGAAGACTCTACATCCTCTATAGTATCCTTTGGTAAACTTTAATGTTACATCATTTTCTTTTTACTTTAGCATGTATATTTAGTACAGTGTGTATGCCTACTAAAGTTGGAGAAAATGTAGTGTTGGAAATTGCAACCCTTGCAATTTCACATTGCATAACACTTTATCTTTGGTATGAAAAGTAAAACACTTTAATTATAACATGGTGATATCAAAACGTTCATTTAATAGAAAATTATCTTGTTCTTAGTTCTTTGGGTTTGGTTTTTCTAGATGTAAGCACTATGTGCAAACGTCTATGCTATGTGTTGGTGTCTCACAAAAAATCATGATTCAAATGACTGTTGGAGCATCAATTTCTTGAGAATATGGTAGTATAAAATTCCTTGTTGGTACTTACAATTGGAAGACATTCTCAAGACTTTCTATTTTGAAAAAAACTTCTCTTTGGCAAGGAGAGAAGAATATTCATCGATTGATACATATAGATTTTTACTTTGGCTTCAAAAGTCTTGAAGCTATTGAAAAAGTTAGAAAATACAATACCCTTCTAGATCTTGCATGCTATATTTTTCATGGTGAGACTATGAAAGGAAATTTAGTGACAACTTTGAAATCCTTTTGGGAGTCCATGACAACTTCTAGGTGGATATTTTCTCAATTTGATTACCTTTTTCTCACTGTAGGTAATCTTTAAGCTAGAATTTTGAATGTCATTGATATCATCATGTTAGAGTTAATATATTATCTTTTATCCAAAATTCCATGTTATTCAAATAAATGGAGTATCCTTTATCATTATCATTTTATTTTATCAAAATCCTATCTAATTATCTATAAAGGTTAAAATACTATAAATAGGGGTTTGACTAAGGCAAGCCCCTAAAATATCCACCCAACATTTTCATCCTTTCTTCCTTGTGTGTAGTTTCATTAGAAAATTCAATTGTAATCAATTTTTTTTATATTCAATAAATTTTATTTATTCGTTCATATTGGATGACAACATGTCATGAGGGAATTTACACATGGTGCTGGTGTCCAAGGTCAAGACTTTCTACAAGTTGCAAAATCACCTTTATGATATATACATTCTATTTTGTTGTCTTTAAGTTATAATTTTCTGTATAGAAGTAGATATTTTTACCAGTAACTTAGAATTGGAGATTTTAATAAAAAATTATTAATTAGTTTGATTTCCAATTATATAATCTTTATAAAAAAATGATAAATTAGAGTGTTAGGATAACATGTGATTCATCCACATGTAATAGTAGATCTGGATCTCACATAAAATGTTTTTTTGTTGCAAGTATCAACTTGGTAAACCCAACGTTCTATATAAGTTTTTCTTTCATTTCAAAGTTAAAATTAAAACATACATACATATATACATATATCCTTTTTTTCTTATCATCTGAAGCTAGATACATTGAGTGTTGTTACACTCTCATGAGTTCTACAACTTAGTCTATCTATTCCAATGATATATTCAAAAGCAACCTTAGACACTTAAATATGTCTCAAAACCACTAATTATTCCTCTCAAAACTAGACCAAGTTTTATAGCAGAACTATATTCAAAAGGCTTATCACCTAACTATTCTTGACCATTTTTGGATTAGACTACTTCCTCACCTACTAATTCTCCTTCTATGTTTCATGATGCTTCTCCTAGTTTTCCCTTTGAGAAAATTAAAAATCTAGATGAGAATTTAAGAGTTTTTCAAACCACTTTGTCAAATGATTCTTACACTCAAGGTGTGCCTATTGTTGATAATCCTCACAATATGTTAATTGCTAATCTAAAATTTCATGATTTTCTTCTGACATTGGTGCATATTGTTTAATTCCACGTCCCTTCATATGCATCCATCTTAGGAATCACATGAGATGCATAGTGTAATATATTACTGGCACACAGGTATACATGTCGATGCTAGGAGCTAATGTTCATATGGTGAGCAGATCACTTGTTACAATACATGTGCCTTCTATTTGTTTTTCTAATGGATTCTCCTCTAAATTTTCATCTAGTTTCTTTGGTAGTGTTCCTAGTGCTTCTCGCTATTTTCCTGGTTCTCAACACCTTTTTACATCTTAGGTTGCTTTTATGGCAACATTTAGAACAAATTCTACTTTTCATACTTCCACTAGCCAAATCTCCACATCTCCAATAAACCTTCTTCTTGGTATGCTTCTGTAGAATATGGGCCAAATGTAAAACCAACTTTGCAACCTAACTAATACTTCTTCATAGACTTTAGTGTAACCATTCTATCAATGTAGCCCATTATCCCTCCAAATTTATAACACACCTTTTCCTCAAGGATTTGAAGCACCTATATTGAAAAGTATAATGGAAAAGGGGATCCCAATCTCATGTCTGTGTGTTCACTACACTATGTAGTGAATTTATTTTTCAAGATGTATTGTTAATACAATTATTCCCATGGTCATTGAAAGATACCATGTTGGACCAGTTTTTCTCACTTCCTAACAACTCTATTTATTCATTTGATCATGTAATTAATCAATTCCTTCAACATTTTCAAGAAAAAATTGGTTTGCAGGTCACTTTCAGTAACTCCATCCATTGTAAGCATTGACATCATGAAAAAAATAGGTAATTTTACCTTCCATTATCAATCTTTTTTTCTCAAAAAAATTATTCAATCCCCGATTCTGATGTATAGAGAGTGTTCATAAAAAACTTGTAGCCAATTCTTAGAGATAAAATTTTATTGATAAAATATAACTCTTTTGCTCACTTTTGCATGCCCCTTCATGATTATTATCAAAATATGAGTTATTATAGGGGATATTCCTCATCAAATCACTTTGATAATCAATGTGGTGCATCTTATTCAAAAAATTACAAGAAAAATAGACTTTTTAATCAACAAGATAGCATAATCACTATCTCTAAGGATCTTGAGGTCTCAACAACAAAACCTCAGAGACAGACCATTTTATAAACTATTTGATTCCTTATATAGAATTATGAATAATCTCTTAAAAGACAACTTGATAACTCTTCTTGAGATAAGCATTATTTGGTTTGGTATATGATATATATTTTTTGTGATGTAGGAGCATCCTAGGTGAAAGTGCAATTAGCATCAATAGAAAATTCAAATTTTAAATTCTCATTTGTATTTCATATTAGGAGGTTAATTTAATGTTAAGAGGATAATTTTAATAAGTTGAGAATAATTACATTTAATTAAATATAAACATTTTTTCTATGCAAGTTAGCAAGTGGAGACAGTGGAGGTGTAGTTGCATTTTTGGAAAAATCTAAAAAAGTAAACTTGGGCATTGGGTTTGTTGTTAGAAACCAAGATCAGATTTGCAAACCAAAAAGACCTTCCATAGAAGAGAAAATCAGAAAAAGTAGAGAGGTTGCAAAAGAATGTGCAACATAATATTATTCGAGAAACCGAAAAGACCTTCCACAGAAGAGAAAATCAGAAAAAGCAGAGAGGTTGCAAAAGAATGTGCAACATAATATTATTTGAGAATACATAATTACAAGATAATGATTTGCTTTATAAAAGCAAAGATGCATAACCCTAATCTTATCTTGAGCAACAAGATAGCTCAAAAGATAAAGATAAGAACCTAAAACTTAGGAATTAAATATGCCTAAGTAAACTTATGCAAATGTGTAATTAAATATTAATTACACCAACATTTGTGGGAGTTACAAAATGAAATTAAAAATTATTTATTGATTTTTCCATCTTGGAAAACATTCAATTCATGGAGGTGGTTGTGAATTTTCCAATTGGAGGAAAAAAATCATATTTTTGATTTTTTGAGGGGGTTTTGTTGCATGTTTTTGGGGGCATTCATTGGTGGCTATAGGTTTTAGGAAAAGAGAGAGCCAGGTGTGGTATTCTAAGAGGGGTTTTGAATACCTTTTGTTGTAGGTTGAGAGGATTATGGAAGCCATTAAATATTGAATCCTCCATTGTTGAAGGTTGAAGGGTTTTAGGTGATTGATTGCAAGAGGAAAGAGAAGTTTTGGAGGTACTCATGAAGCACATATGTTGTTTTTGTTGTTGTAGCTTGTATTTGTGTTATTTTTAGATTATGTAAAGAGAATATGTTGCTTCCCTTCAGTCATTTTTTGACTAAAAACAATATTGTAATCAAATTTCCATATTATGTAGACTTTGTGTTGCAAACTTCAAATAAATTCATGAAATTGTGTTGCAAATTTTCTTGCATTGTTATGGTTGTTTGAGTGTAATTTCAAAGAAGAGGGTTTATTGAGAATCTATCTTAAATAAGTGGTATTAGAGTAGGAGTTCTTGAGTGTGCAGGCGAAGCACCAACATGAGGTAGTTTGCACCAAAACCTAGGGGTGGAGAGTGTGTGGTGCGTAGATAGATCACTGAATGTGAGACAATCTATACCTGAGAGGTTGAAGATTGAGAGTATGTGGCAAGTGTTTGATGAAATGGAAAAAAAGAAAGGAAAAAGGTTTGTCATAGTTATGTATGCAAGTGAATAGGATGGAGAAAATATTTTAGAAGTATGCTTTGAGGATAGCATGAAGGAAGATAGTGAGATTATAATGAAGGATGAGAAGCAAAAAGCAAGTGTAGCAATCAAAGAGGAAAATGATGTTGTAGTGGTGGATGAGTGTCCTTTAGAGGACTTGAAATTATTGGAAAATGAAGGTGCAACTGAGAGTGAAGGTAAAAAAAATATGGCAGTAGATAGTGGTGAGAAAAAGGTTGTAGAGAAAGAGGTAATGCATAATATTTTTTATTTTTATGATGAAGATGAGAGTGGTTCATATGTAGATGAAAGATTTACAACAAAGTATAATATTGATTCATGTTTTATTAAATTTGAGAAAGTTGATTATTTATGCAAAATATTTGTTTGGTGTTGCAAAGTTTAGTGCAGGTGCATTTTGGTGGAGGTGTTTAGACTATGGTGGGTTTAATCCCACAAGATTGGAAGATATTGTGAGTTTCATTTGGTGGAGGTGGTTGGTTTATGGTGAAATTGATTCCATACTGAAGATGTTGAGTGCATAGAAGAATTGTCAAAGGAGACATACTTGTTCTAGCTAGGTGTTGGAAGAGAAGAAAGAAGAACAAATAAAAGGTACCAGTTTCAATTATGGAGTTTGCTAAATATTTCTTGCAATATTAAAGAGTGGTATTACCACTGAACTCCTTTTTGTGAATCAAGATTCACAAAATTTTCCTACCCCGAATGTCTAATGTGGGAGCATCCGAGGTGAAAGTGCAATCAACATCAACAAAAAATTCAAATTTGAAAATTTCATTTGAATTTCATATTAGAAGGTTAACTTCATGTTAAGAGGCTAAATTTAATAAGTTGAGAATAATTAGATTTAATTATAAAAAAAAAAATCTATGCAAGTTAGCAAGTGGAGGTGTAGTTATAGTTTTGGAAAATTTTGAAAAAGTAAACTTGGGCATTGGGTTTGTGGGAGTTAAATGGCATTAAAAATCATTTATTGATTTTTCCATATTGGAAACCATTCATTTCATGGAGGTGGTTGTAACTTTTTCAATTGAAGAAACAAAATAGATTTTTTATTTTTTGAGGTGGTTTTGTTGCATGTTTTTGGGGGCATTCATTGGCAGCTGCAGCTTTTGGGAGAAGAGAGATATTGGTGTGGTATTCTAAGAGGGGTTTTGAATAACTTTTGTTGCAAGTTGAGAGGATTGTGGCAACCTTTAAATATTGAATCCTCCATTTTTGAAGGTTGAAGGGTTTCAGGTGATTGATTGTAGGAGGAAAGAGCAATTTTGGAGGTGCTCATGAAGCACATATGTTGTTTTTGTTGTTGTAGCTTGTATTTGTGTTATTTTAAGATTATGTAAAGGGAATATGTTGCTGCCCTTTAGTCATTTGTTGAATTAAAACAATATTGTAATAAGCTTTCTATATTGTGTATATTTTGTGTTGCAAACTTCAAATGAATTCATGAAATTGTGTTGCAAATTTTCTTGCATTGTTATGGTTGTTTGACTGTAATTTCAAAGAAGAGGGTTTATTGAGAATCCCTCTTTCATCATTTTGTGAATATCATAATGTTCTAGGGAATGATATCAAAATATGTATGTGTATTCACAATATTATTGAAGATCACATTGACAAGGGTACCATCCATGTAAGAGAAAATAAATCTATTGCCAAACCAAACCAACAATTGCAAATCTATGCCAATCTATTTACATCTTGTTGTGTGGTCTCACAACATGTGCCAAGACTGAAAGACTTGGGGACCCAAGTGAAAAAATAACTCTTATGGTAGGAGCTAGCAAATTGAAAGATCACCGAGAGTGAAAAGCAAAGAGAAATCTTTAATAAAAAGTACTTTGTAATGTGAGTGTTTCAAGTACTGGGTACTAGGAACTGGAAATGTTTGAAAAGGAGAAAGGTAATGTGAGTTTGAATGGAAGGCTCTAGTTTGATGTTTGTACTTTGGTAAGATGGAGTCCACTAAGATGGAAGTCCAGTAGAACCAAAGTCCAGGAAAGTTTGTGGGTAAAGCTGAATACTAGGTACCAGGTTGCAATGTAAAATGAAATTTTAAAATTTTGAGATTATCTAATGATTCTGGTAATCTAATATATATGTGAGGATTTATGATATGCTAGAAAGCATGTTATTTTTGATATTTTTGTATTAACATTTGAATAATGGTTTTATTTACATGAGATGAACTATAAATGTTTTCTTTCTCTAAAAGGGATTTAATGTGTGGAATTTTTGATTGTAGGAGATATAGATTGCAATGCAAAGTTCAGGTATGGACGGTCATGAAAACTTGAATTGTGGATAGAATCATATTTGAGTCAGGTCGTTTATTCTTGGAGGTTATAATGTAGAGGCTTTGAATCCACCAGAATGCTGAAGATTTTGGTATTGCACATGCGGTGGAGACAAATGCCAATCTTTGGGAGAGCCCATTCCTGAGAGTAGCAGGTCCGGAGCCAAGCGATGTGTGGGGGTGAAAATTCCACTTATTCATTCTGAATGTATGGGAAGTCCCTACACACTGTCCTGATTTGAAGTATCATCTTGGCGATAATTAAATATTAACACCTGGAGAGCTTCAAAGTGTAATTGGAGTTGACTTCTGTTGACTTTAATTGCAATTCTCCTATTGGTCACTACATTCCATGTGCCTTGATGTGATTGGTCCCTTGGATTCCTCTCATGTATTTGTCTTATCCTATCTGAGCCTTGTGTTCTATAAAAGGCCAGAGGATACCCCTTTTTTATTTCAAGTTCAAAATTAATGGCTATCGGAAGAGCATAAATTTTTTTCAAGTTTTGTTCTTTTTTCTTGTTTTCTGAATCATTTCGGCGTAAAAATTTGTATGCATGCAGACATTAATTAATATCAGAGCCAATTAGATAGCTACCTATCTCATGAATCTTTTGTAGTTGGTTTTGTTAGTTTATCTGAAGAAGACTGTATGCTACACTGTTTAAGGGTGCATATAGAACCTACTCGGCGTATAGAAATGAAACCCCTCTCTTTAAAAGCTCACACCATTTAATATGTAGCTGTGAAGCAATCTAGTGAAGTATAAAGCAGTTTGCTCTATTTTAATTGATTCTTTGGGGCACACATGGAGAATAACAGGAGAAAATTTTAATTTTCAGTATTTTATGCTTTATTTTAGATTAGATGTTTAAATTTTTGAAAATGTTCCAAAAATTAAAATGAATGGATGGAATTCTATTGAAATTCTTTCATTTTCTATGAAATTGATGAATGCTTAATGCTAAATCTACTTAAGTGATACCAAAGAATTTGTGATGTTCATGAAATATTATTGCAAATCTTTTGATTTCATGATACTTGTTTTTTATGATCCAATTGAAAATTCATTTCCTAAAATATTTAATTCTAAACAATTGTGGTCCCTTTGAGATTAACAACAATATCACATCATACCTGAGAGTGACCCTAGTGCAATCATGACCTAGTTATCGAAGACTTGGGATTGAACTAAAGCCAATCTTTTCCTATTAAAGAAGAATCCCCTTTTAGATTGTCTTTGTTCCATATCTTTCAAGAAGGATAGGCTCTTTGTGATCTTGTCTGTGAAAAAATTATTCACCCTGTTTGCTGCAAGTAAAATCATCGTCAACACATCTCATTCTACAAATTTTGTAATAGCTGAAACTTCTTCAACTTCTATATCATACATAAAGGTGGTTGATGTGGGCCCTATACCACTTAGACCTCGATACATCAACATTACTAAAATTTAATTTACTTCTAATTATTTTCCTTACAATGGACAATACACAACTTTATATATTCCTACTTGATTCAACCAAAAAACCATAAATGGGGTTCTTGTTGATCCTACATGCAAGGTTAATATTATAACAAAATGAATATTATTCATTAATGACTTTCATAGAGATAAATATAATAGATCCTTTGTGACCATTTTTACATAATATGGTCTCTCTTTATCTTTTATGGGTGTTATTACTTTAACGGTCTAGGTAGAACCCAAGTCAGTAGCAACCACATTTGTCATCATTCCTAATACAGATCTATTCAAATTCAAACTAGGAACCCATGGATAGTTTCTATACATGTGGTTGCTTTAGTGGTGTACAAATATTTTAAATTTCCTCACAAAGGAGTAATGCACGCTATCCACAAAATTGGATATAATCCATTGGTGTATTGTGGTGGATTTTCTTTAGATCACTTTTGGCCTACTCTAGCAGGACCCTTATAGCTTCACAGTGACTTATTATTCGAAGAACACTCTAAATTTAATGCTAGTAATTTGATAAGATAGTTACATAATGAAAGAGGTGAATGAGATAAAATCCTATTAAAAGAGAATTTTAATTCTTGATGAGAGAGATGATGGCATATATATCCTAGAAGAAGAGATGAATGATAATAGATATTAAAAAAGTTAAGGTAGGTAATATATGGGTAAAAGAGACAAATATGAGTTGTCAACTGATTATATGAAGAGTGTGTATGGAAGCATATAAAAATAAGTGGAAATGATGAGATTACATATGGAAGTGGCGATGGTAGAATGAATTAGGTATATTATTATAATTCATACAATAAATATTTTATGCAAATCACAAAGAAAAAATGATACATTTAGTGCAAACTATTTATGAATATAGAATATGACTAGATTGATGAGAGTATATAGAGGTTCATGAACATAAATATAGAAGGATATGAGATAAATTAAGTAACTAATAGAGGAAATAATTTGAAATTAGTATCAATAGAAATTAGTATAAATTAGATGGCAAGCTGAGTAGAAGTAATGAGAAGATAAAATGGAGAATTACTATTAAGTATAAGGAATAATGATGTGAGAGATGTTGTGGTGGTATAGAATATTAATGGAAGCTACATAAGTACTAAATAATAGTTATAGGATATATATTATAGAAATCAAGTTGAAGAATTGATTGAAAATATGAAAGAAAGATAATTATTGGTATTCAACCATACCATAGGAATGGAAGGAATGGAGAAGACATGAATCCTTCAGAGGGATTTAGTGTATTTAAAGGAAAGTATCTATAATATCTCTATAATATGACAGTGGGATAATAAAGAGAAATACAAAAGTTGTAGGTGAATGAATAGTAAGTATTATCAACCTAGAAGATTTAGATAGTTGAAGGAATAAAATAAGATATTTTATCATAGGAGAAAAATTAGAAATATTTATTTGAGAAGAATTTTTTATGAGAATAAAGAGAGTAAATAAATGTATATGCCACAATACTTGGAGATGATAAAAATGAATAAGAGATAAAAGAATAGCAGGAGATTTTAAGGACCAAATGAAGAGGTTTGGGTTGATATAAGTATAGATTGAAAGTCATATAATAAGGTTATAATGTAAGATGATAAGTTGTAGAGAGTAAAGTGGATAATGAAATGGAAAATAATTTGGGAGCAAGGTAATATGGAGGAATTTAACATCATACTATAAATAAAATAAGGATAGAGTATTTACAATTACAATTAGTAGAGAAGAAGTTAGGAGTTGGAGTATATCCCACTGTCTTTCTATAGAATTATATGAAAATATCAATGTAGAGTTTATTTTGTAAACTTACTCATGTTTTGAGGGTGTATTAAGGATAGTTTAGTATCCCAAGGAGTGATTCTATCACTCAACCCTTATTTGTGATAAATATACCTTTAAACATTTTACTTAAGGAACGTTAAATGTAAGATCACAGGCCTATGAGAAATCAAGATTACATCAATAAAGATTATTTGTTAATTGTCTTTATTTTTTAATTTAGTAGTTTTATTGTATAGTCATATGTATATGTCATATTTGGAGTTTTAGATATAATTTATAGTTGATCACTCATGCCACATAATATAATGTTTAGTATGATACCACACTTTACTCAAAATGGCTTTTGGTTCCTCTTTTAGTACCAAAAACTAAATGTATACATGTCACATGTTCAATTCTTATTTTCTCAATTAATTGACTAAATAGTGTGTTAATTTTTTCTAAGGATGAAACACGTTTTGAAACAATACTTAGGTCCTTATACTAAAGGATGAATGATAGAAAAAAAATTTAATCCTAGAGGGGGTCATTTTAGGAATAAATTATATTTGGAATCATAATTCTTATCCCATATGACCAAGAATAGATTATATATAATTGTAAAATAAATATTGAGGAAAAGGAAATATATGAGGACCAAATACTCTCTATTAGAGAAAAGTAGATGTCAAAAAATTAGTATCCATCTAAGGAAGCGAGTAATGGTGACTACACTTTTGTGAACATTCAATTTTTTTATTGCAAGCCTAGATGAAGGTATAGAGTGTTGTAATCCTACTATATAAATTTTTCTATATACTTATAATAATTAAACACATGTATATTGAAATCTATTTTTTTTTTATAAGATAGTATTGGGTTTGAGTATCACTATACATGATTGTTGGGAATTTATGTTTTTGATTAGATAAGCAAGGGAAGGGACTTGATCCCATGGTAAAAATTCATAACAACAAACAGATAAACAGACTGGGAAAACAACACCAACCAACACTAGGCCTAAGAGGCATGCAGGACAATAAACCAGACTTACAACCACAAAACCATTATCAACTTAATAAAAAATAGAATACATTAATCCCCAAAATGGTGTGTAAACCATTTATGAGATTAACCAAAGTTCAACAGGTATGAAACCAGAACAAAGCTATCAAGAAATAGTAGTCCGAGACAATTCTCCTAAGCACCAAAAGTTTTAGAGCACTCATTTGACCAAAGCAAAAACCACCCAATTTTCACTAGTTTGGGGCACAAACTCCCTCCAAGTAAAGCCATCTTCAATTTTTGGAACCAACCTTACAGTCAACAAACTAGGCTAGTAGGCCACCCTCCTAGTAGACAAAACCAAAGCCTAAAATAGCAACCACCCCAAGGGTGGGTAAGACAAACTGTTCTTCCAACTCTTACAAGCAAAGAACCATCCCACATCAAACTTGTTACTTAGAGCAACCTTTTCAAAAGCAGAAACAACATTAACACTGATGGGGTAGAGAGCCCCTGTCCACCTACTTGCCTTTCCACCTTTATAGGAGAAAGCATATCCCAAAAGTAGAACCACCCAAACAACAACACTTGAAGAATACAAGCCCCTCAAATAGAAAACCAACCTTGGGCCTAAATTAAGAGAACATGCCAACAATCCACCCATTAGGTTTTTGGAACACCAACCTTTAATAGCAACCACCCCCTGGGTGGCCAAGACAACCTAAACTTCAAGGCCTCCATGAAGCAACAACTTCCTAACATCAACATCATTACAACCATATTTTCTGAATAAACATTGATCCAACACAACCAGACCCCCAACCACTAATGGGGAGTTGACAAGCAAAACAAAGCACTGAGGAACCAATGCTAGCTTAAAGAACCAGTTTTCCCAAAACACCATCTCAAAATCTACCTCAACAAGAGCGAGCTCCCCTCTAAAAGAGAGGATGAAGTGATGATAAAAACTACAAGAGCCACCAATCTCCTGCACAAACACGCTCCCCCTCAAAAGGAACCCGCACAAAGAAAGGGAAAAACCCACTACAACAATAACAACCATATAGGAGACCCCACCTTGATAGGAGCAATATCCACCTCCATAGGAGACCCCAACTATAAAACCCAATAAGAAGTCAACACTCTAGTAGTAAGAAAACACACTTCATCCTATGGCAACACGAGCATCAGGTACAATAAGGAAGCAATAAGAGGTTGTTCAACAAACACCAAAGAGAAAGCACTCCCCCACAACCTCAGAGCCATCAAGCTAAAAATGGAATGAAACCCCAACAAAAGAGGAGCATCCCAAGCATCATAGAGGATCACAAAGGTATCCTCACAAACCAGGTTCAACCATTTCTTAGCATTTGTGAAGAACATCAACACCCCTTTGAAGACCACAAACAGGAAAGAAGAGATTCTTGAAACGAAGGAGTTCACAACAACCATGAGGACCAACAACAAACTTGAAACCAAGGGAAACTCAGAGGCCACCATAAACCACATGAACAACATGTCCATAGTAGCTTTAGAAAAAACACCATTTGAAGCCATCACAACCACCTCCTTAAAAAAACCCCAAACCATGGTGACCAAACATAGAAGGGTAGTCATCACCATGGAGGAAGAGACAGAGCACAAAATGCCCACCTTGGATAACAAAAACTAGAGCAAACAAAGCCCATAACCACCCACAAGACCAAAGAAAATTACCACACAAAGCAACCCAAAAATAGAAGCATATTGCCCAAACAAAGCAGCGAAGTAGGCACTAGGGAGGGAAGAGAACCACAAAAAACTGTGAGGGCTCCAAGGATAACATACACAAAGATGACTTACAACCGCCCAACTACTACCAGATAGGTAAATAGCAAGAAACAGGGAAGGAACAACCAAAACCCAAGCCAGAGAGTCCACCATTGACCTCTGAACAACACCCTCCATCAAAAACACAAGCAAAATAATGCAACCTGCAGAAGAACGCCAGAGCATAGCAAAGACTAGGGAGAAAATAGGTAGAAAGCATAACCCATAAAGGGGAATATGTAGCACTACAAAACCGCAAGCCCCAATAGTACCAGTGAACACAAAGAGAAGTAGTCCAATACAAATAGTGTGACTATAGAAATTCACAGGAGAAATGAAAAGGTGTGCTATCAAACCACCTTCACCAAGGACAAGCTCAAACCATAGGATCATCAAATCCAAGCCTTTGGTCATAACACCAATGCATCCACAAGAAGCCAAGTCCTCAAAGTGGTAGAAAAGAGGAACCACCATCACCCCAAGCCAGAGAAACTTCATAGCTCGCACCAAAACCCCTGATCGATGTCCAAGAGAGGTCAGAAATCCTCCAACGGCCACCTAGAGGAAGAGTTGCTAGAATAGGGAGCCAAGCAGCCTTAATCTAGGCCCCAAGAAAAACATACATTCCCATAGCAGAAGCCACCACAGTCAGTTGAGGCATCCAAACCCCCCACAGTCGGAAATAAGCTCCATCGTATTCTTCATCATCATCGACATCTCCTTCATTAGTTGCAGAGTTCAAACAACTCATTTGGAATTGTATCTTCATGAATTTATGCTTTGGCTACATGGTTGTATAATAATTAAGTAGACCCTTAATTTATGAGTGAATCACACTATATATGCCACCTCTTGGTCATAGGATGTCTCAAGGTTCCTTCTTGAGCTCCTTTAATTCTTGCAGATACCAAATAAGGTATTGGTCACATTTATATAAACATGAGTGATGTACTAATATAGAATAGATCAAAAAAATTATATTGACCCAAATGCTAAGAGATAAGGCTTGATTCCTAAATAGTAAGTGATTTTATGATTGATTACTCTAAATAATAAAGTTTAAATTGGTGTATATTTATGAAACATGTAGCTAAATATTTGTAGGAAGACTAAAATGTGTTGAATTAATTAAAATTTAAGAAATAATATGAACCTAAGCACCAACTTTGTTGATACTAAAAATCCATTGATGATGTTATCTATTGATAACCTATTCAATATGCCTTGGGTATAGCATGACATAATTGAAAAAATAAACTATGCCTTGAACCAATCATATAAACATGCTCGAGACACCTTAAATAAGTGATGGGTAAACCATTAAGGAAAATGGGTCACATAATTACATTTAGCTAATAATTCATAAATAAAGATAAAATGCACTTTAAAAGCCATGATAAATAAAATTAAACTACTATAATAAGAAAAAGATATAAAACACAAATAAAATATTTTTGGTTGATTCAAGATTCTTTCCAAGGTTAGGATGTTATTACATTAGATAATTTGGGTATTTAAAAAGTGATACCTCTCACTTGTGTATATGGATTTTAGCTAAAATAAAGTATTAAAGTTTACCTTAGCTATTGGCATCCATGTTGAATCTTTACTTAATCTATCTTTCTGCTTCACCAGATTCCTCACAACTCTTCTTTCTAATTTTATTTCCAACTCTCTTATCCAAAATTTCTTCAATCTCTTCAAATTATCATTTAGGTATTTTCACCATCTAATTTATCCTTGTACCATATCATTCTATGCTATTCCTATGGTAATATCATAAATATGATTATCTAAAAAATGATACCTTATAAAACTAGTGATATTAAAAATTATTCTACAAACTCAACTTCATATGAATTGCTAAAACACTTCATCTCAATGTTACATGATCCAAATTTTTTCATCTTAGACCTAAGTTTATTGTGGAAATATTTATTTTTCTAGTTATACCATTAGTTCATATCTAACCTTATGATTTTCTAATTTTCACTCTCTTTATACTTTTTATTGCTCGGTAAATTAGGCATAAGGGATCCGTACCCCATAAAAGACTCAAAAAAATATTAAAATGCATGCCCTAAGAATAGGGGTGTGAAGGCCTGCCAACCCATAGAAAATTAGAGTTTATATTTTTTCATTGAGGATCTCAACATCATTTAAAGCTTTGGCTAAGAGGATTTCTTCTTCTTCACTTTTGTCCAATCTAAATTTGTGTGTAAGGGAGTCTCCACGTTTTGTTCCTTCACCAACCAAAGGATCCAGAGACTCATACATGGTTGTAGATGCTATTATGATTTTATTCTCATCACCTCCAAAAGCAACAACATCAAAAGGAACTGAGGAGCCAGTTGAAAGGTTGGTACATGATAGGATTATTTTCCTAGATTCTAATGGTGGGGTCATTGACAAACACTTTGTTTCACCCTCATGAGAAGCTTGTGAGGAATATTTGAAAGACACAAAAGAGGGAGGAGAAATGCTTTCAATAGACTTAGGAGGAGAGTGTGTTGTATCCATAACATTGTGAGGTGCAGGAGCTATGTTGTAATGGTGAGATTCAACCCCTATCCACCAGGTAGGTTTCTCCTTTGAGGCCAAAGTTCCCTATTTAGAGGTCGCCTTTTTGCATAGTGCAGTAGTATGCTCTATTGAGAAGAATTTCCTACATGTGAAGGAGAATTTTTCATAGTCTACCTACTGTCTGCAAAATTCTATTACCCACTTTCAGATCAATTTCAACAGGTAGACCAATAGAGAGGTTCATTTCCACACATATACGGGTGCAAGTTAAACTAGCATATTTTATGGTTTTCTCTAAAGAAAAATATAATTTTGGAGGCCATTTCCAATGGCACTCATACTCTCCAATTCCCAAAATTTAAGGGGAAGGTATGGGAGTCACACCCATAGATAAGCAAAGGAAAATAAATCCTCTGAGCAAGGATCAAAAGAAGGGAACCAAGGCTTAATCCTTAAGAAATCCCCATTGAGGAACCACGGGCCACATTCTAGCACTCTTTTTTTTATCTTCATATAATTCAAATTGTAGGATAAAAACCCCCTGGCATAGGGGTATATGCTTACCTCTTCCTCTATTCCATCCTTGCATTGATTTGAAATCCATGCATGCAACTCGATCAACTTTGGAAAAAATCTAATGAATCTGCAGATGAGTGTGTGATCTCTAAGGAAATTCTCCCTATCATGAATGTCTCCATCGAGAAAAATCTTAGGAATAGCTTTTGAGTGTCAAAAAGGTGGGGCACCACTGACATTGGCCTACAACCCTGAAAAGGATGAAGAGGATTTATTCTCTTTCAATTTTGGTATGGTTCCCATGTGAGTTCCTACTATATCAACATCTAGCCCAACAACCCCAACATGCTGGAAACACAAAATAGGGTTTCGAGTGTGATCAAACTATGCCTAAGGGGAGACACCGTTGCTTGTGCCATGAAGAAGCACCTTCTTGTAGTTGAAGCATCCTGCCCCAAGTGAGGGCAATCACTTGTTACTAGATAGATCACCTCTCGCACCAGCAATCCTTCGTTGATTTCCATCCAAACTTCGTAGATCGCCATCACCACAAGAGAGAAGGGAGCGCAAGAGATTTGAAGTTTTTTGCATCCTACTCCATAATGGAAAATCTTCACTCTCTTTATACTTACCATTCATCCTTTCTAGTAATTTACTAACTTCATGGTGTAGTTCCTTTATATATTTTTCATAATTCTTCTATGGAACTCTTTAGTTATCTACATTCTATATCCATAATTATAAAGAATCCCTTGGTATATATCTATACAAATTTGATATGAGGTTTCAACTATACTTCTATTAACTAAAATATTATAGCTAAATATTTTGCGATTATACTAGATCCCAAATACCTATTTTCTCATGTTCCAAATATGTATATGTTGTAAGAGTATTCAGATCCAAAGGCAATATTGCATCAACCAAAAATAGTTCTTTTCAATTTAGTTGTTTTTGGTTTTTGGTTTAGTATTAGTTTTGGTTAGTTTCTTAGGAGGAATTTCATAAACAATTTGGGTAATTTAATGATGTCCCCTTGTAGAAGAACCAAATGGGAATTCACAAGTCAAATTTGGTGAATTTTTTATGAGAATTTAGTAAGCTATGGCTTTGTAGGGTTTTAACCTACTAGTAAACTTTTGTAGGAAATTCCTTGCGTATTGACCTTGTGAGAAAATTCAAGTGAATGAAAAATTTGTGAAACTTTATATTGCTTCTAATTTCTAGTTTTATGGCTGAAATAGAACTTTTGTAAAAGTTTTTAAGTGAACCGACACTCTATTTAGGCCAAATATTTTTTTGGTTTTGATAATCTTTTCCACATTCTAGAACCTATGTCATCATCTACCTTTTATGGGAATCACATGTGCATTAGGAAGTTTGTGAGTAAACTATAGTGAGTTGAACCTTTAAAGTTTATTGAACTAGTTCCAATGATCAATTATGCCAACGACATCAACATGATGCCTAATGATGTTATCATGCATAAATTGTAGGATTTTACTAACCAACTAAATCAAAATAAGTATTTCATGTTTGAAATTTTCCATTTACATATTTTCCACTTGTTAATGTACTTTGTGGACTTTCAAATTGTTCCTACACTTTGCAAACTCTCGACATGCTACTGCACTTCAATGTTCTTGTAACAAAATAGTGGTTATAATAGTCAAGATCAAATCTTCTTTGACTTCCTAGCCATTAAAAGATAAAATGAAGATCATTGCACTCATTTGAGGATATTTGGTGAGTTATAGAGAGTGCTATTGTGATATAAATTAATCTAGTTATACTCTTGTGTTAGGAATTTGTTGCCTGAAAATAAAAATTAATATTTTATTGTTCTATAATGTTTTTTATTGAATAATGTATTTTATTACATGGTTGGGAATTCAATACATCATCAAAAGGGTGATTGTGATAGAAGTTAATCTCTTTATACCCATATATTAGAAATTTTCTATCATATAATTAAATTAATGTTTAATTGTTACGCAAACAATTTTCTATCATTGAATAATGTTTTTGGATACATTATTGGTTAATTCAATAGAGTTCCCCAATCCTAACTAGATAAATGGGTATGAGGGTGAGGTCTTGAGATAAAGGGTTGTGTTCATGTCAAGAGAAGAAACCTTAGAGGAATACCTACAATTTTAGAAGGCTTGTAGAGACATGAAACATGGGTTAGTGCAGGATCATGGGGGTCCAAACTAGGCCCTTAAGTGGCAATAAAATTCAGAAGACAGAGTTAGGGAACTTGACATAAAAATTTGAATAAATTATTAACATAATTTGGAAAATAGGTAAGAACAAAATCTGTAGCAAATTGAAAGTAATTTCTAAGATATTATTCCTTTTTTGGAAAAGAGTAAATTTATTTGGTGAAAATTTGAAATTTTTCAATGTAGTAGTACTAAATTTTTAGGAAAAAATAAAAATAAGGTGTATGTATGACCAACCTAAGTACAAGCAAAAAATAATATATTTTTTTGAAACTTTCAATATAAGTAGAGGACACATGCCCGAATGTGCCGCATTTTTTTGTAATTTTTTTGCAAGTAAATAATTAGTTATGTTTTTTTTATTAGAATTTTTTAAAAATATTAAAAATTGTTTGTCTGACCACCATAACTTGGTCAAGAAATCATGAAATTTAATTCTTCTTTTTTTATCCTATAGTATGGGAAGCATAAAATGTGTTGCATCTTTCAAAATGAAAAAAATTGAAATCATTTAAGAATTTTAGATGTTTTTCAATCATCCTATCAATCAAGAATTTAGTTAGAATACATGTAGAAAATCAATAATAATTATGTATTTAATTCCAAATAAGGCATATCTTATATTGGTGGTAAGCTGGCAATTTTCTTAATAAACCCTTTTCGTATCATCAAACTTGGATAAAAAAAGTCATCAGCCACTTTTTTGTCATATTGCCACTTTTTGAACCCCCATGATCTTGCACTCACCCACATAGAGGATGAGGCTAAAGAGGCGAAACACCATATGCTGGTGATATGACCATTATTGAAATTCTAAGAGGAATTAAAAAAATGTTGGAAGCAATAAAGGGAGTGTAGAGAAGAGGGGTACACACAAAAGATGCTAGCAAATAAAAATAAGTAGCAGAAGGAGAAGAAGACAAAAGAGAAGAAATATTTCAAGGGAAACATCTAGAATGAGAAAAAACCAAGAATAGACCCTCCTAGCTATAATAGTATCCTAAAACTTGAACTTATAAATTGGATATCAAAAATGGAAAAAAGTATTTTGATTTTGAAGGAATTGAAGATGAAATAAATTTAAATGTGCTTTCACAAAGTTGAAAGGACATGCATCCATATGGTGGGAACACTTGTATATAGAGACACAAAGAAAACATTACATCATGGGAAAGAATGGTGATCAAGTTGAAGGCTAAATTCTTGCTAGCATACTATAAATTAAGTTTGTTTAGAAAGTTATAGAACCTAAAGCACAAAATTATCCAATGTAAAGGAATACATGTAAGGTTTATAGCAATTGAGAATTAGGGCATGACATGTTGATGATTATATTGAAAAGGCGTCAAGGTATGTGAATGTTTTGCAATTATTAATTCAATATGAGATAAGTATGGTTAGATTGTAGACTATGGAATAAGCTTACCAATATGCCTTAAGATAGAGGAAGGCTTTAACATAGAAGAGGCTACTAAGGAAAACAAGAAGAAGCCAACACCTCCTAGGAAATTTCATGTAATTAAGAAGTTGGAGGAAAAGGATTTTATTCTAGAGGTAGAGGTGATTACTCAAGAGGTCAAGAAGTTTTGGCAAAGGAATAGGAAGATAATTTATTTGTATTTGTTACCAATATGGAGACATTAGATGTAGGGCATTTGAATTTCCTTAGATACAATCCAAAAATAGTAAAGAAAATGAGGATAAAATCCATGTGGCCCAAGGAGAAGTTGAGTGTAGCTTCACCTAAGCATGGAGAAGATCTTGAAGATGGAGAGTCATTGATTTTGAGAAGAATAATGTTGATACCTAAAAATAAGGAATAACCAACATAGAGGAGAAATTCATCAAGAATAGATGTAATTTTGGAGTTAAATATTATAGAGTTATCATTGATAGTGGTATTACTAAAAATCCAATGTCATAAGAAACGGTAGAGAAGTTGTTGAAGAGGATGAGACATCCCAGTCCCTACAAGTTTCCTTGGCTACAAAAGGGACACCAACTATTGGTAAGTGAATAGTATCTAGTGAATTTTCATATAGGAAGTTACAAGGATGGAAAAACTTGGAAATATGATAGGCAAGCCATTGAGGATGGAAAGGAAAATTTTTATAGGATGAAGAAGAATGGGAAGGAGTATACCTTGAATCCCATGAAGGATAAGGATGAGGAGGTAGAAAGGAATCCTAGAGTTGATTAGTGATTGAGAAACAATTTTTGAAAGAATTGAAGAAGAAGAATGAATGCTATGATTTCATTCCTAACCTTACAGAGATTAGGAAAACAAAGAGGAAGCAGGAAGTAACCATAGAGGTACAAGATATTTTGGGATTTTTTTTGAGATTTTAATAAAATAATTACTTGGTGGATTTCTACCAATAAGGAGTATAATTTATTTTATGTGTTTGATATTAGGGGTTATTTTTTCAAAAAAGGCATTGCATAGAATGAGTCCAATGGAGAATGAGAAGATAAATTGCTAAGTGAAAGATTTGAACAAATAAAGTTTGATTTTATGTGTTGTACCTACAGTACTCACAAAAAGAAGGATGGTGAGTGATAGATGTGCACACATTCAAGATCCATAAAAAATAATTATAAATTATAGATTTACCTTTCCCCACATGGGTGACATGATGGATTGTTTAAGTGGAGCCAAGTATTTCACAAAGATATACATGAAGAGTGGATACCATCATATAAGGATCAAAGAAGGAGATGAATGCAAGATTGCATTCATAATAAAGGATTTTTTATATGAGTGGTTAGTAATGCCATTTGGGTTATCAAATGCCCCACTTTCATGTGATGAATGAGGTACTAAATCCTTTTCTTTTGATAAAGGGGACTCCCCTTACAAGCAAGAACCACAATGCACAACCAGGTTTGTACAACAAAAATGATCTTTATTACTAGATCGTCATTACAGAGAACATGCCATCTTATGGGTAGATTATTACATGCATCTACTGAGTGTAGATTTTAATTCACATTCAGCTCTACAATGTATTCTATTCTCACACTTCCATCACACCTCATACTTGCATTCCTTCACTGTTTCTATCTTTCTCTAGTTCTCTAGGTTGGCCTAGATCTTTCTTGCTCTTCATGTCGTAGTTCCCATTATTGTCCAATCAGCTTCTGAATTCACCAAGTCATTATATCGTTATCAGTAGCTCCACCGCGTTGGCCAATAGATGGGTATTCCACAACAATGATGTGGAATACATTGAATATCACTCTGCCAAGTGTCGTAACCTAACTCACCATCCATTGCCATTGACCATCTCCATTCATCTACCACTTTCAGAATGTCACCAAGACTTTGGGAGTCTCTCCTCAAAAACCCCATGTCACATCGATAAGCTCTTAACGAGATATCATTGGAATGTCTAAGAGACATCAAAGGATCTCACACTGACACCACCTTGTCACACCAACATCGTTACCACCACATCGTCAATGAGACACGCCTTGTCAGAGAGACTTAGGAGTATCTCTCACTGACACCATAAGGTCACCTCGACACAATGGTCCACTAAGCTCACAAACATTGGAATGTCGAATAGACACAGAATGTCAAAGAGACATTTACGAATGTCCTGTTGACAAGCATGACTCTTGTAGACATAGCTCCATCGTACTCCGACAAGATGTCAAAGATACATCTTCAAAAATCCCACCGACCCCACTTTGTATCCTCAATGAAAACAACAAAACTAAATTAGGTTGTCGAAGAGACATTCACGATTGTCTTTCCAACTAGCATGACTCATGCCGACAACAAAAGGGAATGCCAAGTCGGGAGGTTAGGAAATATTGAAACCCCACGACAACAAAGGGAACGCTAAATCAGAAGGTTTTAGAACTTCCAAACTTTGTGATATGAGTTATGAAAACTTGGAATCCCATGACTCCTCACAACCTTGGACCTTATTCAAAACAAACACAGAAAATGATGTAGGATTATTCTTGGCCCTGGATGCTCTTGCATCATCTTCATAAACTTGTGGTTGTATATTTAGATGATATTCTATTTTTTTTGTAAAAAAAGAAGAGCATCTAGCACAAATTAGGGAAGTTTTACTACTTTCAAAGATTGAAGGAAGAGAAGCTACTTGTGAATTTGAAAAAAAATAGTTTCATGAAGAAGGAATTGGTATACCTATGGTTTGTGGTGTCTGAAGAGGGGCAAAAAATGGACTAGTGAAGGTTAAGTAAACAATAGATTAACCTTCACCTAAAATTATGTTTAAAGCTAAGAGTTTTCATAGCTTTCCAAGCTTCTACAGGAAGCTCATATAAATTTTAGTGGAATATGTGCACTTATCATAGAGACCATGAAAGGTGTTAGGAAATAATTTAGGTGGACAACTACAATAAAGTAGAGTTTTCAACTATTGGAGAAGGAGGTAATAAAATAACTAGTGTTGGTATTACTAGATTTTAGTAAAGTATTTCAAGTTGATTACAATTATAGTGGTAGTCTGATTGGAAGAGTTTTAACTCAAGAGGGAAGATCCATTTCCTACTTTAGTGAGAATTTAAATGAAGCAAAGAGAAAATATTTAGTATATGACGAAGAATTCTATGCTATAGCATAGGCCATTAAGAAATGGAGATAGTATTTAATGCCAAAGGAATTTTTATTATACATAGATCACCATGCATTTAAATTCATCAAAAACCAAGGAAAGTTAAACTAGAGAAATATGAAATGGGTGGAGTTCTTACAAATTTACTTTTATTTTGAAACATAGGAGTGGTATTTGCAATAGGGGAGAAAATGCACTTAGTATAAGATGTTTGTTTATGAATGTGTTAAGGGTCAATGTTGTTAGATTTGATACAATGATGGAATTGTATCTATATGATCCAAATTTTAAGGAAGAATGAATAACTAGTAATATTACAATGGAAAACGACAAGACTCCATCGTTGTAATAAAATAACTTGCACAATAGAAGAATATGATAGGGAATATATTACAAATACTTGATAATAATTGAGAATAAAAATCCACTTCGAAGGGGAAAACCTCCAAATATCTTTAATGAGAACACAATTCAAAATATGATGATGAAATAATAATCACTACCTCCTATATATACATTATTTATGCCTAGGATATCACCCAGGCTGACTTAGATGTCCCTATATAAGCCTTAGGCTGACCCGAATAACTAAATAACAATATGATAATGATAGTATGACTTAATTAAGATTTAAGATATCCACAAGCTAAATATTCATAACCCTATGTACATTGATATTAAGAGCGTAGCATGCCCCCTCTTTAGATAAGTATTGTCCTCATTTCCAATCAAGTGTGGATTCTTTGAATAAAATCCTCATCCTTCCATGTGACATCTTCAACTGATAAGTTCTTCCATTGGATGAGATACCTAGTGAGTGTTCTAGTCCTTAACTTCTTTGTGCATGTTTGTTGAATGAACTCTTGTTCCGATATAATTCTTCCTTGTTCATTAAGATCTTGCAATATTGTCTAAGTAGGAATATTATTCCTAATTACCTTATTCAAATAAGAAACATGAAAAATTGGATGTATTTTTATTGTTGGTGGAAATTTCAGCTGCCTATCTTTTGCATGATTTGGTATGGGCCATAATATTTTAGGTACAACTTGTTCTTTTTCTATTTCTTTAGTGACATTTTCTTGTAACGTTGCAATATCAAGAAGACCCAATCACCAACTTCAAACTTCTTTCACTAAGATGCTGGTTCACCTATTGCTTCATTTAATTTTTGATGGAAATCAGGGAGACAATCAATTCACTTTCACAATACAAAGGGATTCCAACCACTTTTCTTACCCCAAAACTCAATCTTTGCTTGTACCCAAAAATTTCACCTAGTCTCTCTAGTAGGTCAATAGACCTAATTTATTAGCCACAACTTTTAGATTTTCTTAACAACCTCTCCAACCTTCAACCATTTCAAACACCCATTTAAGCATTCTTTAACATACATCAAAACTACATAAGACACTTTTGGACCAACCCTCTCAAATCAAGCAAACTACACTGTTCAACTTGGCCAATTAGGCCTATTTTCTAGAGCAACCCCTCTTCATTCTTCCTTCCACATGAAAAGCACCATTAGGCAGCATCAAACATTCTTCAAAACCACAAAATCCACCACTTTTAGGGTGTGACAAGCCCTCTAACACCACTAACCCCAAAACCCCCAATTTTCCCAAATTTCACAAGGGTTTATTGAAAAACCATATCCCAAAATTACCCATGACCAACCAAAGAAATCAAACTTAAAATAGTCTATAAAAACTTAAAAGTTCATGAAATACTTTTTCCCCCAAGTTTTATATCATTTACCTCTCTCAACCCTCTCTTTTCCACTCAAAATTCACCAACTTCACACCTAGGGCTCCCTACAAACCCCATCAATTTTCCTCTCTTGCACTCAAGAAACATTAGAACACCCTATAAAAATTAATTGGGACCCATTCCACTTAGAAACAACATTTACAGAAGGTGGAATGGGTCTTTCATCCCTTTAGATCTTCAAACCCTTAACACAAAATTCACAGACCCACAGTCAAAGAACTAAACACCCAACTCTTAAAACTTGATGGATTACAATCCTTAAAAAACCAAATGAATTCTAATACACATATCTATTAGATTCAATGAAAGTTGGGCCACAAATCCACTACACAACTTGCATAAAACCTCTACAACAATTCTGAAAATGAGAAAAATCACAGAATTATATGGAGAACAGGGGCTTTATTGATCAATTTGTTCACAAAACCTTCAACAAACTTTCTTCCTTGAGTCTCCAACCTATTTAAACTTATAACCAACCATCAACTAACAAAACTAACTTATAAACTTCAAGTAACCATTGGTGTTCCACAAAAGTTGCATTTTGCACTTTTGCAACTTTACACTTTTACAACTTTTAACAAGATTTGAACATTAAACACCCAACCAACCTAAAGACTTAAAATACATAAATAATGGTCAAATAAGACCTTATTTTCATGATCACAAGACCTAACATGCCAAAATTTACCCTAAAGACCTTATTTCTCAAATTTGCAAATTTTAGACCTTCAAGGTGCCCCTGCACCAATTTTATGCCATGGCTATATTCTCCTTGAGTCTTGAGAGTACCTATTGTTGATGAAGAAAGTGGCCCTCCAATTCCTGAACTCATGGTGACACCTTCAATTATGATGTGATGGAAGGAGCTTGATATTTGTATAGTTCCATAAATGAAGATATTTTTTATGAACTATGAAAGGAAGTGTTATACCACCATTCTACTAGTGCTATCCAATATACCCATTGAGAATATTTTTTTGAAGTGAAACAATATAGATATCCTTCCAAACACTTATTAACAACCTTAGTTTTCCTATCATATTAAGGGTGGTTGAAGACCTATGAGCTAAATGAGTACCCAAACATGAGAATAAATATGTCCAAAAGTGACTAGTAAAGATAGGATCATGGTCATTGACAATAAACTTAATTGTATCATGTAGCTTTTGTATATTCTCCAAAAATATCTTTCCACTATACTTTCTATAAAAGGATGTGATAATGTACTTAAATGTGCATATTTAGTGAGGTGATCTACTATTACCATGATGACATAATAACCTTTAGATTTCAAAAGCCCTTTGATGAAGTCCATAGATATCTCTTCATAATGTTGGCTAGGAATAACTAAGGGCTACAAGAGATTAGATGTATTAATTGTCTCCCCTTTGTTTCTTTGACAAACCAAATGTTCAACCACAAATTTTTGAACATCACTTTTTATCCCTTCCCAAAAAATCTTTATTGACTCAATGATATGTCTTCAAAAATCATAAATGACCACCAACTGGAGATTCATGAAGCTCTATGAAATCTTGTGTTTAAGAAAAAAATTCTTGTTGAGATACAATCTTTGTTTATACACAAAGTATCTCCTTTCCAAAAAAAAATCTTAGCTAATAGGATCACTTTTTAACTATTGAATGAGATTATTTGTAGCAACATCATTTTTCCACTCTGATTTAGATTTTACCACCCAATCTTCTTGTAAGATTGAAATGACACACAATAAAGCTTCATATTTCTCATCCTTCCTAGAAAGTGCATCTTCCACAATATCAAAGTCATATCTCAAAATCTTAGTGACCCATTTTATTTCTCTTCAAAAATACTCTTTGTTCCAAAATAATTTTAGGCTATCATAATTTATCTTAACCCTGAAGTTCCTACCCATTAGATAAGGCCTCCATTATTTTACTACATGAAGAATAGCTAGCATTTCCTTATCATAAATAGGTTTGAGTTGATTCTTACCTTTTAATTGATGAATATTAAAAAAATTGGTTGACCCTCCTATATGGGAATTGCTCCTATACCATTTCCTGAAGCATCACATTCTATAATAAAATCCTTGGTGGAGTCTAGAGTGGAAAGCACTGGAGTTATACACATAGCCTCCTTCAATATCTCAAATTTTTCATTAGTAGATTCGTTCCAATGAAAGGAATCCTTCTTCAATAAAGTTGTGAGGCGTGTTGCTATGGAACCATAATTCTTCACAAATATTCTATATTATCCAGTTAATCCAAGAAACCCATCAATTTCTTAATGGTTTTGAGAATAGCATTCCATGATAGCCTTACTTTTGTTAGGATCCACCTTTACTCCATGCAAAACTGTGTCCCAAGAAATCCATCTCATTGAGACCAAAATAAAACTTGGATGGCTTAGCATACAGTTAATGATATTCAAGAACTTGTAATGATTGATCTACATGTTGCAAGTGTTCTTCCTATGTCTTTCTATAAATCAATATATTATCAAAGAACACTAATACAAGCATCCTCAATAATTTCTTAAAGATGGATTTCATCAAACTTTGAAATGTATACACTACATTGGTAAGACCAAATGGAATCACCAAAAATTGATAATGACCCTCATGAGTCCTAAATGATTGTTAGAAACCAAGATCTGATTGCAAACTAGAAAAATCACCTTCCACAGAAGAGAAAAACGAAAAAACAGAGATTTGCAAAAGATGTGCAAATTGATATATTCAAAGTACCAAATAATTACAAGAGATAATTTGCTTTATAAAAGCAAAGATGCATAAACCTAATCTTATCTTGAGCAACAAGATAGCTCAACAAGATAAGGATAAAACCTATAACTTAGGAATTAAATAAAGCCTAAGCAAACTTATGCAAAGTGTAATTAATAATTAATTACACCAACACCCCCCCATAAGTGCAACTTAGGGTGAAGCAGATTATTATGCAAATATGAGTCCCGACAACAAGGCCTGATCAGGTACTCATGTACAAATGTAAAGAGAGAGAAAAACCAGTGGGAAAAACCCCCTCTTCAGTGAGATGAATTACTGTGAAGAAGCACTAGAAGAACTCTGATGAAGCAACACTGGAACCCCAAATCCGGAAAGCAAGGAAAGATACTTCTGTTTGCAAAATACCAATCAGAATCACAAATGCAACAATAGACCCGATGCTAAGGAATACTGGAAACTCACATACTGGATCAACCCTGGGATCTGTAAGCAACAGTAGATGAAAGGATGAATGGACCCATAATGATGACAAATCTAGACGTTGTGTCTCTCGAAGTCAATGCCAAACTAAAACTAAAATTGTCCATAGGACGAGTACCATCAAGATTCTAGAACATTAACCATAAAAACATGGCCTTCAAATGAGAAATATCTGAACCAATGCGGATCAAGAACTGTAAAATCCCAATGTGAAGTGTGAACCAAAGCAAACCAACAATGTGTCCAGCGAAGAAAGAAAGAAGCTAGAAGGAGACAACAGGAAACCAGACAAACGCATGCAAGTTATCACCAACATGAAAGATGGATGCAAGAACCCCCCTTAATGGAACTTTATATCAGTTCGTTATTACAATACCCAATGATTGCATAAGGAGATAATGCAAAACTACAGAAACATAGGTGAAAATGCAAACCTAGCACATGAAACAAAAATGAATGCATGCATAAAATAAGTTACACATTTTTTGGAAATGACCTTAGATCTGCATAGAGGCCGAAACCAGCTTTCCAACACTGTGAAAATCGTGAAAAACGGATAAGCGAGTCAAAAGATATGCTTCCCAGAGTGAAAACAACAACATCTGACTTCCGAGGCTGAAAAAGGCATTAAAAAAGAAAAACCAGAAAATCACACCTGCACCATTGTGTAGAGCATCGAAACAGCTTTCTGATGATATCTCATTTGCAAAAAAAAAACGCTATATGCCCAAGATACACCCGTTTCCGTGAAAGTTGTCCAAAAAGCTCCGATTTGGCCCCAGAAGCCCTCAGGGGCTAAAAAAAAGAGCCCCTGGTCGCATGGGCGGACTAGGGGGCTGGCGGCCAAGGGGCTTCAACGTGGCCCTTGGTCACCCACATGACCATGGCAATTCCTATGGAGCCCGCGGGGACTAGGGTATGGTGGGCAGCGAGTGGGCTAAGGAGCTTAGTGGTGGTGGCAGGTGAGTGGAGCAGTGGTGGCCGCTTGGTGGAGCGGCGGCAGCTGGATGAAATATACTGGTTGCGCAAAAATTTAACCAATTTTTTTGATTTTTTAATACTTTTTTTTTTTTTTTCAAAAATACCACCTCAGAATGCGTGCTTGGGGGCCGTACGGCCCTCGAGCAAAATTTTTTTGCCTCTCCAGATGACTGTGGCCAAATTGGACAAAATTTATATGAAAATAGGGGTTTTTGGGCACTATGAATCCAACGGCGAGGTCCGTTTGGGCCGAAAGTGCTCTGAAAATTAGGCGACCCCCAGATCTATCAGAAAAATCACTGAGCTTGAGACCCTTGCAAATCTGGCAAACGGGTGACCAAAATAAATGAAATAAAAGTCATTTCTAACTTTTTTTGGTGCTCTGAATCCAACAAAAAACCCCGATCTAATCCAAGACGCTCTAGAAATATGCTCAAGGAAAGAAAACCTCGAGGGACTCCGAACGAGCTCTGCAATGAAATCCTCCAAAAAAGCTAAGAAGGGGCTGCGGATTGAGGCTCTGATACCATGTTAGAAACCAACATCTGATTGCAAACCAAAAAAATCACCTTCCATAGAAGAGAAAAATGAAAAAGCGAAGATTTGCAAAAGATGTGCAAATTGATATATTTGAAGTACTAAATAATTACAAGAGATGATTTTCTTTATAAAAGCAAAGATGCATAAACCTAATCTTATCTTGAGCAACAAGATAGCTCAACAAGATAAGGATAAAACCTATAACTTAGGAATTAAATAAAGCCTAAGTAAACTTATGCAAAGTGTAATTAATAATTAATTACACCAACAATGATGTCTTAGAAATATCTTCTTCCTTAATTTGAATTTTGTGATAACCTGATATAACTTTGTAAAATAACTTGATCCATTCAATTCATCTAGAAAACAATCAATGTTTGGAATAAAACTTATCTTTGATGGTGTACATGTTGAGCACTCTATATTATGGGCACATGCACCAAGTTTCATACTTCTTACACACCATCACCATAGGCAAGGACTAAGCACTTTGGCTATGCCTAATAATTCTTACCTCTAACATCTCCTCCATAATCTTTTTAATCTCACTTTTTCTATATATGGGTACCTATAGGGCCTGATGTTGGGTGGATGGCTCTCTAGAACTAGTTGTATGGCATGATCATGATCCCTCTTAGTAGGAATTCCTTTAGGAATATCTCCAAAATCCATTGAGTATCGATCAATTATTGCTTACAAATATAGATGGGTGGAAGCATTAGATTGATAAACTTCTAATGAACATAATTGAGCCACAAATCCATCAAATCCTTTCTTAAGAAACTTCTACATTTGATGAGAAATTACTATTTATACTGACTTTGTCTTCAAGCCTCTTAGTTCTACTATCTTTCCTTTTGATTGAAATCCCATGAATAGTTCTTGGAAGTTCACCTCAATTATTCCCAGAGTAGTAAGCCATTGTACTCCCAAAATAGTATCTGTTGCAACGATGTAGATAGCATAAATTCGATTATAAAGGTGATAATATACCATGTATAATTTAATGCTATGATATTTTCTAGAAAAATAGTACGACCATCTACAATGAAGACCTAAAAATTTGGACCTAGATATATAAAACAATTTAGATGAGTGGCTAGGTTTTTGTTGACGAAATTATGAGTACCCAAGTCGATAAACATTGTTACTTTCTGCTTCTTTAAGTGTTGGTGTGAATAAAGTCTTGTACCTGGTAAGTTCCTTACTAGGGACTTAGGGGACTTATTCACATGTTAAGCTTACTTAAGATATAAGCTTTCTACTAGAAGTCTTAGTTGTCTTTTATAAATTTTACATTATCCTACGTAATTATGAGTTAGTTGTCTCATGTGATAGGATTAAGACACTTATCATGATCTTGTCTAATCCTATCACTCACCTTACCTTTATAAGCAAGGCATCTCATGTATATTTTTCATCTTGATAGAATCTTGATCACATCTTGATCACATCTTGATCATATTGTATCATATTATAATTCTTGTTTGATGGAATAACATCTTACATTGTTGCTTCTCTCTATTGCATGTGGAGGTAATTTGGTGTTGTAGATTGAAGATCTTTGTTGCTCACTTCAACATGGTATCAGAGCTTTGAATCTAGCAAGCCCCTTCCTTTTTCTTAGAGAGTTTCTACAATCAAGTTTTCTATTGTGATTTAATCTTCTTTTATAATCTTGATAAATTATCATATGCTCTTCTCTTGCATTTCAATACGATCTAGAGAATCATAAAGGATTTGCAAAGATTTGTTAATCCTATATTACATGTATTCTTTTTGGTGAGATCTGGTGATTGAGACACTTTTGGATATAGTGGTAGAATTTTTGGCTATCCCATTACATCTAGGAGGTTTGAGAAAGTCAGATTTGACTTTCATTTAACTCAATTTGGTCACCATTTGCAACTTTGGCAAAAAGGGTTTGAAGCTCAGATCTAGAGAGCAACTTTTTATAGGAGCATTTTTGTCAAAAAATAACCTTTCCATTGCATCTAGGAGGCCAATTCCATAAATTTTGATATATAATTCTCCTATATTTGGAAAAATTTGTTTGAGGCAAAATATTTTGGATAGGGTAGCTATATGGCCACCTTGCACAGTCATCCAATTTTTCTTGTCGTAGAAATTTAAAAAAAATATTATTTTTTTTTTTTTATAGAGTGCTTGAAGAACTTTTTTATTAAGCACTACAAGCGGTAAAGGCAATAGAGGGGCATACACCCTTGCTTGGGGCCTTAAGGTTGTAGCTCGTAGCCTTAAAAGGCCTGCAGCTTCAAGCCTAGCTGCAACAGTAGTATAAGTTGCCAATGAGTTTAAAAAACTACGACTTTAAATTTTTTAGAACCATAGGTTTTTATAAACTACAATATTTTTTTAAAAAAGTGACTGCCTCTAGCCCCAATAGCTCCTTCTCCTGGTCGTGTGGACGACCAACACCCAGCCCCAAGGGCTAAATAAATTTTACTTTTTTTCCCAACTAGGCCTTTTTCAAACTATTACAACATTTCACCAGGGTATCATATTTCTGTAAATGAGATAGAATTGGAAAGTGTTACAAGTATGAAGGTGTTTTCATTGATGTCAACAAGCTTGTGTTTTCATTAGTGTCAATTGTCTAATGGTTGAGAGAGATTATGTTGCAATCAATTAAGTTACTGGTGTTAACCTCTAGTCTTTCTTTGATAAGCTTTTGATTATGGTTTTGTAGTGATAAAGATGTTGAGGATATTGATAAAATTGATAAAAAGAGGAAACAGGGTGTGCAGAGGTGTTCTAGTTTTGCTTCACATTTCTTCTAGGTTTAAGATCTACTTGTGTGGTTTGGATATGTTGGTTAGATGTGTTCAAAGTTTCTTTATCCAGAATTTGGGCTTCTGGATCCATGTGTAGAAGAAGTTATGTTCACTAGGGTGTGAACTAGATTTGCAATGTTGCTGACAAAGGTGTTTGGGAGAAATATTTTTGCTCCACATTTCTCTATAGTTTTTCTTCAGGTCTTGCAATTTTGAAGGTATGTTTATGGTGTTGATATCTTTCCTATATCAAGAAGATTCCTGGTTTGGTGCTCTAGAATATGGATTTTAGAGTTATAGTGTTTGGTAGTATTGTATAAGCGTACACGTCATGTTAAGGTGAAAGTTGTTGTGAAAGATTTTAATGGATTTTAGGATGTTGGAGGAATATTCTAGATCACAATGAAGCATGATGTGTGGTTCAAAAGTTATCCTTGGATTTAATGAAGTGTGTACTTCAAAGTTTAATGGTGTTTGCATAGGTAACAATCGACCTAGTGTTTACACTACATTTGAAGATATTTAAAGTATTGATGAAGGTGTACTGTGATGTGTAAGTGTTGATTTGGGTCCCAATTAAGTTTTTTATTGGTCCACTTTCATTCCAATCCATTGTGGGAATGTCTTGTGCCAACCTATTTTTGAATTTTTAAAGTGTAAGGTGTGTATAGCTGACTTGAAGATGATTTTCAAGTTGTGGATGGTATAAATGCAAGGTGAGTTGATGTGAGATGGTGTGTGGAATAGAGTTGAGTGTTTTGATGTGAAATTAAGTGTAGAGATGCAAAATTCAATATGAGCTATAATCCAATATTTTTGAATGTAGTGAGCTTTAGGTATCTTGATCTCTTGAAGGCTATGAGTTTTGTTGGAGATATTGTGGTGGATTATTTGTTGCATTGAAATCATGTTCTTTGTGTAACATTCTATCTTCTATCTTCTTTCTATTCTAGCAATGAGCCTAGGCTGTGAGCCCTTCTAGATAGTGTGTCCTAATTTGGAAGTGAGCCTTTTTGTATCAGTTTTGCAATTAATTATATTGTGAGCTAATCCTCACTATGGTGTTTCCCTCCTAGGGTTTTCCACATAAATATGGTGTTCTCTTGTGTATGGTATTGTTGTTTCAATTTCTGTTATTTGTATTTCATGTTTAAACATTAATAGATTAATGGTTTAATGAATACATGTGGATCCAATTACTATTGAGGTTTTTGATGTTTTAATTTGGTACAATTGATTCACCCCCCTCTTAGTTGTCTTGTTCATTCAAAAATTGGTATTAGATCAAGGTTCCTTGGAGAAAATATTGACCACTTGAGGTAGATCTGATATGACAAACAAGAAGGATATCCCTCTGTTTGATGGCATAGACTATGCATTCTAGAAGGTTAAAATGGAAGGCTATCTAGTGTACCTTAGATTTGATGTTGCACAGACAGTGAAGATTGTATATTCCATACCTACAAATGGACCGAGCACAAGTGATGAAATTGAGGCCTATGAAATAAATGTTAAAGCAAGGTTTTTTTTCTTTTGAGTAGTCTTGTAAATTCTGAATTAGTGAAAGTGATGGATTTGAATAATGCTAAAGAAATTTGGGAGAAGATGGAAAATATTTATGAAGGAGATGATAAGGTTAAACAAGCTAAGATGCAAAATCTAAAGAAACAATTTGAGAACTTGCAAATTTTTGAAGATGAAACAATTACAAGTTATATGTAGAGGGTTGGTGAACTTGCTAGTGCAATGAGAGGTCTTGGTACAAAAGTCAAAGAAACCAAAGTGGTAAAGAAAATTCTTAGAACTCTTCCTAATTTTTATGGTGAAAAGGTTTATGCTATTGAGGAAGTTTTAATTTTAATACTTACACTAGAGATCAATTGTATGGCACACTAACCACATTTGAAATGAGAAAATTGGTCTGAATAAAGGCACAAAAGTGGAGACTGCTTTCAAGGATAGAAAATAAAAAAAGGTTGAAGATTCAGATGGAGATGATCTTGATGTTGTGGAAGCTAACTTTGTAAGAAGAATGAAAAAGGGAACTAGTAAGTACAAAGGTAAATTACGTTTCAAATATTTCAGTTGTGGAAATATAGGTCACTTTGCTTTGAGATGTCCAAACAGAGTTATAAATAATAAGAAAAAGGAAAAAAAAGGAAAGATGATCAAGAAAAGCTATTATGTTAGAGAAGATGTTGGTATTTCTAATGATGAATTTGATTATGGAGATGTTGATGATAATGAATGTTTGTTCTTGGATTTAAAAGATGAATTTATTTCTACTAACTCTTAAAGTTGTGTTAAGGAAAGTGCTCCAAAGAGAAAGGATAAGAGTGGAGGTACTTTGGTATCTGCTTTTCATATTATACAAGATAAGAAATATTGGGTCATTGATAGTGGTTGCTCAAATCATATGACTAGAGATAAGAGTAAGTTTGTTAAGCTTGAAAAATATGATGGAGGACTTGTTAAATCTAGAGATGATTTAGGTGCTAAGATTTGTGGAATAGGTTCAATCAGTTTTGATAGAAAACATAATGTTGAATATGTTTAATATGTTAAAGGCTTAAGGAATCACTTCTTGAGTGTTGGAAAAATGTGTAGCAAAGGGTGCAATCTTATGTTTTAAGATGATGGATGTGAGATCAAAAAAGGGTCTGAAACTGTGATTGTTGCTAGAAAGAGGATAAATGGAAATATCTATAAGCTCAAGGGTGTTGATGGTCATTATTTTATGATAGGTTAATGATAGTTGGTTATGACACATGAGGATGTGTCGCACCAATTTTGATAGCTTGGTTAGAATTAGTTTAGTTCAAGTAGTGAGATATCTTCCAAATATTACAAATCCTATTGATGTTTGCAGATATTATCAATTTGGAAAACAAACAAGTTGTTTCAAGGGAAAAGAATAATCTTCTATCAAATTGTTGGAATTGGTGTATACAGACCTTTTTGGTCCTACAAGAGTGAGAAGTATTCAAAGTGATAGAAATTTCATGCTTTTGATTGATGATTGTTCTAGAATGAAATGAGTTACTTTTCTTAGAGAAAAATTTGAAGCCCTAGATAGATTCAAAGCATTTAAAGTTATGGTTGAGAATGAAATGGATTTGAAGATCAAATGTTTGAGGTTTGACAGAGGTGGAGAGTTCACCCCCAATGAATTTAACATGTTTTATGAGAAACATGGCATAAAAAGGCACTTTTCTACCCCTAGGACTCCTCAGTAAAATAGAGTGGTTGAAAGGAAAAATAGGTCTGTTCAAGAAGCTACAAGGACTATGATGAAAGAAGCTACCTAGCAAAAGCATACTGGAGAGAAGCAATTCATAATACTATTTACATACTTTACAAAGTTTAAGAAAAAGATAACAAGACAAAGACTCCCTATGAGCTTTGGTATAGAAGGATCCCTACTGTTAAGTACTTTGGAGTGTTTGGAAGCAAATGTTGTATTAGAAGAGATGATGAAAACTTAGGAAAGTTTGATGCGAGGTATAATGAAGGTATCTTCCTTGGATATTCTACTTAAAGAAAATCTTTAAAATGTTACAATAAAAGACTAAGAAAGATTATTGAAAGTGCAAGTGTCAAGGTCAATGAAGAATTGAGGAACTAAGTGGTGATAGATGGATATGAATCAGATGAAACTACTTGTAGAGGAGAAGAAGAGGAAAAAGCTAAGGAAAATGAAGTACAAATTGAAGAGGAAGAAGCTCCAAAAAAGGACCCCTAAGACCCCTAAGTATGTGTAGAGAAATCATTCCAAAGAATATATCATTGTAGACAAAATCAAAGGTGTGTTAACAAGAAGAAGAGCTATTGAATTATCTAGGTAAATTTGTGTTTAATTTCTAAAGTTGAATGTAAAACAGTGAGTGAGGAATGCAAAGATGAATATTGGATGAAGGAAATGGAAGAAGAGCTTATGCAAATTGAGAAGAATCAAACTTGGGAACTTGTTCTTAGACCTGGAAAATAAAAACATATTTTTACTAAGTGGGTATTCAAATACAAGCTAAATGAGAATGGATAAGTTGTAATAAATAAGGCAAGGCTTGTGTGTAAGGGTTACTCACAAGTTGAAGGAATAGAATTTGAGGAGACATCTACTCTGGTGGCTAGAATGGAATCAATTAGGATGTTTCTGGCATTTGCAACACATAAGGACTTTAAAGTTTATTAGATAGATGTGAAGTTTGCTTTCTTGAATGGATAATTGGAAGAAATTTAAATGGAACAACCAGAAGGATTTCAGTTGTTAGATAAACCTAGTATGGTTTGCAGATTGAAGAAGGCATGGTATGGATTGAAGCAAGCTCCTAGAGCTTGGTATGCAAGGTTGGAAAATATTTGATACAATAGGATTCAATAAAAACACCACAAATAGTAACCTTTACTTTAAGGTTGAAAAAGATCAAATCTTAATAGTGGTTGTGTATGTTGATGACATAATTTTTGGATGCAATGAAGCTATGTGAAAGAAATTTGCAAAAGAGATGCAATAAGAGTTTGAAATGTATATGTTTGGGGAGATGAATTTCTTCCTTGGGCTAGAAATCAATCAAACAGATAAAGGCATATTCATTTCACAATCAAAGTACGTTAAGAACCCTATGATGCATTCAAGGAGAAAACATATTTCAATTAGATAACACTTTCTAAGAGATAAGGGTTTGGAGAATGAAGTGAACCTTGAATATGTACCTACAAAAGATCAGATTGTTGATATATTTACTAATGCTCTTCCTAAGGATACTTTTGAGTATCTCTAAGAGAAGTTGGGGGTTATTGTCCATCCTTCTTTAACTAGATGAATATGGAGTTGCATCAGTCCAGTGGATCCATTGATTCATTCTTTTTCTAGACTGATGTTTGTGGCTACCTCTCAAGGGGAGTAGGTAGTGACATTGTTGCAGTATGGAGTAAGTGTTGGCATTTTGCAAAGGTTTCTGATTTGGTTGGTGTATACTTCCAAGGGGGGGTATTCAAAGTAGTAGAAAGTATCTTGGTTCAATGTCAAAGGGGGAGAACAATGCAAAACATTTTATCCTTTTCCATTGATGTCAAAGGGGAGAGAGAGTCATGTGAAAAATTATATCTATACAGGGGTAAAGTGAAGAATGTGAAAAAGAGAAAAGGTTGAAAGGGAGAGATAATATGAGAGAATCTTGTAAGGAATGTTGTGTATGTTTCCATTGATGGTTTTTCACATCTTGTGTTGCCATCAATGACAAATGGGGAGATTATTGCAAGTATGAAGGTGTTTTCATTGATGTCAAGAAGCTTGTGTTGTCATTGGTGTCAATTGTGTAGTGGTTGAGAGATATTGTTGCTTTTGATTAGTTGCATTATGTTGCAATCAGTTAAGTTATTGGTGTTAACCTTTGATGTTTCTTTGATAAGATTTTGATTATGGTTAGGTAGTGATAAAGATGTCAAGGATATTGAGAAAATTGATAAAAAGAGGAAATAGGATGTTGTTGAGGTGTTTTGGTTTTTTCTTCACATTTCTTCTGTAAGAGTTGAAGATTAGCTCAATACCCAAAACTACCTGCAAAAAAATGAAAAACTTCTACAAGAGAGTATGCAAGAATATGATCTTTCTTGATATTAAGACCTATAAAAAAGATGAGGTATGAAGTATGATACAAATGAGTACAAGCACCTTCCTTATATAGGGAAGGTTGAGATGTAGGACTGAACATGATGTTGGCATGTGTCATAATCCTATGGCATGCACAACAACTAACTAACTACCTACCTAGGATAATGTGAAGTCTAGATAAGACTTCTAGAAGGAATCTTATATCCTAAGCAAACATGTGAATAAGGGTCAAGGCCCCATTATAACCTATCACCTAGTAAATGATACTTAGGAATATAATTAAATGCCTAAGTAAAATTATGTAGGTGTAATTAATTAATTACACCAAAACCCCCCCATAAGTGTAACTTAGGGAGGAAATTATAATGCAAATGATGCAAATGAAGATTCAATAATGCAATGATGGGTCTTGGATATATGGCCATTTTAGGTATCCATGTACAAATACAAATGAAATCTCTCATAAATGAAGAAAAGGAGAAAACCGAATGGGACAAAACTCCTCTCCAAAAGAGTGAAAAGAGAAAATAAGTGAGGGAGGATGGAGGACTCCATAATACCACCAAAGTACACCATCCATCACATATATACATTACATTCAATATCCCCCATAAGAGGGAAGGAGAGAGACTATGTGGCCCCCATAATGTATAATCACTTGCAAAAATGGTAAGTGCCTGAAGACAAAACATGATCTAATGTCGATAAACAAATTATTTCCCTTTTGGAAGAAACAAAACCAAGTACAAATACAAGAATTATTCCCACTCTAGATAGGATTTGAAGGAAGGGAGGATGAATATGGATGATGATGATGATGTCTCTGAAAGTTGCTCATGTTTCTCCTTGGCCACTGAAGATGAAGATGCCACTATCAAATTAGGTACATGCCCAGTCAATGAAGAAGGTGATAAATCAAGATGATGTGGAAACTGATGTTGAACAATATACAAAGAAAAAGATGGTTTGACAAAAATTGTACAATGGTTGTCATGAAATAGGAGAGATAACCCCTCAAATGTGTCCTCCAAATCTGAAATGTGAGACTCCACAAGCAAGGATGCAATGTTTGATAAATAGGAATCCCAATTACGAAGACAATGAGATACTTGTTGTAATCAATCACTAGACATGCTCAATGACTCACCAACTTATGATGAATGGTCCCACTAAATAGGAATGGTGGAAGCCTCAATCAATGACTTTGCACAAGGAATCGCTAAAGTTGAAGGTACATCAAATGTCTCTGATGAAGAAGAAGCATCAGAAGAACCCTCATCTTCCTCATTTGAAGATTCAAAGTATTCCAAATATTAAAACTCCTACATAGTATCATGATCATAGGGTATCCTATCTGAAAAATGAAGAGGCACACGACAATCTAAAATAAGACCATCTGGGAATGGCTGAGTATCAAGATATTCAAATATCTCCCAAATTTTAGTCCAAAGAGTATGTAAACACTTAAAATGATTAATAGCATTCAAAGTGGCAACATCAATATGCATTGCAATAACTCCTAAGACATGATCCCTTTTGCAATTCCATGCAAAGTTCTTACTATCAGTATAGAAGGGGGAACAATATTATACAAATGTGGCAAAAACTGAAGCCATCAAAGATGTTTTAGGATGCCATCTCTCCATTGTTTATAGTTTCCCCCTTTCAACATAATTAGAGAAGGATGAAATGAAAACCCCATAATGAACTATGATTGATCTTCAATATTACAGAGATATTTACCTTCAATATGAATTAGAAACTCCCAAATATGATATATACTACAAATGAAGTCTTCCCAAATTGATAGAACCTCTCTAGGAGTCAAGATGTCCAAGTAATTAGTCACAATGCCAAATATGCAAAATATTGAATAAATAATACGTGGAGCTGAATCAGGAAAAAGTGCATGTGCACAATGAAAGAGCTCTTGAATACCTTCCAAATGCAACTTGAATCACCAAAATTAGAGAAATGGAAAAAAGGTTATGAGCTTGGAGGTCGAAATGGGATATCTAAATTCAAAAGACTATAATCTATACACAACAAAATTTTGGAAAATGGCCTGCACCACTATGAAGTACACAGAATCAACTTTCTGACAATATCTCATTTTCAAAAAACCGATACTGTGGTTGAAAGTTATGGAAAAATGAAAAAATAGCTATTTTAGGCACTTCAGGTACATGCAAGGCTAAGTTGGTGCAAAAATCAAGGATAAATAGGTACAATACTTTAGCTCCTAGGGGTTGATAGGTGGTCACCCATGTGACTACAATATTTGTTTGGGAAAAAAATAATAGTGTTACCCTGAGTGGCAGCGGGTTGATGTGATCTGGAGGGGTTGATGAATGGGAGGCAAGGGCGGTGGTGTCACTCCACGTGACACCACCCACCACGATAAACCCTTGGACCGGCAAGAAAATTGCGACCAACAAAAATAAAGGGGTTGATAGTGCAAAGAATAAAGACCGGCAAGTGAATGTATGGTCGACCAATGAGAACAGTGAAATGGCCAGCGAGTAAACCAAAAAGCGGCAGTTGGCAGGGAATATGCTGGTGGTCGGTCAAAGGATGATATAGATCTAATAGAAGAGTGGTACAATGGTACCAAAAAATGCAGGCCGCAAATTTTGAAAACTAGTTTGTAGATATTTTTAAATTAAACCACTAATGGAAATTAATATTGCCCAATAACAAATATTTCAACCCTAAATTTTTATAAAAACCTTGATAAACTAAATCACTGTAGAGCATAAAAAAAATAATATATTTTTATTTTGCAAATAATTGTACCCATACGTAGGTGGGTCGTACGACCACCTAGGTAAAAAAAAATTCCTCACGAACAACTGACATTGAACATAGGTGTATTTTATGTCAATCTTCGTCTCTTAGGATCTTTAAAGATGATAGCAAGGTCTAATCAGGGTGAAAATGCACCAAAAGGTATGTAATCTCCAAATCTTGCAAATCTTCAAACCCTCATAACTTTGGAAAAAATTATCAGATTTAGGTGAAACAAAAGTCAATCCTAACTTTCTCAGTTGCCTTGAGCTCGAATCTAAGCTCAAATCTCCTTCAACACAAGCCAAAAGTGACCTTCCATGAAAACGCTCATATGGAGACTACCTCAAATCTGGTATTTTTTTCATGTTTTTTCTGATTCCCAAGTTCACCATTGGTGCAAGGGAAGAGCATACTCAACTTTACTAAAACTCACCAAGGTCTCTCACTAGCAATAGCTCAACCCTTAGATATGAGAAGGGTTTTGCAAGGATTGGCTCTGATACTATGTAAGAGTTGAAGATTAGTTCAATACCCAAGGCTACTTGCAAAAAACAATGAAAACCTTCCACAAGAGAGTATGCATGAATATGAGCTTACTTGATATTAAGACCTATCAAAATGATGAGGTATGAAATATGATACAAATGAGTACAAGTACCTTCCTTATATAGGTAAGGTTGAGATGTAGGATTGAATATGATGTTGACATGTGTCATAATCCTATGACATGTGATAACTAACTAAGTACCTACCTAGGATAATGTGAAGTCTATATAAGACTTCTAGAATGAATCTTATATCCTAAGAAAACATGTGAATAAGGGTCAAGGCCCCATTATAACCTATCACCTAGCAAATGATACCTAGGAATATAATTAAATGCCTAAGTAAACTTATGTAAGTGTACTTAATTAATTACACCAACATTTTCTGGGTTGAATATTTTCTTGTTTGGTTTGGATATGTTGGTTAGAGGTGTTCATAGTTTCTTTATCCAAAATTTGGACTTCTGGATCGATGTGTAGAAGAAGCTATGTTCACCAGTGTATGAACTATATTTGTAGTGTTTCTTATAGAGGTATCTGGGAGAAATGTTTTTTCTCCGCATTTATATGTAGTTTTTCTTTAGGTCTTATGATTCTAAAGGTATGCTTTTTATGTTGTTCTCTTGCCTATGTCAAGAGGATTTGCAGTTTGGCACTCTGAAAGATGGATTTTAGAGTTACAGTGTTTAGCAGTGTGGTATGAGTCTGCAAGCCATGCACATTCTTGAGGTGAAAGTTGATGTGAAGGAGTTTAATGGATTTTAGGATGTTAGTGGAATATTCTATATCATGATGAAGCATGGTGTGTGGTTCACAAGTCATCCTAGGATTTAAGGAAGTGTGTACTTAAAAGTTTAATGGTGTTTGCATGGGTAATGACCGACCTAGTGTTTACACTACATTTGAAGATGTTTAAAGTATTGATGGTTTAGTGTTATGTGTGAGTGTTGATTTGGGTCCCAATTAAGTTTTCTATTGGTCCACTTCCATTCCTATCCATTGTGAGAATGCTCTGTGTTGACCTCTTTTTGAATTGATAATGTGCAAGGTGTGTATATCCAACTTGAAGATGCTTTTCAAGTTGTGGATGGTATAAATGCAAGGTGAGTTGATGCGAGATGGTGTGTGGAATAGAGTTGAGTGTTGTGATGTGAAATTAAGCACAAAGATATGAAATGCAGTGTGAGCTATATTGCAAGATAGTTGAATGCAGTGAGTTGTATGTATCTTGATCTCTTGAAGGCTATGAGCATTTTTGGAGCTATTGTGGTTGATTCTCTATTGTATTGAAATCATGTTCTCTATGTAACATTCCATCTTCTTTCTTCTTTCTATTCTGAAAATGAGTTTGGGTTGTGAGCCCTTTTGGATAGTGTGTCCTATTTTGGTAGTGAGCCTTTTTGTACTAGTTTTGTAATTACTTATATTGTGAGCTAATCCTCACTGTGGTTTTCCCTCCTAGAGTTTTCCAAATAAATCTGGTGTTCTCTTATGTATTTTGATGTTTCAATTTTTGTTATCTACATTTCATGTTTAAACATTATAATAGATTAAGGGTTTAATGAATGTATGTTGATCTGATTACTGTTGAGGTTTTTTTATGTTTTAATTTGGTACAACTGATTCACCCCCATCTTAGTTGTCTTTTTCATTCAATAGAAAGGTGGTTTGATTAACTTGATAGTGGCATAGGTGAATTTTGTAGATTTTGCCATTTTTGCCAATTTTTTAGTCTAAAGGTACATTTGCATTTATTACTTGTAACTTGCATAAATTTTGCAAGTGAAGTCAAAATTTGGAAATTTCTTAGAAATTACAAGGAATTTGTTTGTAACATCTATTTTCAATTTTAATAATCCATTTTTTTCCAAAAAATTTAAAAATCACCATTTGTTATAAATGATTGATTTGAGCTTATGACTTGTACAAATTGAAACATTTCTTAATTATAATTTTCTACGAGGGCTGAAAATTCAATTTTAATACATCCTAGGGGGTGAAAGGCATAATTTAAGTGCCACATTATCTCCTTTCTCTTGGTGATTTTTTCCAACATGGAAGATCTAAGGTAATTGAAGCACTCACTCCACATAATTATCATACATGGAAGCTAAAAATGACTCAATTGTTAAAATCTAAGGGTTTGTGGAAGATTTTAGAAGCACAACAACCTAAATTCATAAGGGAATATGAATTTTTTTCCCATATATGTAAAATGGATGAAGGAAAAGGGCTCATTGGCTTACATGCATATGATAACTTGTTTCATATTGCAGAGTGTAAAACACCTAAGAATGTTTAGGAAAAAATTGAATAATTATATGGTCAATTCAATCACTTTAGAATTTTGTAGTTTCAAGTAGATCTACAATCACTCGAGCTCCAGATGCATTTCCTTCTATTCAAGATTTTCTTGTGCAATTCAAACTATTTTTTTCACAATTAAAAGGATGTGGGAATGATAAATCTAATGATGAATGTATCTTCTTGATTTTTTCTAAGAGGCCCTTATAAAGTGTTCTCTTATACTTTTTATTCTACTATGGATTCCATGAGGAAAGATTATAAAATTCCTTCATTTGAGTTTTTTTTGTGAGCATCTCACTAGGGGAGTAGGCCAAGTTGATTCAAATGGATGAACTTCCTAGTTCTAAGAACCAAGCTCTAATGGCTCAATCTTCTAAGGTTAAATGAAATAATAAGAAGAAGCCTAAGATAGAAACATCTTTGGGTAGCGAGTCTCCCTCCAAACTAAAACAAAAGAACAATTAGAAGTTCACTCTGTCTCCTTCTTCTTCTACCTCATGAGATTCTTCTTCCAAGTCCAAGAAAAATAAAGGATAATCTTGTTCATTTTGTGGAAAAATTGGGCATGATGAGTCATTATTTCAAGAGACTAGAGGACTTGGAGGAAGATATGGGGAGACATAATATTTCAGTGCCCAACTCGTCTTCCATGGGAAAAGGGAAATCTCTTTTAGCACATGTATTGCATACATCCACTGATAGGTGGATTCTTGATTCAGATGCTTGAGGGGAGATCTAGGATGGAACATGATAGATCATACAAGGTTCCTAGGTTTTATGGGACTATTTACACTTTTTAGAAATTGAGGATGAAAGGCCATCTAAACTCTCTTGGGTTTCATTTTTGGAAATCAATCAAGGATGGTTATGTTGCTCCTACTTCTTCAATAGATCTAGTTGAAATCAGGTTGTATGAAAACAATGTCAGAGCTAAGAATGCTATCTTGTGTGGGTTGGCTAATTCAAAAATATTGAAGGTGATGAATTGTAATTCTGCTAAGGATGTCTAGGAAAAACATAGTAGCATTTATGAAGGAGAGACCAAAGTAAAGCAAGCCAAGATGAAAATTTTCAAGAGCATATTTGAGACCTTGAGGATGACAGAGGATGAAAACATTGCAAGTTTTATGCTCTAATTGATGAAGTATTTTTTGGCATCACAAGTCTTGGTGGTTTAGTTAAAGAATATGAGATTGTGAAGAAAGTTCTGAGATCTCTCCCAAAATCCTATAGTCATAAGGTTTCTACTACTGAAGAATCTAAGGAAATGGATAGGTACTTTGTAGATAATTTTTTTGGTGCTCTCACTACCTTTGAGATGAGAGAATTTGACAAAGATGTTCCAAAGAAGGAAGGAACATTCAAAACCAGTAAAAAGATAGAAGATTAGTTGATCAGGATGATGATGAGATTGAAGCAAAATTTGTGAGAATATTGAAGAAAGGCATCAAAAAAGACAAAGATAAGTTACCTTTCAAGTGTTTCAATTGTGGAAGGATTGGTCATCTTACATCTAAATGTCCCTATAAAGAATCTAAAAATGGTAATAAAAGAGATATGGTTAAAACGAGTTTATATTCTAAGGAAAGTAGTTGCTCCTTAGAAGATGAGGATAATGATTCAAATCATGATGAAACCATATTCATAGCCTTGAAAGACGAAAAATGAAATATTGGAGAAAGAGGTCTGGTACTTTACAAGCTAATAAAAATAATGAAAGATCTATGGCTATGTGGATTTCCTTTCATGTAAAGGAAGAAGAAAATTCTTGGGTGATTGAAAATGGTTGTTCTAACCACGTGAATGGTGACAAGATAAGGTTCATTAAACTTAATAAGTTTAATGGTGGAGCTATTAAGTTTGGTGGTGATGAGTCAACCCAAATTTGTGGAAAAGGTGTTATAACAATTGATGGAAATAGTAGGACTAAGGATGTTCTCTATGTAAAGTGTCTGAAGCATAATATTCTTAGTGTTAGTCAAATGTGTAGCAAGGGATACAATATTACTTTTCATGGTTGTAAGATCATGAAGGAAGGTTTTGAAAGATTAGTTTCTAAAGGAACAAGGACAAATGGTAATGTTTATCATCTAAAGGAGGCTAATGGAACAATCTACTTATTGGCTCAGTTCGAAGAGTTTTGGTTGTGGTACAAAAGGATGGGACACATCAAATTTGACAACATGGTAAAAATTAGTTCCTCTCATGCTGTGAGAGATATGCCTAATATTACCAATCATGCAAACACATTATGTAAAGAATACCAAATGGGAGAAAACAAGGACAAGTTTCAAAAGAAATGAGTGCTCTACTACAATTCCATTAGAGCTAGTTCACATTGACCTATGCAAACCCACAAGGACAAGGATTGAACAAGGTGAAAGATATTTTATGATTCTTATAGATGATTACTCTAGAATGACTTGGGTTACATTCTTGAGAGATAAATCAAAATATTTTGATAAGTTTAAATACTCAAAGCAAAAGCTGAGAATGAAATGGATGTTAAGATCAAATTCTTAAGGTTGGATAGAGGAGGTGAATTTAATTCAAATGAATTTGAAAAGTTTTGTGAAGATCATGGTATTAGGAGACATCCATCTTCTCCTAGAACCCCTCAACAAAATGGGGTAGTGGAAAGGAAGAATATGATTGTGCAAGAGATGGCTAGAACCATGTTGAAAGATTTTGATCTAATTGATATGTATTGGAAGGAAGAAGTTCACACCACTGTCTATTTTTCTAACAAAGTGTAGTTGAGGGTCAATAGTACTAACACCCGTTATAAGCTATGGTGTGGAAGGCCTCCCACTATTAGATACTTCAAAATTTTTGGCAGAAAATGTTATATCAGGAGAGATGAAGGAGACCTTGGAAATTTTGATTCAAGGTGTGATGAAGGTATATTTATTGGCTACTCAACCAGGAGCAAGGCCTACATATGCCACAACAAGAGATTGGGAAGGATGATTTAATGCACAAATGTTAATGTAGATGAAGATTTGTATCAAATCTCACAATAACAAGAGGTTTGTAGATCTAATATACCTCCCTGGGTTGAAGAAGAAGAAGAAGAGAAAGAAGAGAAGGAATAGGAAACAATGAAGGCTCCCAAAACTCCAACAAAATATTTTCAGAAGAGTCATTCTACAAATTAGATCATTAGGGATAGGAATGAAGGTGTGTTGACCAAGAGAAGGCTCACAAGAGCAAGTGAGCAAGTAAATTTTTGTTTATTGTCAAAAGTAGAGCCCAAGAAATTTTTTGATGCTGGAAAAGATGATGGTTGGATAAAGGAAATGAAAGAAGAATTATACCAGATATAGAAGAATCAGACTTGGGAATTGGTTCCTACCCCTGTTGATAAGAATATGATAGGAAAAAAGTGGGTGTTCCAAGAAAAAAATGAATGAAGATGGTGAAGTTGTAAGGAACAAGGATAGATTGGTATGTAAGGGATATTCTCAAGTTGAGGGTATTGATTTTGAGGAAACTTTTACTTTGGTAGATAGAATGGAAATAACAAGGATGTTTCTTGCTTTTGTTTCTCACAAGAACTTCAAAGACTATCAAATGGATGTCAAGTTAGATTTCTTGAATGGTGATCTAGAGGAAGAGGTATATATTGAGCAACCAGATGGCTTCTAGTTATCAAAAGATTTAGACATGGTATGCAAAATCAAGAAAGCTTTGTATGGACTCAAGAAAGCTCCTAGAGCTTGGTATTCTTGGTTGGATAAGTATTGGATTCAACAAGGGTTCAAGAAAGGTACTATAGTTAATAATCTTTACATTAAGGTTAAGGAAGACAAGTTAATTTTGGTTGTATATGTTGATGACATCATCTTTGGTGGAGATGATGATATGTGTAAGAAGTTTGTAAAAGGGATGTAGAAATAATTTGAGATGTCCATGATTGGTGAGTTGTCCTTCTTCATTAGGCTTCAAATTGTTCAGCAACATTATGGTATGTTTATTTCTCAAGCTAAGTATGTAAAGGAAATGTTGAAGAAGTTTGGCATGGAGGATTCCAAACCAATTGGTAGCCCTATGGCAATTGGTTATCACTTGAAAAAATCTAATGAGTCTCTAGAGGTTGATCAAACTCTATATAGGTCTATGATTGGAGGTTTTTTTTACTTGACTACTTCTAGACCTGATATCATGCATGCAATATGTTTGGTTGCTAGATTTCAAGCCAATCCTAAGCAAACTCATGAGAAGTCAGTGAATTTTTTTTTTATGTATTTGAAGGGAACTCTGGATTATGGTATGTGGTATAAAATAGATGATAATTTTTCTTTGAGTACTTATAATGATGTTGAATGGAAAGGGTGTGTGGATGACTAGAGAAGTACAAGTGGAAGTACATTTTACTTGGTAGACAGATTGGTCTCCTTGTTCAGTAACAAGCAAGACTCACTGTCCTTATCCATAGAAGAAGTTGAATATATTGTTTCAACATCTTGCTACACCCACATGATTTGGATGAAGTAGACTTTGAAAGGATATAAAGCTAGTTTATAATTAATCCATTCCTATTGTTGGAAGTTGTTGTCATTGATGTCAACACCGAGGAGATTGTTAGTAATTATTATCATTGATGTCAACACTAATTGTCGATTTTCATTGATGTCCACACTTGAGAAGTAAGGTGTTAGTCCTTTCTATTAGTTGCCATTGTTATATTTAGTTTGGGTTAACATTGGTGATGAAGTTTATGACATAGCAAATAATAATTGTTGAATTTCATGGTTGGATTTCATGCCTTATCAAAGAATAATTTCTGAAGTTTATAGTTGGATGCCATGCCTTATCAAAGAAGAGTTTCTGAAGTTAATATAATGCATTGTTACTATTAGTAGAATTGAGTTGATAATGATATATTCAAATGAGGATTACAAAAATTAATATGAGGATTAGAAGCATGAATGATAGTGGAGAGATGTTGTTGAAGTTATACAATATGTCTTATTCTCTCTCTTGATGTTGATGATGAAGTATGTGTTGTTGAAAGGAAGTTCTTGACTCCACAAGTTGCTTAAGTTTTTTTGGTTCAAGAAGATGAAATGAATTATATCTAGGATAATGCTTTGTGTTCCTCTGATGTTGATGCTTTGGTCTTATGGTTTCGTATTCAATGTTAATGTTTTGTGGATTTTGTAATCCTATCTTTTTAGGTCACTTGTGTTGCTAAGGAGTTCTTTATGAATTACAAAAGGTTGGCAACAATTTTGGTTGTCCAAACTGGTTTGAGAAATGCTCTACATTTCTCTACATTAATATCTCTACTCTTATGGCTTGGTGAAAGTGCTCTCAATTTCGAGGTGCAGTATCTCAATTCTGATCTTATATGTTGAAGTGGTCTTCAAGTTGTTCTACTAATGCTACATCATTTGGCTATGTATTATGTGCTTCTTGAATGAAGTATTATGTACCCATTTGATCTATGGTAGTTTTTGGTTGTATGACAATATCAAAGAAGTGTATGAAAGTGTTGTTAGATATTCAAGGAAAATCCCCATGTGATCCACACATTTCTAATTGGACGCTTTGGTGTCACATTATGTCTTGAGTTGGATCTTTGGGGTATTTGTTGATATCTAGCTGATAAGGCTTATTCCTTTGCTTGTACTATGTGCTTGGGGACTACACCAACAATAGAAGATGTGTTGTGATAGATTTAGGTCCTAGCCTATCTTGCTTGGAACCACATCATGTTAATTCAATAAGAAGTATGTCTATGGGCTGACTAGTTATGTGATTCAATGATTCATCCACACGTTTCCTTGATGCCAACTTAGGTTGATGTGTGTCTACATGTAAATTATTTTGGATCACATTAGAAGAAGTGCTAAGAGTGGTTTTTGGTCCTCTCTATCTTCTACATGGGACCACATTATGTTTTGGTGGCCGACCAGTTGATTTCACTGTGTATCCTTTTCGTGGTTGACCAAATTAAACTTTTGAAGTGTTGCAATAGATATAAATGTAAGATCATTTCAAATGCAAAAAGGTTGAGAAGTGTGTGTGAAAATTGTATTAAATATTGAGCAATGAAAATTCTAAAGTGTGTGAAAGGAAAGATCAATTGTGTTATAACGCCTCAATCAATAGAGTTGTGTTGGAAATCATTGTAATTCTCTCTAAATCATATTGTATCCTACTCTAAGATAGTGAATCTCATCAAGTCCTTGTATCTTGCTCCTGAAGTCATGTTATCTTTTGTTTAGCAATTCCTCTATATCTTGCTCTAAGTTAGTGAGCCTTCTTGCAAGTACTTTTTAGCAGTGAGCCTTATATTTTTAGTTAACTCTCACCATGGTTTTTCCCTCATTGGGTTTTCCACATAAATTTGGTGTTCTCTTTGTGCATGTGTGTGTTCTCTATTTCTCATTTCTACTGATCTAGTTATAAGTAGAATTTCTATATATTTCATTATTCAAGAAGTGTTGAAGTTGCTAAGGATTCAAACTACTATATCATTCTTTGTTACTATTTTTCTTAAAGTTTTCTTGATCTGGTAAAGAAGGTTGTCTTGTGTTGAAAGAGTTAAGTTTTGTAAGGGATTGAATTTTGATAAGATTGATTCACCCCTCCCCTCTCAGTCTCTGGAAGTGTTAAAAAATTGGTATTAGATCCAAGTTCCTCTATAGAAGCTTAATATATTGAGGCAAAGATCTGAGATGGCACATGATGGTTCAAACAAGGGTCCTAGGCTTGATGGGACTAATTACTCCTTATAGAAAATGAGAATGGAAGGACACATAAACTCTCTTGGATTTATTGTTTTGAAATCAATCAAAAGTGATTATATTGCTCCTACCACTCTTATAGATCCAACCAAAATTAGACTATATGAATATAATGCCAAAGCTAATAATGCTATTTTGTGTGGATTGGTTGATTCAAAATTTTTAAAGGTGATGAATTGCAGTTATATCAAAGATGCTTGAGAAAAACTTACTAGCATATATGAAGGAGACACTAAAGTGAAGAAATCTAATATGTAGATCTTTAAAATTAGATTTGAGACTCTAAAGATGACTGAAGATGAATACATTGCAAGTTATATACTCCAGGTACAAGAAGTTGTCTTTGGCATCTCTAGACTTGGTGGAGAAGTGAACAAAAGTGAAATTGTAAAGAAGGTTTTGAGATCTCTCCCAAAATCTTATAGTCATAAAGTGTCTACCATTGAAGAATCTAATACTTGGATTAATATTTAGTTTATGAAATGTTTGGTACCCTTACCACCTTTGAGATGAGAGAGTTTGGTCAAGATGTTCCAAAGAAGGAAGTTTCTTTCAAAGATAACAAAAAGATTGAAGATTAAGATACTGATTAAAATGATGAATTTGATGAGGTTGAAGAAAAATTTGTGAGAAGATTGAATAAAGCACTAAAAAAAACAAAGGTAAGTCACCATTCAAGTGTTTCAATTGTGGAAAAGTTAGTCATTTTGCATTTAGATGTCCCTATAATAAATCTATTGATGATAACAAAAGAGAGAAAATAAAAAAAGGATTCTATTCTAATAGTAGTTGTTCATCTAAAGATGAAGATAATGATTCAAATGATGAAAATATATTCATGGCTCTATAAGGAAAAAGGAACAATATTGGAGAATGTAAAAGGTTTGATACCTCGCAAAATAGTAAGGTTAATGAAAGATAAATGACAATATGGACCACCTTTCATGCAAACGAAGAGGAAAATGCTTGGGTTATTGACAATGGGTGTTATCACCACATAAATAAGTTCATCAATCTCAAGAAGGTCAATGGTGGAGTTGTTAAGTTTGGTGATCATAATTCATCACAAATCTATGGAAAATGTGATATAAAAATTGATGGAAAGAATAGAACTAAGATGTCCTTTATGTCAAAGGCCTAAAACATAATATATTGAGTGTCATTCAAATGTGCAACAAAGGATACAATATCACTTTTCATGCCAATGGATTTGAGATTAGAAAGGAAGGTTTTGCAAGTCTTGTTGATGAAGGAACAAGGACAAATGGTAATGCCTATCATTTAAATGAGGCTAATGGAAGAAAATTCTTATTGGCTCAGTTCGAAGAATGTTGGTTGTGGCACAAAAGAATGGGGCACATCAACTTTGAAAACATGGTGAATATTAGTTCCTCTCATGCAGCGAGACATATACCTAGGATAACCAAGCCTTCAAACACTTTGTGCAAAGAATGTTAGATGGGAAAGAAAACAAAGACTGGCTTCAAAATGAATGAGTCCTCTATTTCAATTACATTGGAGTTGATTCACACTGATCTATGTAGACCTACAAGCACAAGGATTCAACCAGGTGAAAGGTACTTTATTTTTCTTATATATTATTACACTATCAAATATTTTGGGTAAAATAATAGAAGCAACAAAAATCAAACACAATAAAATATATTGGTTTTGTAGTTTTTTTTGTTCAATACATTTTGTATATATATAGGATTTGCATATCCTATATTATAGGAGGTTTGTTCTACCTCGTATAACCATGCCTTTATATTTGTGAGTTTTTTTAACTCAATACAAACAATTATTTGTACAACCTTGATATATTATCCTACACATGATATTTAGCAAGCTATAACAAACCCAACAAATAATTATTTTATGCATCTTTATGATGCAATATTCCTAACACCCTCCATATTGCATCATTCTCCAAATGGGGATAAGTGGACATATAATACTTGATGATCACATTCAATAGTTAATCATACGGTAAGAGTAGGGGAATATACTTCTACTCATGATAAGTAATAGTGGAACTTTCCTCACTATACTTATGAACTTTTTCCAAGCATAGAGGCAAACAAATCTACCCATGGAACCAAAGATAGGGACTAACACTTCTACTCAAGGTCTTACAACAATTTTGATAGGGACAAACACATCTATCCAACATCAATTATGAACGGGGAAACACACATCTAATCACAATAATTATGATTGGGGAAAAACACATCCAATCATAATTACTCAACAAAAATGTGATTGGGGACAAACACTTCCAACCACAACATAAAAATATTGAGAATTAAGTCCTTGTTGTGTATGTAGCAACCATTATAGATTGTTGTCACTTTGATCTCAAATGATATGAGACGATTGTTATTTCCACCTAGAAACCGATCTTGGATTTAGTCATTTTGGCACAATTTGTTTGGTCACAAATGCAATTTCATGCCCGCATCGCTAGTGGCTGGTGAGAGGTCATTGAATGTCCTCCAAAATCTTGTACCTCCATCCTCCATTTGATTTGATACTTAGCAAATTTGGTTTTGAAGCTCAATTTTAGAATCCCCCCCACAAGATGGACGTCACATACACGCGATAGTGCATCCAATTACAATCAAGAGGTCATTTTTATTTTTTACAATATTTTGACAAACATACTTTTAATGACATGACAATTTATGAGTCATAAAAATGGACCCTATTTTAAAGAAACTAATACAACTTGACACCTATTCTAAACAAATTGATATACTTTGATAGTCATACAATATTCTATTTTCAATTTTATGCTCATAATCTAGATTTTAGACATATACTTCATCACTAAGACATGATAACTAACTTGCCTATAATCTTTGACTAAAGCATCTATGCTAGCAACATTCTTAGTCACTTTGATGACACATAGAAAAGAAGAATTTTGATAATGGTAGCTCAAACTCCACCTTATCTTCAAAGTATTGGCCTCTTCAAAATAAAACAATTATCTCACCTTCAACCTCTTTCTACTTGACCTTCCTACAAATTTTACTGAGGAAACTTTGGCAATGACTCTCGAATTCATGCATTAATCAAAAAATATTTTGCATCTTACCTTTATTTTTAGCTGGGGACCATTTCTTACTTTCCTTAGTTGTTGATGGATTTTTCTAACTCCTTTTTTTTTGTTTTCTATGGCTAGGATTGACTCAATTTTTTGTGCTCCTTTGATGGGAATTTCAAACAATCTGTTGTGATCTTTGGACTGTGCTAGACTTGGTTGTTTACTACTAATATCCTTTATCTACTACATTAGATCATGAACATTAGTAGATCCATTTCTTGCAATCTCAATTTGCATCTTGTGATAGCTCCTTTCAACTGCCTTGACTTCCACAAGCCCTTCATAGATCTCTTAGACTAAGAACTCTCCTCCAATTGACTGTTGGACTATTTTTCACCCTTGAAAACTAGCTGCAATACTACTTTTCTTCTAGATTTGTGACTTCAATCTCTTCAAACACCCAACTTGAGCTTCACCATTTGTTGATAAACTTGAGATTAGCAATAAAAGGCACTTGATCATTGATCCTCTAGAAATTTTAAGATTTAAATTCAATCACACCAATCAACACATGCTCCTACACTTGGGGAAGAACTATGCACCACATGTACTTGCTTCTCATCAATGATTGACCCACTAACATATTCCTCATAAACTTGAAAGGCTTCACCTTGGGAATGACTAGACTCAATCAATATTCTACTTCAATCTTCCTTGTCCACCAACTATGGATCTTGGAGGATTTTAAACACTCAACATAATGATCTCATCTCCAACATATTTGTAATGGTGTTCAAACTATCATGTCACTATCATCTGCTTCAAACTTCTCTCTCAATATAAAATATATCTTCAAACCCTTTCTAGGTTTTTTTTACTAGTCATCATCTTTCCACATCATTTTAAATTTTGTAATTTCATTAAAAAATGAGAAAGATATTATAGTTTTGTTGTGAGTGTGTTAATTAATGTAAAAACACCATTAAAAAAATAAAACTATATACTAGCAAACCATTTTTTCTTTGCTAGTAGCTTCTTCATTGTTTTCTTCATATATCTAGCATCATGAATGCTCTATTACCATATCAAATATTTTGGGAAATTTTTTAAGGAAGATAAGGTAGTGGAACAACTTCCTACACTAAACTTGAGAGGAGAATAATGCAAAACTTTTACAGATCTTTAATAGTTACAAAAACTTACACAAAATTGACATAAATATCATGCATACATAGGGATTTACATGGGGAAAACCATTTCAAGAGAAAAACCCCACACTCCAAAATCCACCCAACATATTATTTAGAAAACACAAATGTTACAATATACTTGCAAAGCAAGCTTCTCACAAGAGTATCACCAACTAGAGATCCAGAGGAAACACAACCACTATTAGACTCTTAGAATACATCACAATACACAGTCGTAATACAATGCACTCATAAAATAGGGTTTCCTTCTAGGGAAATTCAAGCTAATAAAATATCAACTGTCATTTATGAGACATAATGATGAATGGTCTATATTTACAATAATAAAATATAAATAAAATTTTACTTTTGGGGGTGCTACCCTTGAGCCCCTGTCAAGCTACATTGACCTCGTACCCACAGTCGGGGGGATGATCCCCCCATACCCCTCATGGGGGGAAACCCCCCAACCCCTTGTCATAGACATACCAACAATACTTTATGTATCAATAGTACCTTATATAATTACAAGGTTGAGACACATTTACTCAACAAAAATAATAGAAGAAACAAAAATCAAACACAAGAAAATGTGTTGCTTGTGTAGCTTTTTCATTCAATACATTTGTTTATGTATAGGATTTGCATATTCTATATTATAGGAGGGTTTTCCTACCTCTTATAACCACTCCTATATTTATGATTTGTTAAAACAACTCAATACAAACAATTATTCATACAACCTTGTTATATTATCTTACACATGATATTTAGCAAGCTATAACAAACCCAAAAAATAATTATTTTATGCATCTTTATGATGTAATATTCCTAACATACACTAAAATGACTTGGGTTACATTCTTAAGAGAGAAATCATAAGCCTTTGATAAGTTCAAGATTTTTAAAGAAAAATTTGAGAATGAAATGAATGTTAGGATCAAATGTTTAAGGTCAGACAAAGGAGGTGAATTTACTTCCTATGAACTTGAAAAGTTTTGTGAAGATCATGGTATTAAACCCCTCAGCAGAATGGGGTAGTTGAAAGGAAGAATATAATATTGCAAGAAATGGCTACGAAAATGTTGAAAGATGTTGACCTACCCAATATGTATTGGAATGAAGCAGTACATACTATTGTCTATTTACTTAATAGAGTGCAACTAAGGGTAAAAAAAAATAAGACCCCTTATGAGCTATGGTATGGAAGACCTCCTACTATTAGATATTTTAGAATCTTTGGCAGTAGATGATATGCCAAAAGAGATGGAGACCTTGGAAAGTTTGATTCAAGGTGTGATAAAGAATCTTTCTTTGCTAATCAACCAAGTGAAAGGCATATAGATTCTATAACAAGAAAAATTGTAAAGATGATTGAAAGTATAAATGTCAACGTAGATGGAGACTTGTGTCAAATATCACATGAACTTGAGCTTCTCAAATCTAATATGCTTCCATAGATTGAAGAAGAATAAGAAGAAGAATAAATAGAAGAGAAAGAAGAAAAGGAAATAAAACAAGTGGAGACTCTCAAGACTTCAAAAAAATATGTGTAGAAGAACCACTCTCTAGATCATATCACTAGAGAAAAAAATGAAGGTGTGCTAATAAGAAGAAATTTTACAAAAATAGCTGAACAAGGAAACTTGTGCTTATTATCAATAGTAGAATCCAAGAACTTTGTTGATACTAGCAAAGATGATAATTGGATAGAGACAATGAGGAAGAACTAAATTAGATAGAGAATAATCAAACTTGGGAATTAGTTCCCGAACCAGCTGATAAGAATGTGATAGGAACAAAATGGGTGTTCGAGAATAAGTTGAATGAAGATGGTAAAGTAATAAGGAACAAATCCAAATTGGTTTGTAAGGGCTATTCACAAGTTGAAGGTATTTATTTTGAGGAGACATTTGATCCAATAACTAGACTAGAGGCAATAAGGATGCTTCTTTCTCTTGATGCCCATAAGAAATTCAAATTATATCAAATGGATGTCAAGTCAGCTTTCCTAAATGGTTATCTAGAAGAAGAGGCGTATATTGAGCAACTAGATGGTTTCTAGTTATCAAAGGATTTGAACATGGTTTGTAGACTCAAGAAAGCTCTGTGGTCTCAAGCAAGCTCCTAAAGCTTGGTATGCTAGATTGGATAAGTATCTACTTTAGCAAGGAGTTAAGAAAAGTAATGCAAATAGTAATTTGTACATTAAGGTTTAGGAAGAAAAGTTGTTGATTGTGGTTGTATATGTTAATGACATCATATTTGGTGGAGATGACGATATGTGTGACAAGTTTATAAAAGAGATGTGGAAAGAATTTGAGATGTCAATGATCAGCGAGTTGTCCTTCTTCCTTGGACTGCAAATTATTCAGCAAGAGGGTGGCATCTTTATTTCTCAAGCCAATTATGTAAAGGAAATGTTGAAGAAGTTTGGGATGGAAGATTCCAAACTAGTGGGCAATCCTATGGTGATAGGTCATCACTTGAGTAAATTTGATGAGTCTTTGGAGGTTGATCATACTCTTTATAGGTCCATGATTGAGGTTTGATGTATTTAAGTACTTCCAAACAAAACATATTTCATGTGGTATGTTTGGTTGCTAGATTTCAAGCCAATCCTAAGAAAACTCATGAGAAAGTTATGCAAATAATCTTCAAATACTTAAAGGGTACTCTAGATTATGACCTATGATATAAAAAGGATCAAAATTTATCTCCAAGTGCCTAAAATGATGTTGATTGGGTAGGTTGCGTTAATGACCAGAGAAGTACAAGTAGAAGTGCATTCTTTTTTGGAGATAGATTAGTTTCATGGTTCAATAAAAAGCAAGATTTAATGTATTTGTCTACAATAGAAGAAAAATATATTACTGCAACATCTTGTTGTACTCAGGTGATTTGGATGAAGTATACTTTAAAGGATGTGAAGGTTGTTTATGTGAAAATACAAGTGCAATTATAATTTTCAAGAATCCGGTAATGCACTCAAGAACTAAATACATCTCAATTTGGTACCACTTTCTAAGAGAGAAGGTTGCAGAACATGAAGTCGGAATGGATTATATGCCTACCAAGGACCAGGTTGTAGATATTTTCACTAAGGCACTTTCAAAGGATAGTTTTGATCATCTATGTCAGAAGTTAGGGATTATTACCCCTCCTTGTTCTAACTAGATGCATAAATGGTGCATCTTTCAAGCGGGAGAAATTCATGTCATATTATTTACTCCTAGATTAATGAGTGCTACCTCTCAAGGGGAGATGGTAAAAAGGGGGGAGTCCTAAAGAGGTTGTGTAGTTGTTACTGGTTGGAGAAGTTGTGCTTCTAGTCAAAGGAGTAGTATGTGTTGGTATTTCAATAGAATATCTTTTACCCTTTGTCCCTAAAAGAATGTATTGATGCTTTGTCCAGGAGTGTATGGCCATCATTTGTCCTTGAATTCAAAGGGGAGAGTGAGCAATGTGTGTTTCCGTCAATGCCAAGGGGAGAATTTGGGTAGTTTTTGTCATTGATGTCAACACTGATTGTTGTCATTGATATCAACACTTGAGAAGTAAAGTGTTAGTCCTTTCTATTGGTTGTCATTATATTCAGTTTCAGCTAAAATTGGTGATGAAGTTCATGCCTTATCAAAGAATAATTGTTAAATTTCATGGATGGATGTCATGTGCCTTATCAAAGAAGAATTGTTGAAGTTCATGGTTGGATGTCATGCCTTCTCAAAGAAGAGTTGTTAAAGTTCATATAATGGATTATTACTATCAGCAGAGTTGATTTCAAAATGATACATTTAGATGAGGATTAGAAGCATGACTAATAGTGGAGAGATGTTGTTGAAAGTCTACAATATGTATTATGCTCTCTTCTGATGTTCCTAATGAAGTATGTGTTGTTGAAAGGAATTTTTGGCCTCTACAAGTTACTTAAGTGTTTCCGGTTCATGAAGATGTAGTGAAGTTTGTCCAAGAGAATGCTTCAAATCCCTCCATTGTTGATGTTTTTGTCTTATGGTTTTGTATTCAATTTCAATGTTTTGTGGATGTTGCACTCTTTATTTTCAAGTCACCCGAGTTGTCGAGAACTTTGCAAACTACAAAAGGTTGGAAGTGTTGTTGGTTGTCTAGAATGGTTCAATAAATGCTCCACATTTCTCTGCATTGATGTCTCTAATCCTATGACTTGGTGAACATGATCTCAAATTATGTGTAGTGTCTTAGTTCCAATCTCATGTTCTGAAGTGTTCCACAAGTTGTTCTACCAATGCTACATCATTTGGATATGTATTTTGTGCTTCATGAATGTAGAATTTTGTACATGTTTGATCTACGATGGTTGTTGATTAAATGACAGTATGGAATAATTATATGAAAGTTTTGTTGGATGTTCATGGAACATCCCCATGTGTTCCACACATTTCTAATTGATTGCTTTAGTGTCACATTGTGTCTTGAGTTGGCTCTATGGGATTTTTGTGGATATCTAGCTAACAAGGCTTGTTCTTTGCTTGCATTGTATGCTTGGGGGTTGTGCCAGCAATGAAAGATGTGTTGTGATAGATTTGGGTCTTGGCCTATCCTTCTTGGGACTGCATCATGTTAATTCAATAAGAAGTATGTTTATGGGTTGAATGGTTATGTGCTTCAACATTTCATCCACACATTTCCTTGATGCCAACTTAGGTTCATGTGTTCCTACATGTAAATTGTTTTGAATCACATTGGAATAAGTGGTAAGAGTGGTTTTGGTCCTCTATATCTTCTAGATAGGAGCATATTATGTTTTGGTGGCTAATCATTTGATATCATTGTTTATCCTTTTCCCGGTTGACCTAATTGAAGTTTTGAAGTGTTGTGGTGGATATAAATATAAGATCATTTTGGATACAATAAGGTGAGTGTACAAATGTGAAGAAGTGCATATGAAAATTGTATTGAATATCCATCAGTGATAGTGCTAAAGTGTGTGAAAGGAAAGATCAATTGTGCTATAATGCCTTAGTCAACAGAGTGATGCATTGACAATCATTGTAATTCTCTAAATAAATCATATTCTATCCTTCTCTAAGATAGTGAGTCTCATCAAGTCCTTCTATCTTGCCCCTGAAGTCATGTTATCTTTAGTTCAAAAAGTCCTTTGTATCTTGCTCTAAGGAAATGAGACTTATATGTGAGTTAACTCTCACTGTGGTTTTTCCTTCATTGGGTTTTCCATGTAAATCCGGTGTTCTCTTTGTGCATGTGTGTTCTCTGTCTCTCATTTTTTTTATCTACAGAGAAGTAGAATTACTATATCTTTCATTGTTCAAGAAGTGTTGAAGTTGTTAAGGATTCAAACTGTTACATCATTCTTTGTTACTATTTTTCTTAAAGGTTTTTTGATCTAGTAAATAAGGTTGTCTGGTACTGAAAGAATTAAGTTTTGGAAGGGATTAAGTTTTTTATAAGACTGTTCTCTCTCTCAATCTCTGGAAGTTTTCAACACTTATATTTGTGACAATACTAGTGCAATTAATATTTCCTTGAATCCAATGATACCTTCAAGAACCAAGCATATTTCTATCTGGTATCACTTTCTAAGGGATAAGGTTACAAAACAAGAAGTCAGATTGTAGTACATGCCTCCTAGGGATCAGATTGCATATATCTTCACTGAGGAACTTTCAAAGGATACTTTTATGTATCTCCAATAGAACTTAGGGGTTATTGCCCCTTGTTCTAACTAGATGCATAATTGGTGCATCTATCCAGGGGGATAAATTCATGTCATATCTTTTTCTCCTAGATTGATGTGCGCTACCCCTTAGGGGGATTTGGTAGTAAGGGGGATTTTGGAGAGTTCTAAAGTTGTTGAAAATAAGTGTTTTTCATAGAGATGTGCAATTGTTGGTCAAAGGGGGAGAATGTGTTCTTGTTTCAATTGAAGATTTTTGGCCCTTTATCCTTGAAGTTAGACAATGTGTTGTTTTATTGTGTAGGTGTGTGTGGCTCTTTTTCCTTAATGTCAAAGGGGGAGAGTGAGCAAGTGTGTGTTTCCATCAATTCCAAAGGGGGAGATTGTTGGCAGTGGTTCTCATTGATATCAATACTTGGTGAATTGTTTGTGGTTGTCATTTATGTCAACACTTGAGAAGATTGTTGTGTATGTTTGGGAGATTGTTGAAACTGGTTGTCAACACTTGGGAAGCTTGTTGTATTATTGGTTGGAATTGGTTGTCATTATTGACAATATTCAATTTGGGTTGTCATTGATGTATGATGATGTGTTGTTTAATTTTATGGTTTGATGTCATGTAAAGAAGTATTGTGTATGGTTATTGTACTAGAGTTATTTTTTCATGATGATATATTAATATGTGGATTAGAAGAATTAAGATGAGGATTAGAAGTATTGCTAATGGTCGAAAAATGTTTTTGATGGCCTATAGCATGTTGTATGCTCTCTCTTGTTGTTCTTGAAGAAGTATGTGTTCCTACAAGGTTATTCTGGCCTTTGCAAGTGGGTAAGAAGTTCTTGTTTTAGAATGTTGCTATGAATACTATTTGGGAGAATGCTCCACATTTCTCTACTATTGGATATATGGTCTTGCAGTTTGGGATTTAGTGTTTATGTTTTGTGGATGTTGCACTCCTATATTTTTAGGTCACCAGTGTTGCCGATGAGGTTTTTGTTAATTGCAAAAGGTTGGGAATGTTGTTAGTTGTCTGGACTAATCCAAGAAATGCTTCACATTGATGTCTCTACTCCTGTAGTTTGGTGAATGTGCTCTTAGTGTTTGTGTAGTGTCTTAGTTCAAATTTCATGTGTTGAAGTGGTCCACAAGTTGATCTATTAAAGTTCTGTCTCACAGTTGTGTATTATGTGCTTTTGGGATGAAGTGTTTTGTTCCTATTTGGTTTGTGGTAGTTGTTGGTGGCATAATAGTATGGAATAAGTATCTATAAGTGTTTTGGGATGTTCAAGGAATATCTCTTTGTTATTTTCACATCAATGGTTGATCTCTTTTTGTGTTGCATTGTGATTAAGTTGGTCTTCTAGGTAATTTGTGGATATCCGGTCATCAAGGCTTCTCATCTTGCTTGTACTATGTGCTTGAGGGTTTTTTCTAGTATATGAATTTTTGTTAAGGTGGATTTGGGTCCTAACCTATCTTTGTGAGAACCGCATTGAGTGAATTCAATTGGAAGTATGTTTTCAGGCCAACTAGTATTGTGTTACACATTTTATCAACATGTTTCCTTGTTGCTGACTTGAATTTGTGTACTGGAATATGAGTGGTTTGGGATCATATTGGAAGATGTAATAAGGTTTAGTTTGGTCCTCTTTGTCCCTAGATAGGACTATATTGATGTTTTGTGGCTGAATTATTGAGATTATTGTTTATCTTCTTTTTAGACGACCAAATTAATGTTTTGTGATCTTACAGTGGATATAAATGAGAGATCAAATTGGTTGCAATGTGAGTGAGTGTGGAATGTATTGAATATTTTGTAGAAGTGAGAAAGTGTGTGGAAGAAAGATCAAATGTGCTCGAATGCCTTAGTTAGCAGAGTGTTGTGTTTACAAATATTATAATTTCTATAAAATTATTGTATCCTACTTTGAGATAGTGAGTCTCATCAGGTCTTTGTATCTTTCCTTGGAGTTGTGCACTTCATTTTACAAGTCCTTTATATCTTTCCCTAAGTTTGTGTTCTTAATCTGCAAGTCTTTTGGTAGTGAGCTTCATATATTTTGAGTTAACTATGACTGTGGTTTTTTCCTCATTAGGTTTTCCATGTAAATTTTGTGTCATCTTGTGCATGTGTGTTCCTTATTTTATCCTTCATTTTTGATGATCTGGTTAAGGGTTGTTGAACTTGTTAAAAGATTAAATTTGTATATCTTTCATTGTTGATGATTTGTTTAAGGGTTTCTAGTTTGATTAAGAAGTTTGAATTATGTTGAAAGTCTTAAGCTCTAGAAGATTTTAAGCTTTTGAAGATACTTATTCACCCCCCCCCCTCATAGTATCTGGTATGTTCAATAGCAAAGAAAGAAAATATAAGAAAAATTTGGATTGAGGGTGATTCTCTCAATATAATAAATGTGTGTAAAAATAAATAGTCTCCCTCATGGCATTTGTATTATAGAGTTCATCAAATCCTCAAACACCTATAGTCTTTTAAATATTTCCATCTATCTCATTTCTATAGGGAAGGGAATCAATTTGCAAATAGTTTAGCAAATATGGCTTTTTATTCAAAGGTTGAGATAATAGTAATAAGGAAAGGAGATATAAACAACTATCCATATTTTCATACAATAGATAGAGTTGCTTCAAGATAATTCTAACTATTATTATTTTGATGTGTTGATAGGTTGGATTGAAAAGCTTCATCAACACCGTTAAACATTCTAGTCATATGGTTTATGATTCTATAGGGGTTCAAAAGCCTCAAGATATAATGATTCATTCTCTCCCTTCACCCCTCATGTGAGAAGGATATATATTAATGGCTAAGAGTGTATTTGGTTGGTTGGGGGAAAAGGGATGCCTTTTCAACCTTACTCCCATCAATTTGATGTCAAGTTCCAAATATTTTTTCATGATTTTTGGATGTGGTGGCAGTCACTCACTACTTCAAATTAATGCATGTACTACTCGAAGCATGTGGATCCTTTCAAAACTACCCAAACCTCATTCAACACTTACCATTGTCTACATTTTTTAAGAGAAGTTCTCTACAAATCTACAAGTGATGGCATTCATGGAAATGAAGTCGATTAATAAGCATTTGCATATCCCAATCCCTAAGTGGGAATATCCAAAATTAGATGCTTATTCCACTAAGATGCACAAGAAAGTGTTTAAAATTGATTATGCAAGGGTGGAATCAGCTTTGTGGGTTGTCATAGGAGAAAGATTGTTGCTCGGACATCCACATACATTGTACCCATCACATGTATCCTCTCTTTTCTCTCCAATGCAATGGATTTGCTTCAACACTATGGCCTAGTAGCACAACTAGCAATAGATTATGTCCATGATAAGTTTTTTATTGGTCAATATTTGAATAATGTAATTCATGATTATGATTTTCACAATAAAAAAAGAATTAGTAGGTGGCCTATTTAAACAAAAAAAATTGCAAAAGTATTTGAATTACTTTTGTGTTTATTTAACTCTCAAGCGTGTGTTGCTCAGAAGAATGGAGGAAAAATTAGATGAATCCTTTAGGGCTCATAAAGCTAAAGTTGGTTAAAGCTATGATAGTCCTACTTTCACATGAAGCACACCCACCTATTCCACCATCAGCCCTAGTTCCAAAGGAAGAGACAACTCCATCCTCTGCATGAAATGGATCTTGGCTTTGGGGGTTTTGTGAAAGGAATATGCTAATAAAATATAGGTAGCCTGGGTTTCTATGCTTTTATTTATTTATCTATTTAGTGAGGCATTTTGTTTTTGCCTCCATGAAAAAATTATCTAGTTTATGAGGCATTTTGTCTTGGCCTACATGAAATCTCTATACAATAAGATAGTATGTTGTATTCATGTAATTTTTGTGTTTTTATATTATTAATAATATTTAAATCATAATGCATTTTATCTAAAAAATAAATGGAATTATTGTACATGTAGCATCTATCAAGGAATGGTAAAAGATGGTTCATGGAGCTATGGTTCTAGCTAAGGAAGTTTTATGGTGAAAATTTATTTCACCATGAGGATATGAATCTCATTGAAAATAATAATTAATAATTTCCTCAACAATTCCATTAGAAGTTTAAAAAATAATAATAGAGACAACATTCCATAATAGGTTCTACAAAAAGGTTGTGATACAAAAGTTACACAATATTGGAGTTCAAAATTATTTTTTTAGCAATAAATTTCCTTGTCATGGAGGGTATTGAATGAATTATATAGTAGTTTAATTTCATGGAAAAAGAGTTCCATTATTGAGTGAACAAGACAACTGAGAGGGGGGGTGATTCAATTGTATCAAGTTAAAAAATTAAAACCCTCAACAGTGATTAGATCCACATACATTCATTAAACCCTTAATCTGTTGTAATGTTTAAACATGAAAAGTAGATAAAAAAACTAAAACAATCAACACCAAACACAAGAGAATACCAAATTTATATGGAAAACCCTAGAAGGGAAAAACTATGATGAGGATTAGCTCACAATTTAAGTAATAGCAAAAATGGTACAAAGAGGCTCATTGCCAGAATAGGATGCACTGCCCAAAAAGACTCACAGCCTAGGCTCACTGACAAAATAGAAAGAAGAAAGAAGATAAAATGTTACATAGAGAAAATGATCTCAATGCAATAGAGAATCCACCACAATAGCTTCAACAAACTTGTAGTCTTCAAGAGATAAAAATACCTTAGGTCACTGCATTCAACAATGTTGTGTTATAGCTCGCACTGCAATTCACACTTTTACACTTAAATTTGCATCACAAAATTCATCTCTATTCCGCACTTTATCTCTGGTGACAATGCAGGAGCACAACCAACTCACTTGGCAAAAAAATCAACTCACTAAACTAAAAACTTTCTTTTGAGGCAATCAGCTTACAATGCAACTCTCCTTTACAAGGCAATAAATCATTTGATTCAAAACTTCCAAATTGAGAACAAGGCATAATACCTTTTATTAATTCCTTAAACCACCTTAAACATCTTCACAAAGACTGGTAAAAACCAACTAGTCTCCCTCAAACACCAACCAATGACCATTCCATTTACAAATTGTCTTCAACATACCACAATGGCACTTAATGACCATAAACACTAACTTTAGTCTTCAAAGGCATAAAAAACCAACTCAACACTTGTAGTGGCTTGACCAAGGTTGACATAACTTGACTAAACTCATATCACATCCCAAGAACTTAGACTTCTCAATTAGGTTATAGTTCCTTCACAAATTGACCCAACGCTTGTAGGTCTCCTCATGGGACTGTCAAAGCTTTATCCATAGAATATGCACTGATATTCAAAATTGATCATAGATTAAGATACTTTTTTATTGTCTAAAACATATTCTCAAATGGGAATTAGGTCTTTTGGAACCTATGTTTTAAAACTTATTTTCTCAAACTGAGATTAGGCCTAATTAGGCCTTGGTGGACCAAGGATCTATTGATTCTATACCCTTCAGCCTCAAATTCTCTTAACCATTACTTCAAAAATTCATTATTTGACCTGATAATGCTTATTAGATCACCAAAATTTTGTTCCCATACACATTTTACCAAACCCTAGGTACTAGGGTTCTTGACTGTGCATGAAAACTCTATTTTTAGAGCCGGGCTTCCTTGTATTTGCCAAAAAATTCATTCAATAACCCTAAAACCTAGAGAATCTTTTAGCACACACCAATATCCTTCTTTCCACCAATCTACAAGAGTTTTCAACAACAAATGAAAGAGAAATGAATTTTTAAATGCTTACTGTTATCCTAAGACAAGGTTATAACTATCTACAGAAAATTAACAATATCTTGCTTAAATTTGAACCAAATTGCATGAAACAAACTTCTTAAGGAAGCTGATTGAACATACTATCACATGAAATCAAATAGAAATGTACTCCTAGCCATACTGGGCCATACCATGCAAGAAAACAACCAATTCTGAAGAAAATACCAAAAAACAGGGCTTCCCTTTTGTTGGAACCTTCAAATTTTGACAAAATTTGAAGGTTCCGTGTCAAAAAATTTCTTAAGTGGCTCACTTTGAAAAAATTACAAAATGAAATCAGTGCAATTTTAAGAAAAATCACTTTGTAGACATGTTTATCTACCACATATGAGTATGCACACCAGTTTTCAGCTTGATACGATATGATTTGACAAAGTTTCAAAGCAACAAGTTGAAGGGTTCTAGAGAAAATCTAATGTCAGTACAGTGAAAATTCTATTAAAACAGTCAACTTTGAGGATAAATTTTAGAAAATGGATGATAATCATAACAAACTGATTGGTTACTTTGATTCTCTACACCAAATTCTACCTCCATGCCAATTTTTCAGGGCGTTTGGATATCATTTGGTATTTTTCCAAAATCGAATCCAAAATGATTTTGCACAGTTTTTGACAGCATTTCCAAAACAACTACAGAGTGGTCAAGTTTGATTTTTAATATTTTTTCGAGAAAGAGGATTTATGAAAATACTTTTGAACACATGATCATGGGACTTAAATGAACTGATTTCTAAAGTTATAGCTTCCTAAGAGAAAGTTTGATATTTTTTCAAGATACCAAGTCGGCATGTTTCAGGTAATTTTCACAGGGGCAACTTTTTAGAAAATATCAAGTTATTTTGAACGTTAAGAGCTTTCAATCCCAAGTATTTCATGCCCAACCATTTGACAAGCATGCTCTCCTACTATAATTCAATACTCTGGTGAAATTTCATGACTTTTGGAGATCATTCGGTCAGTTTCATAAAGTAGTTTTGGAGGCTACTTGATCATTTTAGTCACTGTGCAAAAACATTAGCAATTAAACAATTACCTACTTCAATTGAAAAGGAACTTCATTTTGTTTATGGAAAAATTGTGTTTTCAGTATGACCCCAATAATAAATCACAGGGGACTATGTAAGAGGGAAAGAGGTTACACAAAAGGTCAAGGGTAACTTCTGATTATTCCATAATTAATCAAAAAGAGAAATTGAGAGTTTTTTTTTAATAAAGCTAAAAGAAGTGTCAGAAAAACTTGGTGCTCAAGATGAAAATAATATCTCTACAAATATAAGTGGCTCTCCAAGCCCCACAACAACAGTATCTAGATTATAGCAGTGGTACATTTACAAAACCTACTAGATTGGGGTTTGAAAAGTGTTACCCCCCTTATTTGCAAAAGATCAAATGAAAAAATGGATAATAAAGGCATTAAGCTTGTGCGAAGTGATAATTGTTTTTGGTGAAGAATGTTATCCCAGCACAAGATTGAGTTATACCTGAAGTAGCGCAATATTTCAAAAGGAGGACATGTTAGCATCGAAACCATTGATTTGACAAAATGTGAGTTCATTAAAAAACCCCAATCGATACCATAGTGGCACATGGTATGAATGTTTTGACAAATAACATATCTGCTCTGTCAAGCATATTTATTCTCGCATCATGCCCAACCAAAATTGGATTAAGGATATTGACGTGAGAAAAGGGTACTCAAACAATGATGAAATCTATATGTAATATAGAGGGGCTGACCAAATTTAAGGTGTAGAGGCTGCTTGGAGAAGTGAGATTCGAGGTGAGACCAAAAGAATGCAAGGCGCACTTGCACAATATGAACTTCACTACCTTACATGACATACAAATGAACTTTGTCAGATATTTGGTACCAATTGCCCTGGAAAATAGAATGTGGAGATATTAAAATTGCTACGCAACAACTCAGAATAGATGACAAGTTGTTCATTATCATAGGAAGAAGATCACTTGTAGATAGAGTCGATGGGGATATATCATGGTTGCAACGTGACTTTGAGGGTGGAATGCACTATTGATGAGGCCTGCCTAGCAGTTTTAATATGTATAGCCAACGGTCATTTGTGGAAAACTCTCATACACACAGCCATGACAAGAGGAGGATGGTTCGGCTGTTGATCACTATTCAATACGACCTTTCATAGTTTATGGTAAGGGAGCCAAAAATTTGTGTCTTATGGATGAGGTCACGTCTAATAAATTTGGATGGTCATTGCGAACTATACAAAAGACTAGCAGTCTGATGATAAGCTCGATGATCTTTAAAAGGGGATGATAATAGGCACGCAGGAAATACAAGTCGAGAATGGGACATATGAAGGAATTCAAACGTGAAATGTGTGGCAGCCATAGGCATTGGGAAATTCCCAAAGAAAATTAATCTCATGGAACGCGATAATTTCAGATTGCGCACAAGATGAATTTGTAGAAGTAATTCAAAAACTCACAAGCTTATGTATTAACAGGATGGGATAATTTGAGTTAAAATTCGGAGAGAAATAATTTCTTAAGAACAAATCAAGGAGAGGATTCAAAGCACTCAAAGGATAGAAAGTGCGGTGTCTTCTTGTGCCCTATGATTAAATGGTGTTTTCACTAATATCATTGATGGATGTTTTTGTGAAGAATTCGCACCACAAAAGGCCAAAGCAAAGAAACCCTAAAACCATGCGATGTTGCAAAGAAAATTCCATAGGCAAGAGTTAAGTGATCGAAGTGTAGTTTTAAAAGTTACAACGAATATGTTTGTCATGCCAATGGAAGCTTCATCGGTGAGAGAAATTCTATCGGGATAAGAAAATAAGGTTTTCCCGATAATGATTGTTAGGCCAAAATTTTGAGGGAAGATGTAAATATTAAAAATAATTCTATATGGGTAAAAATCAAAAGAGATTTAAATATTGAGATTGTTGGAGTAATAAAGTGAGGACTTATTTTAAAGGTGAAGGTGCATATTTTTATTTTTTTTAAAAGTAAAATACTCTCATTGAAATGAGAAGTATTTTAACAAAAGGAATTAATTATTTGTACACGCAAATGCCCAAAGGGAGAAATTTATAAAATAGTTACAATGAGGGGTGAAATATTTTTTACCAAACAAGTTACGAATAAAAGTAATGGGTAATTATTTGAAGGAGATTTTTTTTGTTTGGTGAAAATAAATGCAAAAGAGGAAATATCATTATTCACGAGAATACAAAGATGAGGTTTAAAGATTAAAATATTTAATTATCCAAAAGGCAATTAATTAAATATTTTATTTTTCTAAGAATAATTAAATGAAGAGTTGCATCAAAAAGGAGAGTTGCACCAAACGAACATTGTGAAGAATCATAACCCTAATGCAATGTATATATGTGGGATAAATTGTATCATCAAAAGGGGGACATTAGAATTAGGAGTTAGGTAGGAAATATACAAAGAATATTTTATACAATAAAGACTCAGATGCATGTGTGAATTTTGATGAAGTTAATGAAGATATCTGAATTTGTGGCTTAGGTTTGGTATCAACTATTTGTTGAAATTATACAATTATTAGTTGTCTCCACTTTAATGCTTCTCTGTTATTTAAATTGATATATCAAGTATATATTCAGTTTACTGATGCACATTTGTTGTACTTGTGTGATGTGATTATTTGGTTCTTTCAAGCAAAGATTAAATCCTTGTAGTCAATCACAGTAACTTGGAAGTATTAATTGGATCAATAAGAAGAACCACATAGTTAGGGTTGTCAATTTGTCTCAAGTAGAGTTTTTCAACTATTTACTTGCATGTTTATACAAGTTATAAACCTATATGAGTGTGCCAAATAGTTTGAATTATTTCCATTACAAGTCACATCTTCTAGGTCTTCATTAGACTCCATACACCCAACAAGGCACTGGTCTCATATATTTTATCTTTTAGATTAATCCACTTTATTTTTACATATGTTAACTAAACATATCTCTTTCATATTTCTCACATAATTTATGTTAGAATAGGATTGCATTTGTTCACTATAAAGTGCCATTGTGAATAGGTTGTTGTAACAATACCACATCATTTAAGTCTGCTCAAGTTCATATAGGTATACCCACCTAGGTTTAGCAACACCTAAAGAGTAGAAGGTCTGAACCATTTGGCCTTGTTTGTTACCCTGAAACATTCCAAGAGTTTGGCAGCCTCTTGAGGCATTTTTCCTGCGTTTTTGAGAGCTAACAAATTGGCGACTCTGCTGGGGAGTATTTCAAAATATCCAGTTGAAGACCATCATATTGAGTCATTGAAGAAAGATTCATAATTGGAAAGTTTTAGAAAAATTGATTCCATTGGGGATAAAATTAAGAATAATTTCATTTTTCTCACTTTTAAGAAAGTGAGTGGTGACTCTGGTAAAAAGGTTGATGAAGAATGGATAGATAGTTTGAAACAGAAGAATTTTTTGAAAGGGAACAGTCAATAAGAGAGTTGAAAGAATTGAGAAAGAAACAGATACAATTGGAACAAGAACTATTATAATTAGGAGTTAAACGTGTCCCAAATACATCACAAAATATACCATTCCATAATAGGAATCAAATGCGAGCAGGCATTGGACCCCACAAGTGCCACATAATGCAACAAAGAATTTTGGTAATGGAGATAATGCATATCATGCACAACAGAACGTTTCTTCATCACAATCATCAAAACAAATAAATGCTTATCCTATCTCTCCTAGTCAGAGATTAGAGAGCTATCAAGATCATGAAAATAATCAGTATGTTGGGCGCTATCAATACCAAGCTCCATGTCAAAATGTACGAAGAAAGAGTATTCTACAAGCAGAAGTTAATTTACAGCGAGTAAATTTCTAGTTGAAGGTAGTGGATCTTGCATTGCTCAAACCACTTGATTTTAGAAACATTCAAGGTTATCCAAATTGTTCTCTTCCCTTGAATCTTACAAGTCATTTGCCAAAATTTAGTGGATACAAATCAGAATCGACAAATATGCACTTGCAACAATTTATTGATTTAGTGGTGAATTGACAAATCACTGGAGAGGATGTTATCATGAAGCTCTTTGTGAAAACATTAGAAAATAATGCTAAAGAGTGGTTCTATAGGCTTCCCATGCTTTGCATATCCTCATGGAATTAACTTGCAAATAAATTCATTTACCAATTTAAAGAGAGAAATAAAGAGTGTTTTCAAAAGGGAAGTCAAAGAACATCAGAGTCTGGATTTTCTTTATTCAAGAGAAAATTGGATATCTATATGCAAACACCTGCTAATGTTAAACCTGATGAATCCATTGTTGGGAGATTGTTGGATGTTGTGGATGTGTTGCTGATATGTGGTTGTCATTGATGTCAACACTATTAGCATTTGGTGTATCTACTGTTGTATATGTCGAGGATATTGAGAAATTGTAAAAGAAAGTGTGTCAGGATCCTAGTGGAACTATGTAGGTCATGAAGGTGCTTTGTTCTGTACGTAACAGATTAGCTGATGTGGATCAAAGGGTTTATTATTGAGTATTTCTAGATCATCTACCTGAAGTTTCAGAGGTCTACGTGAAGTTTTGTGTGAGTTATTGTGTTACAGTGTTTTGTTGGTCTCTATCAGTGTTCTTGAATGAAGATTGTGTGATTTTGGTTATCTCAATTGTTGCAGATGCTCCTCTATTGTTTCTTGGTGTTCTCAGATGTCTCTAGTTCATTCTCTATTTTTTTGGTATGTCCACATTGATCCGTGTGCTCGTGGTTGAAGATCTTTTTGTGCATGTTCGGTTTTTCTTATTCTTGGTCGACATGTTGGTGGTAGCATGTTGTGGATCTTTGAGGTGAAATTAATTAAAGTCTCTTTGTGCTGGAGATATTAATTTGGGTCCCCACTATGTTGTGGCTGACCTTGGTGGGTGTGCATTAAAAATTTAATTGAAAATTTGGGCCGACATTGCAAATATATTTTATTTTTCTTGGCCGACGAAGTTGTGGTGAAATCTCATGTAGCAGATATATAAGAGCGATTGTGTGACCAATGGGAAGTATGCTTTGTGTGCTCCTATGTGCATATGTGAGAATATCATTACTGAGCAGTGTTTGAAGAAGATTGTGTGAAGTGTGAAGTGTTGAGCTTAATTGGAATTGTAATCAGGCTTGAGTAGAACTACTTTCTCAGTTCAAATCTTGGATGGTTTTAATCCAAACCCTATTGTTGGATAGTGAGTCCTCTTTTGTAATTGAGCAGTGAGCTCTAGGCAGTGTGTCTGAATGCATGTGCATTCCCCTTATTGTATTTCATTATACTTTTAGCAGAGTATAATCTTGTGGACTAACATCCACCGTGGTTTTTTTTCCCTAATAGGGTTTCCACGAGAAAAAAATCTTGGTGTTCTTTGTCTCTCTGATGTGTTAATTGCTTATGGTTAATTTTCATTCATCAGATCTGAGATTAAGATAAGTTAAGTTAGAAAAGGTTTAAATTTCCATGACAACTGATTCACCCCCCCTCTCAGTTGTCTGTCCTTGTTCTACCAACATCCATATGCATTAAAAAATTCATGAAACTGTATGTGCCTCATTCAAACGAATGGCTTGAGTCATGGGAAACCAGTTACTTTCGACCAGGTGTATGAAATGATTAGGTTGTAGAAAGGAAAAGGTATGAGGATGTTATCAATAGTGAGAATAATGGTGACATCATTGATGAACATGGAGAAATTGATCAAATAATGCAGCCAATAGAAGATGAGATATGTGCAAGTGAAAATAATTCCTATGACAACCCACATGAGGAGGATGAAGATATAGAGGGTCTTTCCTGCATAATAGATTGTGACAGTGCATGTTATGAGGGATCCATTGAATATTCAGATGGTGAAGATGAACCTATGGATTTTTATCTACAACAAAGGGACACTTGCAGCCTTTATGGAGATCAAGAGGAAGAAAATGTGATAGAAAAAGAAAATTCATTTGACAGTGAACAAATAATGTCTCCAGTTGCAGATGAGAACCATGGGGATACATTTGATAATAAAGAGGTTTGTACACTTGAAAATGGTTTCCAATCTTTTTCAAATCCATTATATGATGAGAAGATAGAAGGAGATCAAATGAGATTTTTCCAAGGTATGCCATAAAACCAATTTTATGTGTTTTCAAATCCACTTTATGTTGAAGATGAAGTGTTTTATAATAATCAAAATGATGTACCAATTTGTGAAACAATTGAATGTGAGATCAAAGCACTTGAATTGCCACTTTTTGATGATGAATACAACAACAATGATATGGATACAGAGGCATGTTCACTCAATAGTGAACAAATTTTAGATTTACTGGCAACAAAGTATAAAAAATATACACATCAAGATTCAAAAAATTCATCTCCAGCATTAATTGATTCAAATATGCATGATGATGGTTGTGTGGATCAGAATTTTGTGTCACTACCAATTAGTGATATGGAGGAAGTAAAAAATATTTCAAATCTGGTTGTTCCAAAAAATGTTGATATAGAAGAATTTTCAGACTTACAAGAATGGTATTCTGATGGTGAATTTTTTATACAACTGGGAGATCATTTTACAATACATGATAGTGAACAGAACAATGGAAAGTGTTGCATTGAATGTGAATACACTTTGTGTGGCAAGGATGATAGGGATTTATCTCATGATGATGGAAAATATGAGCTGCAGAGTGGTGAAAAGAACATGAATCAAGTTGAACATAATGATCTTCTGAAGGTTTTCAATGACAGTGGCAAGGCTGATTGCATGAGTGTTCTTAAAAAGAATTTGATGAAAAAAAAATAGAGCAAGGTATTTGACAGGGGAAAATAGGGGAAATTCTTTTTGGTGGCCTTGTGCCATCTGCTGTGGTGTAATTTTTTTTTCAAAACCATATCAACTTATGACAAAAAGGGGGTTTGAATGTCCAATGGATAAAACATTTGGTCTACTCTCATAGAGACTTGGATTCTTTCTTTTCCCATAGGGGGCATACATCTCCAGATGGAGCCACCATTGTAACCTTCAAATTTTAACAAAATTTGAAGGTTCCGTGTCAAAAAAGTTAAATACAGCACCCAGAAACTCAGTTGAAAAATTTGCTTAAGTGGCTCACTTTGAAAAAATCACAAAATGAAATAAGTGAAATTTTAAGAAAAATCACTTTGCAAATGTGTTTATCTACCACATATGAGTATGCACGCCAATTTTCAACTTCATATGATTTGATTTGACAAAGTTTCAAAGTGATAAGTTGAAGGGTTATAGAGAAAATTTGTTGTTAGTCGAGTGAAAATTTTGTTAAAACGGTCAACTTTGAGGATAAATTTTAGCAAATGGATGATGATCATAAAAAACTGATTGGTTCCTTTGATTCTCTACACCAAAGTCTACCTTCATGCCACTTTTCAGGGTGTTTGGACATCATTTGGTATTTTTCCAAAATCAAATCCAAACTGATTTTGCACAGTTTTTGACAGCATTTCCAGAACAGCTATAGAGTGGTCAAGTTTGATTTTTAATATTTTTCCGAGAAAGAGGATTTATGAAAATCCTTTTGAACACATGATCATGGGACTTAAATGAACTGATTTCTAAAGTTATAGCTTCCTAAGAGGAAGTTTGATATTTTTTCAAGATACCAAGTTGGCATGTTCAGGTAATTTTCACAGGGGCAACTTTTTCTGAAAATATCAAGTTATTTTGAATGTTAACAGTTTTCAATCCCAATTATTTCATGCCCAACCATTTGAAATCATGCTCTCCTACTATAATTCAATACTCTGGTGAAATTTCATGACTTTTGGAGATCATTCGGTCAGTTTCATAAAGCAGTTTTGGAGGCTACTTGATCATTTTAGTCACTGTGCAAAAACATTAGAAATTAAATAATTACCTACTTCAGTTGAAAAGGAACTTCATTTTGTTTATGGAAAAATTGTGTTTTCAGTATGACCCCAATAATAAATCACAGGGCACTATGTAAGAGGGAAAGAGATTACACAAAAGGTCAGGGGTAACTTCTGATTATTTCATAATTGATCAAAAGGGGAAATTGAGTTTTTTTAATAAGGCTAAAAGAAGTGTCAGAAAAATTTGGTGCTCAATATGAAAATAAAATATCTACAAATATAAGCGGCTCTCCAAGCCCCACAATAACAGTATCTAGATTATAGCAGCGGTACATTTACAAAACCTACTAGACTGGGATTTGAAAAGGTTTACCCCCCATATTTGCAAAATATCAAATGACAAAATGGATACTAAAGGCATTTAAGCTTATGTGAAATGATAATTGTTTTTGGTGAAGAATTTTATCCCAACACAAGATTGAGTTATACTAGGAGTAGTGCAATATTTCAAAAGGAGGGCATGTTAGCATCAAAACCATTGATTTGACAAAATGTGAGTTCATTAAAAAACCCCAATCGATACCATATTGGCACATGGTATGAATGTTTTGACAAAGAAAATATCTGCTCTGTCAAGCATATTTATGCTTGCATCATGCCTGAATAGAAGTGGATTAAGGATACTGATGTGAGCAAAGGGTACTCAAAAAATGATGAAATCTATATGTAATATAGAGGGGCGGACCAGATTTAAGGTGTAGAGGCCGCTTGGAGAAGTGATATTCAAGGTGAGATCAAAATAATGCAAGGAACACTTGCACAATATGAACTTCACTGCCTTACATGACATACAAATGAACTTTGTCAGATATTTGGTACCAATTGACTTGGAAAACAAAATGTGGAGATATTAAAATTGCTACATAGCAACTCAGAATACATGACAAGCTGTTCATTATCATAGGAAGAAGATCACTTGTAGATAGAGTTGATGGGGATATATCATGGTTGCAACATGACTTTAAGGGTGGAATGCACTATTGATGAGGCTCTCCCAACAATTTTAATATGTATAGCCAACGGTCATCTGTGGCAAACTCTCATACACACAGCCATGACAAGAGGAGGATGGTTCGGCTGTTGATCACTATTCAATACGACCTTTCACAGTTTATGGTAAGGGAGCCAAAACTTTGTGTCATATGGATGCGGACACATCTAATAAATCTGGATGGTCATCACGAAGTATCCAAAAGACTAGTAATCTGATGATAAGCTCGATGATCTTAAAAAGGGGATGATAATAGGCATGCAAGAAATACAAGTCGAGAATGGGACATATGAAGGAATTCAAGCGTGAAATGTGTGGCAACCACAGGCATTGGGAAATTCCCAAAGAAAATTAATCTCATGGAATGCGATGATTTCATATTGTGCACAAGATGAATTTGTAGAAGTAATTCAAAAACTCACAAGCTTATGAATTAACAGGATGGGATAATTTGAGTTAAAATTTGGAGAGAAATAATTTCTTAAGAACATATCAAGGAGAGGATTCGAAGCACTCAAAGGATAGAAAGTGTGGCATCTTCTTGTGCCTTGCAATTAAATGGTGTTTTGATTGATATCATTGATGGATATTTTTGTGAAGAATTTGCACCACAAAATTCCAAAGCAAAGAAACCCTAAAACCATGCAATGTTGCAAAGCAAATTCCATCAGCAAGAGTTAAGTGATCGGAGTGTAATTTTAAAAGTTACAACGAATATGTTTGTCACGCCGATGGAAGCTTCATCAGTGAGAGAAATGCTATCAGGATAAGAAAATAAGGTTTTCCTGATAATGATTGTCAGGCCGAAAGTTTGAGGGTGGATGCAAATATTAAAAAGAATTCTATATGGGTAAAAGTCAAAAGAGATTTAAATATTGAGATTGTTGGAGTAATAAAGTGAGGACTTATTTTAAAGGTGAAGGTGCCTTTTTTTTTTTTTTTGAAAAGTAAAATACTCTCATTGAAATGAGAAGTATTTTAACAAAAGGAATTAATTATTTTTACCCACAAATGCCCAAAGGGAGAAATTTATAAAATAGTTACATTGAGGGGTGAAATATTTTTTACCAAACAACTTACGAAAAAAAGTAATGGGTAATTATTCGAAGGAGATTTTTTTTTTTGGTGAAAATAAATGCAAAAGAGGATATATCATTATTCATGATAATACAAAGATGAGGATTAAAGATTAAAATATTTAATTTTCCAAAATGTAATTAATTAAATATTTTATTTTTCTGAGAATAATTAAATGAAGAGCTACACCAAAAGGGAGTGTTGCACCAAACAGATACTGTGAAGAATCATAACCCTAATGCAATGTATATATGCGGGATAAATTGTATCATCAAAAGGGGGACATTAGAATTAGGAGTTAGGTAGGAAATATATAGAGAATATTTTATACAGTAAAGACTCAGATGCATGTGTGAATTTTGATGAAGTTAATGAAGATATCTGAATTTGTGGCTTAAGTTTGGTATCAACTTTTTGTTGAAATTATACAATTATTTGGTTGTCTCCACTTTAATGCTTCTCTGTTATTTAAATTGATATATCAAGTATATATTCAATTTAACGATGCACATTTGTTGTACTTGTGTGATGTGATTATTTGGTTCTTTCAAGCAAAGATTAAATCCTTGTAGTCAATCACAGTAACTTGGAAGTATTAATTGGATCAATAAGAAGAACCACATAGTTAGGGTTGTCAATCTATCTCAAGTAGAGTTTTTCAACTATTTACTTGCATGTTTATACAAGTTATAAACCTATATTAGTGTGCCAAACAGTTTGAATTATTGCCATTACAAGTCACATCCTCTAGGTCTTCATTAGACTCCATACACCCAACAAGGCACTGGTCTCATATATTTTATCTTTTAGATTAATCCACTTTATTTTTACATCTATTAACTGAACATATCTCTTTCATATTTCTCACATAATTTATGTTAGAATAGGATTGCATCTGTTCACTGTAAAGTGTCATTGTGAATAGACTATTGTAACAGTACCACATCATTTAAGCCTGCTCAAGTTCATATAGGTATACCCACCTAGGTTTAGCAGCACCTAAAGAGTAGAAGGTCTGAACCATTTGGCCTTGTTTGTTACCCTGAAACGTTCCAAGAGTTTGGCAACCTCTTGAGGCATTTTTCCTGCATTTTTGAGAGCTAACACCTTTACTCAATTTCTCAACTTCAATCACCCACGCTTGTACAAATGGTTACAAGGCCTTTTAAAGGAATCTTACACATGAATCTTAAATTTCCAACTACCTCCAAGCATAACTAATCCATCATGACCCTTCACCTTCTACTTTTGCATCCTTTTGCAATTTTGCAAGTTTCACATCTTTTTGGACAACTTTTTACATTTCTACAAAATTGATACAGGACTTGACCTTGACACCTCCTAATGACCTATTCATGTGCAAAATTACTTACATAACCTTATTACAAGGTAAAGACATCAAATTTTAATCAATCTTCAAGATTTTTCAATGGAAGCATGATATTGTCAAGGTTCTCCTGCACCATACTCCCAACCAAATGAATTTCAAGCCCTCTTGACTTTGAAGTTGTCCACAAATCTTCATCCTTTGCTTGCTCTGCCTCTGATTGACATTGAAACTACTCTCATTGATCTTTATCTTCATTTCTACAAAATTGATACAGGACTTGACCTTGACACCTCCTAATGACCTATTCATGTGCAAAATTACTTACATAACCTTATTACAAGGTAAAGACATCAAATTTTAATCAATCTTCAAGATTTTTCAATGGAAGCATGATATTGTCAAGGTTCTCCTGCACCATACTCCCAACCAAATGAATTTCAAGCCCTCTTGACTTTGAAGTTGTCCACAAATCTTCATCCTTTGCTTGCTCTGCCTCTGATTGACATTGAAACTACTCTCATTGATCTTTATCTTCACCTTAGGTTTCATTTTTTCCATTCAAATTAGTCCTCTCCTTTTTTTTCCACTTGGAAGCAAATCTTCCATACTTTGTTGCACCTCAACATCTTCTCCCTTCACTCTGAGTCTTGACTTGTATCCCAACAAAATTACCATCATAATAAAGAATTGGTATATGATCTCTTTACCTTTTTCCTCTTACCATGTAACTATGCTTTCCTCACCCTTGATCATCAGGTTCTTTGCTCCTTCAAGGAATTCACCCTCAAATTTCCTTATCATCAACTTTACCTGCATCTCTTCTTCTTCTTGTATGTTAGCTGATTCCCTTGCTAGTTTCCTTCTTTTGGTAATTTTTCTAAAGGGATATGTAACTCTTTTCTTAATTTTCAAGTGCCAAATTTTCATTTTCTTAATCCATTGTTCCATCTTCATTTGGAACTCCTGGAACTCTGTATCCAACCTTCTCATAACCTGCTTCAACTCAGCTATCTCTTTGTCAAACTTCTCTTGCCTCTTTCTCTCTTTCCTTCTTTCCTCTGCCTATAAATGTCTTCTTAACACATCCATCTTGTTCTTTACTTAAGCAAGCTTCTTCTTTCTTCTCAACTTCTCTTTGCCTTACCTAGGTCCTTTCACTTATCCTCAACCTAGTCTTTTGGCCACCAACCTGCAAACAACCACAAACACAAATACAAAACCACAAACTTTCTCTAGCCCCTACCTTTCTGAGCTCTGATACCAAATTGATGACAATGCAGGAGCACAACCAACTCACTTGGAAAAAAAATCAACTCACTAAACTAAAAACTTTGTTTTGAGGCAATCAACTTACAATGCAACTCTCCTTTACAAGGAAATAAATCATTTGATTCAAAACTTCCAAACTAATAACAAGGCACAATACCATTTGTTAATTCCTTAAACCACCTTAAACATCTTCACAAAGACTAGTAAAAGCCAACTAGGCTCCCTCAAACACCAACCAATGACCATTCCATTTACAAACTATCTTCAACATACCACAATGGCACTTAATGACCCTAAAGACTAACTTCAGTCTTCGAAGGAATAAATAACCAACTCAAAACTTGTAGTGGCTTGACCAAGGTTGGAATAAATTGACTAAACTCATCTCACATCCCAAGAACTTAGACTTCTCAATTAGGTTATAGTTCCTTCACAAACTGACCCAATGCTTGTAGGTCTCCTCCTCATGGGACTGTCAAAGCTTTATCCATAGAATATTAACTAATATTCAAAACTGATTAGAGATTAAGATACTCTTTTTTATTATCTAAAACATATTCTCAAATGGGAATTAGGTCTTTTGGAACCTATGTTTTAAAATTTGCTATCTCAGACTAAGATTAGGCCTTGCTGGACCAGGCGTCTATTGATTCTATACCCTATAGTCTCAAATTCTCTTAACCATTACTTCAAACATTCATTATTTGACCTGCTAATGCTTATTAGATCACCAAAATTTTGTTCCCATACGCATTTTACCAAACCCTAGGTACTAGGGTTCTTGACTGTGCATGAAAACTCTATTTTCAAAGCAGGGCTTCCTTGTATTTGCCAAAAACTTCATTCAATAACCCTAAAACCTGGAGAATCTTTTATCACACACCAATATCCTTCTTTCCACCAATCTACATGAGTTTTCAACAACAAATGAAAGAGAAATGAATTTTTAAATGCTTATTGTTATCCTAAGACATGGTTATATTTGTCTATAGAAAATTCACAATATCTTGCTCAAATTTGAACCAAATTGCATAAAATGAACTTCTTAAGGAATTTTATTCAACATACTATCATATGAAATCAAATAGAAATGTACTCCTGGTCATATTGGGTCATACCATGCAAGAAAACAACTGATTTCTGAAGAAAGTACAAGAAAACAAGGTTTCTCTTTATTCAATTTCTCAACTTCAATCACCCACGCTTGTACAAAAGGTTACAAGGAATTTTAAAGGAATCTTACACATGACTCTTCAATTTCCAACTAACTCCAAGCGTAACTAATCCACCATGACCCTTCACCTTCTACTTTTGTATCCTTTTGCAATTTTGCAAGTTTTAGATCTTTTTGGACAACTTTTTACATTTCTACAAAATTGATACAAGACTTGACCTTGACACCTCCTAATGACCTATTCATGTGCAAAATGACTTACATAACCTTATTACAAGGTAAATACATCAAGTTTGATCAATCTTCAAGATTTCTCAATGCAAGCATGATATTGTCAAGGTGCTCCTGCACCAATCTCACATCAATTCACCTTGCATTTATACCATCCGCAACTTGAAAACCATCTTCAAGTTTTCTACACTCACCTTATACTTTACAAATTCAAAATAGTTTGGCACTATGCATTCTCGCAGTGGATAGGAACAAAAGTGGACCAATACAAAACTTAACTAAGAACCAAATTATCTCACACACCATGCTACACCTTCATAAATGTTCAAACATCTTTAAATGCAGTGTAAACACCAAGTCAGTCGTTACCTGTGCAAACACCTTTAAACTTTGAATTGAACGCTTCCTCAAATCCAAAGACACCTTATGAACCACACACCATGCTTCAACATGATTTATAATATTCCTCTAACATCTTGAAATTCATTAAAATCCTTCACAACAATTCATAGACACCTTGCAAACCACAAACCATGCTTCAAAATGATCTAGAATAATTCTCTAACATCTTGAAATTCATTAATATACCTTTAGAATAGTAAGACCTGAAGAGAAACTATGAAGAAAAACAAAGCAAAAACATTTCTCCCAAACACCTTTGTAAGTAACACTGCAAATCCAATTCACACACTAGTGAACATAACTTCCTTTGTCCATTGATCTAGAAGCCAAAATTTTGGATATAGAGACTTTGAACACCTCTAGCCAACATATCCAAACCACACAAGCAAATCTTCAACCAAGAAGAAATGTCAAGCAAAAATAGAACACCTCTACAAACCAGAAAACCTTTGCAACACACAGTTTCCTTATTTTAGGAAATTTTTCTTGATTTAATCGACATCTAAACCATTGAAAAAAGTTTATCAAAGCAACATCAGAGGTTAACATTAGAAACTTAATTGATGAAAACATAATGCAACTAATCAAAGAAAAAATATCTCTCAACCATTGCACAACTATCACCAATGACAACACAAGCTTGTTGACATCAATGAAAACACCTTCATACTTGCAACAATCTCCCCCTTTGTCATTGAAGGAAACACAAGATGTGAAAAACCATCAAAGACAACATACACAACATCTTTGCAAAAATCTCTCTATCTCTCCCCATTTCAACCTTTTTTTCCTTTCACATGATATCTCCTTCCTTTTGTATAAACAAATTTTTTCACATGACTCTCTTTCTCTCTCCCCCTTTGACATCAATGGCAAAGGATAAAATATTTTGCATTGTTCTCCCCCTTTTACATATAACCAAGATACTTCCAACTTCTCTAAATACTTCCCCTTAGAAGTATACACCAGTCAAATTAGCAACCTCTGCATAATGACAACATATATTCCATACTGCAACAATGTCACTACTTGCTACCCCTGAGAGGTAGCCACCAACATCAGTCCAAACAAGGAATGAATCCATAGATTCACTAGATTGATGCATCTCCATATGCATCTAGTTCAAAGAATGAGGGGCAACAATCCCCAACTTCTCTTGAAGATACTCAAAAGTATCCTTAGGAATAGCCTTAGTAAATATGTTAACAATATGATCCTTTGTAGGTACATATTCAAGATTTACTTCATTCTCTAGAGCCTTCTCTCTCAAAAAGTGATACCTAATTGATATATGCTTTTTTCTTGAATGCATCACTAGATTCTTTGAAATGATGATTGCACTTGTATTATCACAAAAGATAGAAATAGGCTCATCATACACCACTCTGATATCCTTCAATGTCTATCTCATCCACAATACCTATGTGTAGCAAGACGTTGCTACAATATTCTCAGTCTCTACAGTAGATAAAGAAAAAAAATCATGTTTCTTACTTAGCCATGATACCAATCTACATCCAAGAAAGAATGTACCACCAATTGTACTTTTCATATCATCCACACAACCAACCCAATCTGCATCTGTGTAAGCTCTCAATGTGAAATCAATATCCTTAGGATACCACAAGCCATAATTGGGAGTGCCCTTGAAATATTTGAATATCCACTTCACTACTTGTTGGTTAACAGATTGGGCACCTTGAGAATCTACAATTGAACACCCACAAGATGCAGAAAAATTAACCGAATTGCTCTAAATATTAATCTTTGAACAAGATGAATATTCTTTGAAATTTTTGAGGTACAACTCCCTCACATGATTTTCAATGAATTGAAAGAACAAGAAAAATAAAACATCATGTATGCTTTTAACCAAAAAGCAAAAAAGGTATACCCGATATAAAAAAAATCAAATATCAGCTGTATGATACATCGAATAAGAAGTATTAGCACAAAGACTAATTAACCATCAAAAACATAACATCCACTCAATACCATATGAGAAATGAAATTGATTACAAGAACTACATTACTCATACCAAGATAAGACATGCATAAGATATTCTTAAACACAAAGATTTAAGAAATCAGATTAACTCCACCAAATTGCACACAAACAAAATAGTAATTGTATATGAAAAATTTGGATAAAATAAAAATGATAAATCAATAACATGCATTGCCTAATCCAAATATTCAATACCTTAAATAGACGCAATGATGGATGAATTACTTGATTGATTTGATATGTTGGTTGCTCAATTCAGCAGCATAACATTGAGATGGAGATTATAGATGAATGATGATAGATAGAAATGGATGAATGATTCAAGAATGATTTTGGCAGGATAAGGATACTTGAAGAATCAACCCCCAAATGGCTTATGAGAGGGTTGATTTATAGGCAAGGTCTGATTTTAATTGATGGTTGAGATTGGATGTCAATAAGATGTCTTAATCAATGGCCAAGATTGAAAGTTCTAGTATGAAATAGGGTTAGGGATAAATTAGGGTAAATGATAAGGATGAAGGGTTGAGATTGAATTATGAGATAATTCAGTCAAGGGCTAGGATTAAATGAGATGTCAAGAGATAAGATTTAATGTGGAAGATAAGATTGGCACAAAAAAAGAGGTGATAGAAGAAATTAAATAATATAAATTATTTAATCTAAGTGGCCAATGAATAATTAAATAATAAAGATATTATTTAATTATAGAAGAATGTGACAAAGATGACCTTTTGAATTAAATAATGATTTAATTCAAAATTCAAGAGAGTGGACAAAATTAAATAAATAAAATTTATTTAATTAATCAAGGAAGAAATAAAGATAGAACTAAATTAATTAAATAATTAAAATTATTCAATTATGAAGAATGAAAGGGGAAATGATGAAGAATCTAAGAGTTGCAGGCCTTAGGACAATTTTTAGTGCCTATTGTAATTTCATTCATCAACAGTACTGAGAAAACTATGAAAAGATGTCTAGAGAGAGTAGATGAAGATAGACACATTTTAAATAGGTAGATGAGTCCCACCTCTTCATTTCCATAGCCAATTAAACAAAAGACACATAAGAGAAATAAAGAGGAGCCATGTTGTTATGACGATGTCGCTTCATTTCTAGCTTCCTGGATCACCAAAGGTTTCTTCCACCACACTTGGAAATCCTTAAGGATGTGCATTAGATCCTTATGTTGGGGAATGGTTACATTTTTCATCCTTACCTTCCATGTCAAATGAAGATCTTTAGCCATTTCCATGTGCTACTCGTAAACCTTCATAAGATTCATTGCCTGAGATGATACCAGGTGTAATTCACTTGGTTTTTGTAAGTGTTCAACATTAAGAGTGGGTAAGTCAAGAGCCTCTTTAACCGTTTTCTTGAAATCAGTTGCCAAGCTTCTAGTGTCTACATCATCCCTTATTCCACCTTTATCCTAAAGTAGACCAAGAGCTACCAAGGTGCTAGTGCTTCATCTGAAATGGCAACACATTCATTGATGATCTCTTTAAGCTTCTATAAAAAAATTTTGGCAACCTTTAATTTCCACTCTACTCCTTTAGTCCATGATAGGTAGTGAGTATCTAAAGCATTAGGTATGACTTGATCTGCAACTAGTCTTTCCATATCTGAGCTCATCAATAACTTCAATTCAGTTTGATAATTAACCCACAATTTTCTCTTCTTTTTCAATAGCAATGGCTCCATCCCCTAAGGTGGCTTGCAGAGCATTCACCTCTTGGAAGTGTTTAAAGGATTTAGTAATGACAAGGCTTCCCTTCTTGATGAGGGATTCATTCCAATCATCTACACTCGACTTAAACTTTGACAACTTTTAATTTTAGTCAGGGCTTCTTTTCCAACTACAGTAAGAGATTCAACAGAAGCATCTAATTGAGAGATAGGTTGTAGGATGACCTCAAAAATAGACTTTAGACAATTTTTCAAGTTCCAAACCTTGGCTTTCAATTCATCTTTGATTTCCTTATCTTTCTTTGATCTCTCAACCATCCTGGCTGCTGACACTTGAAAAATTTGAACATCCCCATCCCTGGTAAGAGGACCAAGGTCGACCTTGTTCACTTCAAAGTCACTTGCTACTGCTTGAGAAACATCTCTCTGCACTAAAGGGTGTGCAATTTCCAATTGGAGTGTCCCTGATTCTGTGTCATCTATAATCCTAGCAGTAGTCTTTAACTTCTTAGGTTTAGGATTTAAAGTCCTTTGTAACAACTAACCTACCATGTCTTGCTTAGGCTAGCTGGGCTATATAGCTTTCCTTTATCATGACAGTGAGTCTTCCAACCAGGATGGGGTTATTGTGACCTTAGTTGCCTTAAAACCTGGGGACTCAAACAATGTATGAGTGACTGGAGGAGTATATCCGGTAGGTGTGGTTGTTCCTAGCCCCTCAGAGGTGCTTACCTCTCTAACAAGCGATTCATCTTGAGAGGGAGGGAAATCAACATTTAGGTTTTCTAATCCTTCTCTTCCTCCTCTCCTTCATTATCCTTCTCCAGAGTAGGTAGGTTGAAAATGTCATCCCCACAATTTTGTGAATACACATTATTTTTTGGTGGGTCTCCATCACCACCTCCTTGAGCACCTAATGATAAGGACTGAGGAGCATTACCAGTTGATTGACTATTGGAAGAGGCTTGGGAAGTACCTTCAGCAGGTCGTGAATCTTTGGATCTAGTACAAGGTTGGGATTGCTCAGTTTTCTTTTTAGTCACCCATTCTTTGGTTTTGGTCAAAACATCAACAGTTCTAGCTTCAATGGTTTCTTTTTCTTTAAAATTCCAATCCATGGAAGGAATGGGCTGACTCTCTATTAATTTAATATATATTGGGCCAACCATGTCAGACCCATCTTCAACAATTCCTTGCAAATCCCATTTCAAATCATAACTGATGATTTCTTCTATTATTAATCTCATCCAACTTCTTCTCCTTACCTCATATTCATCAAAGTAATCATCCCAACAATCCTCAAGGTTGGATTGGTGATTGAAGGTAGGGCCCAATTTCAGATTGTTCTTAATATAATCTTTAAGATCAAAAGAAACATGCTCCTCATATGAGTGTGTTTTATACCTGGATAATTCTTTCTCAATATTCAAAGCATCAGATATTGATTGGAAACTATATGCACCAAAACCAAATGGAAAACTGGTTGTCAATCTTTTTCTACCCTAACACAATTTATTAACATTAGCCAATTGTCTACTCACCTCAATAATCACCCATTTGTCTTCAGGATACTTAGGTAATTTAATAGGGAAACCAGCATATCCACCTACTCTTATGTATGAAAACCTCTAAAATTGAATAAAGTGGCTACCATAAAAATCAACAAACTGTATTGCCTCTGGAGATAATCTCATTGCAGAACGCCCCTGTAATTCCCTGACCATCCTCATGGTAAAAGTGTCAGCAATTCTTCTGAAATGCAAGAAGATTTTATGAAATTGGAGTTTGTTAAAGTAATCATAAATTGGTACTTTTTTTGGAGGAAAATCACTCAACCTTAATCCATGCCAGGGTTGAGTGCTAGCAAAGGAATATATTAAATATTATGAAATAAGGAAAAATCTGCTCAGAGTGAAGAACAACATCAACTCATGCAAACGGTCGTTGATAATCTTTGCCCATTCCAAGAATTGCACCTTGCTCAATATGATTTGGATGAAGAAATACATCCATTCTTTGAAGTTGTGACCATTTTCATTTCCCCTAACCCTATGCAACAACACTACAAAATTGACCACCTTTTCTACAAAATGGTTCCTATGTAGGTTGCAGGGCAATTGAGACTTGCCCTTCTTCTATTTGACCAGCTAGTTCTTTACTATCACATTTTTGTAAACCCCTTTCTTGGAAATGAACTCAATTTGAGAGCTTGTCATGTCCATTGGCGAGTATTCATCCCTTTCTAGAGTTCTCAAATAGGACACAAAGGTAAACCTTTGAATTTTCACAAGTCTATTATCCTATGACCCAACTTCCCATGTCTATGAATTATAGTGTCTGATACATTCCACCACTAGTTCGAGACATTGCACAGCTATTGGAAATGCGGTGGCTTCAATCAATCCACTATCCACTACTCTATCAATTATATGTGGAGGGTTAGGTTTGTTAAATTTATTCCGCAATTCATCTAAATTAACGGGCCCTGGTCGAGTGTCGCCAATTTCAGGTCCTTTGTAGGTTAACCCAAACACATACTCATAGCCCGCATATTTAACCCTTTCCATGTGTACCAGTGGCTTTTGAAAATATATGTTTTCTTCAATGCAAGAGTAAATAATTCAGAAAATAGGTTGTAATGAATGGAAACTAAAAAATACCTCTAATGGAAAACCCTATAATTTGAACTGTGTGTCTCCTCTAGCTCATCCTTTGAAATTTCCGTGATAAGAATGTTTGTCCATCCTTTTACTTCATCAAACTTGGTTTCACATAAAAACACAGAAGTAGATGGACATTAATGTCTTAATTTTGCATTATGACACATGGTAGCTTTCGCTTTCACTATTCCCCACATAAGCATCTTTCAGAAATTTAAAAAACAAACGTCTATGGGTGGTAACAAAAGAGGTTTGAAGAACCTTATAAATATGCGCTTGAGTTCAAATGTTATGGTGAAATATCGCCGAGACTAATAATCATCACACTAGCAGCAAGGTTTGATAAAGAATACAAAACACTACCCAGTTTGAACATAGGAAGGAGATAAAAGGGCCCGAGTGCTAAAGTGGGAGGTTAGATGAACTTAAGAAAATGCCGCCTGGGTTCATATCATGGCATGAAACACTGCCCGTGTTAAAATGAGATATTTTCAAACAAGCGGATTACTCAATGAGGTGGGGGATGAAATAATAGTAACAATGGCTCTAATTGGGGACAAAGACTGATAAGGATGAAGTAATGAACCCAGACCAAAATGGGAGGAAACCAGTGTCTCATCAATTGGGAAATAGAGTCAATCAAAATAGAATGCACTCTCTAGCAACAAGGAAACAAACCAAAATAACACCAAAACCCTAAATAAAAACCCTAATCTAAATATGTACAAAAGAAAGAGAGGTTGTAAGGCCATCATAGCTGATATAGCTTTAGATCTTGTCCATTATAAGGAATAGGCAAGGGAGTTCTGTCAGGGTATGCAAGTTTGAAAGTATTAGGCCAAAACTCTTGAATGATTTTGAAGGGGCCGATCCAGAGTGAATCGAACTTCTTATGAGCACCTTTAGGTTCCCTACGCTTATCCCACAACAAAACTGAGTCTCCAATCATGAACTTTCTCAGTCTGGATTTCTTGTCGAAAATATTCTTTACCTTTTCCTAGTGTATGGTTATCTTATCTACCATCTCTTCTCGTTGTTCCTGTATTTTAGTTAAGTACAAAATCATCTTTTCCAAGGCATCATTGAATTCAGGTTCCTCTATAGCAGTTTGCAATATATGAACTGGCAATTCTAAAGAAAGAGGAAGTGCACTTTCCACCCCATACACCAACTCGAAGGGGGTAAAGCCAATAGCCCTTTTTGGAGTTATCTAGTCTTCCCATAGGGATTCATATAGATTTTTGTGCTAGTCCTTCTAAATGTTAGTGACCAACTTCTCGATAATATTTACCAAATTTTTGTTACTAGACTATGCCTAATCGTTCCCCTAAGGGTAATAGTCAGCCGAATGGGAGATAGAGATTCCATAATCATAGCAGAAAAGTGAAAACTCACTACATGAAAAACTGGTAGCATTATTAGTAACTAGCTTATGTGGAACTCCATACCTGACCAAAATATTTTCTTTGATAAAATAACAAAATACTTCATAAGTAGTTCTCTTGACTGGAATTGCTTCCACCCATTTGGTGAAATGGTCCATTGATAACCACAGGCTTGAGTGGTAAAGCTGCTAGTTGAGGCCTTCCCACAAACAACTTACATTTCTCACATTACCTACCTAGTGATAGGCATCCTTAAATATCCAAGGATAGTAATATCCATGCCTTATGATCTTGAAGGAAGTCATGGTGAAAGAGAATTGATCTCCATAGGACTCATTGTGGAAAATATTAAGCAATCGTTCTTGTTGAGCTTTATCAACACATTTCAAGAAAGTCCCATCTATGCCACACTTGTACAGGGTGTCACTCTAGATAACATACTTAGCCGCCTTCAATTTTAGATTCCTTTTCTACTTGCTTGAGAGGTGCTTCGGACATTTTCCATAAGGAAGTAAGCAATATCAGAGAACCACTCATCTTGTAAACTAACAGGAAAAACCAATGGTAAATCTTCACTTTCTTCTTCCTTCAAGTTCTCGTCCATCAACTTGCAAAGTCCCCTTCCTCTAACTAACTTTGTAGGTTTTGAGTCTAGATCATACTACTGTACCTTTTCTATCCATCTACCTCTCCTATTGCAATCAATGTCTTGTTGGGTTAATATGCTCTTAACGGCGGAATCTGGCACGTAGACCACAGAGTGTGAATGCAGGATATAGAAACAAAACTGCTTGACTAGTATGACCACTGTGAATGCATGTTTTTTGATGGGAGAGTAATTAAGTTCATGTTTATTTAATGGCTTACTCATGAAGGCAATGGGTGCCTGAACTTTATCTTCATTTTCTTGCAGTAGTACATCAGACGTGGTATGCTCAGAAGCGTAGCAATAAATAATGAAATCCTTCTTGAAGTCTAGACTGACCAAGATAAGAGCTCAGACAATTGCTTCTTTTATGTTTTCAAAAGCTTGCTTCCCAGTTTCATTCCATTTAAAACTTGGTTTTTCTTTCATCATATCCACAATGTGTTTAGTAATTTCAAAGAAATTTGGGATGAATTTTCTCAAGAAATTCACCTAACCAAAAAAATATTTTTCACCAGTCTGGCTTGAAGGGAGATTTAACTGCAATATAGCCTTAACCTGGTATGGATCTATTCTAATGCCTTCTTTAGGCAGCATGTGACCTAATATTTTACCTTCAGTGACAATGAAAATAGAATTTTTGGGGTTAGGAGAGATACCATGTTCTGTGCACCTTTGTAAGATTCATTCCAAATCTTGTAAGTGATTCGTTCTTTTCTTAGATAAAACTATCAAATCATCAAGATAAATGGCTATAATTTTTTTCCAAAGGTCACCAAAAGATAGGTCCATAGCACGCTAAAATGTAGCTCCCACATTAATGAGTCCAAATTACACTCAATTATAGGAAAAAGTTCCCCAAGGTGTGGTAAATGTCGTTTTGTGTTGGTCTTCTCTTGATGCACTGATATGATTGTAACCCAAAAATCCATCTGACATGGACATCATCTCCGAGCCAACAACTAATTGTAAACTATGATCCATATTAGGTAGAGGATAGTTATCCTTTAGTGATGCCTGATTAAGATTTCTAAAATCAACACATATCTAAATCTCCCCATTTTTCTTGTGCACTGGCACAATATTTGCTACCCAAGTTGAATGATGTATAGGATATATAATTTCTTCCTTTAGCATTTTGTCAATCTCTTTAAAAATGGCATCAGTTACCATAGGATTATAATTCCTTTGTTTCTGTCTGAAAGCGGCTTTCCCTTCCTTGAGTGGTATGTGATGCTGAAATTTTCCATTCATGAAATTCTTCAAATCATCATAACACCAAGCGAAGACTTCCTTGTATTTAATTAGCAAGGCTATTAATTTTTCTTTCTCTTTTGGTGAACAACATTTCCCAATATAGACCATTTTGGGATAATCAGGATCTCCAATATTCACTACCTCAAACCCATCGGAATGTCTAGCAAAATTGCTCATCTTCTTGATGGAATGATCATGGCGATCAAAAAAATCCTCAAGAGAAACCAAACCCTTGGGTATTTTATTCCCTTTTAATTGAATAACCTCATCTTGGAGGTCAACTACACTATCTGGGTAGAAGTCCTTACATTGATTGCAACTCCTTCAAAGAATGTTTGAGAAAAGGCCCCATCATTTTCTAAGAACGTCCAAATTTGTTTATCATCTTCAAAGACTTTCCAATGATTGACATTATAAGGAATACTAGGTCTATAGATTATTTCGATCCTATAGGATTTTTTTTTGAACTCTGGGTGCGGGAGGAGTAGAGAAGTAGAAACTACTAATGAATCAGCCTTCATGTTAAGTTCTATAGGGATGGCTTCTATTGAGAAGGCATCAAAGCTCTTGATGGTGTCCCAAACTTAGTTCTAGTAATGCTTTAACCTTTCATTCTTAACAATGAAAATATTTTGCATATGCTTAACAATTAGTTCAGCATCCCCCAAGACCCTAAGTATCTTTATCCCCATACCCTTTTCCTCATTTAGGCCTAACAAAAGGGCTTCATATTCAACAATATTATTGGTATTATCAAACTCTAACTTATATGCAAAAGGGGATTTCTCACCAGAAGGGGAAATGAGAACAACTTCCATCAAACTCCAACGTCTAGAGCTCAGATTCTGAATTTGAAGCACATGAATCGTTTCCATTTTCTTCTCCAGAGAAAAGCATATAGTTCCCAAATTCATTCTCCTCATACAATATTTGTGCTTTTGGGTCTTCAGACTTGAGTACTATTATCTTGGCCTTTGACTTAGGTTTGAGATGCACCTTCTCTTTACCAATAGGTATAGTGGAATATGACCAATCCAACTATATTTCTCTGCCCAATTCTTTACAAAAACTTCTACTCAAAAGCATACCATAGTTGGCAGGTATATCTGCAACCAATATGGTGAGCTTGAGTCACTTGTTTGGGTAAGTAGCAAGTGCAACTTGAGCATCTTTAATCTGCCCAAGCAAGGGAGCCTACTTGGAATCCATCAAATAGCATTTTCCAAATGTCTTGGTCATCTCTAATCCCAAAGCCTTAGTGATTTGTGTAGGCACAACATTATTAGAAGCACCTGAGTCAATGATGCAATTATTAACCCTAAATCCATTAACGAACAATGAGATGTAGAATGGGTATGGTTTCACATCAGAGGCTGATGAAGAGGATGCTTTACTATAGGATACAAAATTAGCAACCGAGTCTTGAGACTTAACTATTGCTTCATCTAGGCATGTGTGTAATTCTAAATTTCCTGTCCTAACATATTCAATGAACCTATCAAGTTCTTTAGGATTCATTTTCAAATATTCAGCTTTTGACACTTGAATTTTGGTAGATTTATAGAATTCTATGATATTAAAAGCCCCAGTTTGATCCTCAGAGGATGATACAATAGGATTTCTTGAGGAGCTATCAACTACACTTAGTGAATCATTTTCACTCTTTCAAATTGCACTAGCCTTTGTAAGTAAAACTTTAGGAGAATTAGGAGTACCTTTCTAGTTGGAATGTTGTTGACTTCAAGTGATAGCAACACAAGTAGCATCATCCAAAGTGATGTACACATCTCCCACTCTACTATCATTGGGTTTGTATTCTAAGTATCCATTTGCACATACACCATATTGATTAGATGATGTGCCCTCCTCTGTGACCTCTTCTATGACTTCTTTAGTAGTGGTTAACTGCATAAACCTATTCATCTTGCGGCAGTTTGTGCCATCATGGTCAGCTGCGAGGTGGAAGACACACATGTTCTTCTTGTTATCTAGAGGAGGAGCTTCAATCACCAACCTCTATTGAGTTGGGGGAAAGGGCAGCGCTTTATTTCTTGGTTGAAAATTAGCCTTGCTAGGGATATCTTGATAAAGCTGGTTACTCTTCGACATCTGCCTATTGAGAGCAATTGTTTCATTATCCAACCTCTAAATCATAGGATCAAAAGAAGTAGTAGGAAATGCCTTGCTCGTATGCAGTTCTTTTTTCCATTTTCCAACTAAAATGAAATCATCCTCCAATTCCACGACTAGTGCTTGTGTCGCTTCGAGTGTATTCAATGATTGCCTCTTTAAGAGAAGACCAATATCAAGGTGTTGGCAATTAATGAAGAAACATTTTTGCATTTATATAGAGGGTCTTTTAGCAACCGAAATCTGATTTATTATCCAATTGAATTTGGCTACAAAGTCCCTCATGGGCTCATTTGCTTCATTTTTCACGCGAGTAACTTGTGTTATCAGTGTTAAGTCATAATATGCACTTTTGAACCTGGCCTCAAACTTGCTATGCATAGTGACCCAATTGGTGATACATCCATGTGGTAGTTGATAAAACCATTGCATTGCTGCATCAACTAAATATTCCATGAACAACCTGACGACAACATCTTCTTATTGTACCGAAAGAATGCCACATGCAGTAAAAAAACATCAATGTGTTATTTTGGTGAAATTCTTCCATATCCCCTGAATTTAGGAAAAACTTTATGAGACCCTTTGGGTAAATCATGCAAATTATTTCCTAACTGCAAAGGACCAATAGTAGTGCCCCAAGGGACAGGTTGTGGATTAGCCATGTTGAGGGGAAAATTGATTACAAGTCCCATGGAAAACAAGTCCTTGAGAAATAGAATGATTAGCGGGTGTTCTAGTAGGTGAAGCGGGTCTTCTCCTAGCTCTAACCCTTCATCTAGGGGGAATAATATAAGAGAAATTATTTATTTGCAAAGTTTCAAAAATAGGGTCAAAATTTCCCCTACTTCTCTCCCCTCTAATAAACCTATGGAAATCTAGGATTAATTAGTTAACCTGTGAAATATACCCAAACAAGACAACCAAAACTTAATCAATTCAATTTCCCCAGTGGAGTCACCAAAAATCTATTGGTTAATAGATTGGGCACCTTGATAATCTACAATTGAATTCCCACAAGATGCAGAAAAACTAACCCAACAACTCTAAATATTAATCTTTGAACAAGATGAATATTCTATGAATTTTTCGAGGTACAACTCCCTCACATGATTTTCAATGAATTGAAAAAACAAGAAAAACAAAACATCATGTATGCTTTTAACGAAAAAGAAGAAAAGGTATACCCAATATTAGAAAAATTTCAAATATTAGGTGTGTGATATAATGCATAAGAATTATTATCACAAAGACTAATTAACCATAATAAACATAACATCCACTCAATACCATATGAAAAATGAAAGCGATTATAAGAACCACATTGCTCATACCAAGATAAGACATGCATAAGATATTCTTAAACACAAACATTTAAGAAATTAGATTAACTCCACCAAATTGCACACAAACAAAATAGTAATTTCATTCATCAACAGTACGAAGAAAACTATGAAAGGATGTCTAGAGAGAGCATATGAATATAGATACATTTTAAATAGGTGAATGATTCCTACCTCTTCATTTCCATAGCCAATTAACCAAAAGACACATAAAAGAAATAAAGGAAGATTCATGTCGTTACGACGGTGTCGCTTCATTTCCAACTTCCTGGATCACCAAAGGTTTCATCTGCCACGCCTGGAAAGCCTTAAGGATGTGCATCAAGTCCTTATGTTGGGGAATGGTTACATTTTTCATCCTTACCTTCCATTTCAAATGAAGATCTTTAGCCGTTTCCATGCACTGCTCACAAACCTTCATAAGATCCATTGCCTGAGATGATACCAGGTGTAATTCACTTAGTTTTTGTAAGTGTTCAACATTAAGAGTAGGTAATTCAAGAGCCTCTTTGACCGTTTTCTTGAAATCAACTGCCAAGCTTCTAGCCTCTACATCATCCCTTATTCCATCTTTATCCTGAAGTAGACCAAGAGCTACTAAGGTGCTCAGTGCTTCATCTGAAATGGCAACACATTCATTGATGATCTCTTTAAGCTTTTGTAAACTTTGTTTGGAAACTTGTAATTTCCACTCTACTCCTTTAGTCCATGATAGGTAGCGAGTATCTGAAGCTTAGGTATGACTTGATCTGCAACTAGTCTTTCCATATCTGAGCTCATCAATAACTTCAATTGAATTTGCTAATTAACCCACAATTTCTCTTCTTTTTCAATAGCAATGGATTCATCCCCTAAGGTGGCTTGTAGAGCATTCGCCTCTTGGAAGTGTTTAAAGGATTTAGTAATGACAAGGCTTCCCTTCTTGATGAGGGATTCATTCCAATCATCTACAGCTCGACTTAAACTTTGACAGCTTTTAATTTTAGTTAAGGCTTCTTTTCCAACTACAGTAAGAGATTCAACATAAGCATCTACTTGAGAGATAGGTTCTGAGACGACCTCAAAAATAGACTTTAGACAATTGGTCAAGTTCTGAACCTGGGTTTTATATTCATCTTTGATTTCCTTATCTTTCTTTGATCTCTCAACCATCCTAGCTACTAACACTTCAAAAATCCGAACATCCCCATCCCTGGTAGGAGGACCGAGGTTGACCCTATTCACTTCGAAGTCACTTGTTGTTGCTTGAGAAACATTTCTCTACATTGAAGGGTGCACGATTTCCAACTGGAGTGTCCCTGATTCTGTGTCATATATAAGCCTAGTAACACTCTTTAACTTATTGGGTTTAGGAGTTGAAGTCTTCTTTAACAATTGACCTACCATGTCTTGCTTAGGAAAGCTGGGTTGTATAGCTTTCCTTTTTCATGACAATGAATCTTCCAACCAGGTTGGTTACTCTGACCTTAGTTGCCTTAAAACCTAGGGACTTAAACAGTGTCTGAGTGACTAGAGGGGTATCTCCAATAGGTGCGGTTGTTCCTGCCCCTGAGAGGTGCTTACCTCTCTAACAGGTGATTCACCTTGAGAGGGAGGGGAATCAACATTTAGGTTTTTTAATCCTTCCTCTTCCTCCTCTCCTTCATATCCTTCTCCAAATTAGGCAAGTTAAAAATTTCATCCCCACAGGTTTGTGAATACACATTCTTTTCTGGTGGGTCTCCATCACCACCTCCTTGAGTACTTGATGATAAGGACTGAGCATTACCAGTTGATTGCCTATTGGTAGAGGCTTGGGAGGTACCTTCAGTAGGTCGTGAGTCTTTGGATCTAGTACAAGGGTGGGAGTGCTCAATTTTCTTTTTAGTCACCCATTCTCTGGTTCTGGTCAGAACATCAACAGTTCTAGCTTCAATGGTTTCTTTTTCTTTAAATTCTAATCCATGACAGGAATGGGCCGACTCTCTTTTATTTTAGTATATAATGGGTTAACCATGTTAGACCCATCTTTAACAATGCCTTGCAAATCCCATTTCAAATCATAAATGATTATTTTTTCTACTGTTAATTTCATCCAGCTTCTTCTCCTTACCTCATATTCATCGAAGAAATCAGCCCAATAATCTTCAGGGATGGATTGGTGATTGAAGGTAGGGCCCAATTTTAGATTGTTCTTAATATAATCTTTAAGATCAAAATAAACACGTTGCTCATATGAGGGCATGTTATACTTGGACAATTATTTCTCAATATTCAAAGCATCAAACATTGATTGGAAACTATATGCACCAAAACCAAATGGAAAATTGACTATCAATCTTTTTCTACCCTAATACAGTCTATTAACATTAGCCAATTGTCTTCTCGCCTCAATAATCACCCATTTTTCTTTAGGATACTTGGGTAATTTAATATGGAAACCAACATATCCACCTACTCTTATGTATGAAAACCTCTGAAATTGAATAAAGTGGCTACCATAAAAATCAACAAATGGTATTGCCTCCAGAGATAATCTCGTTGCAGAATGCCCCTGCAATTCCCTGACCATCCTCATGGTAAAAGTGTCAACAATTCTTCTAAAATGTAAGAAGCTTTTATAAAGTTGGAGTTTGTCATAGTAATCATAAATTGGTACTTTTTCTGGAGGAAAATCACTCGATCTTAATCCAAGGTAGGGTTGAGTGCTAGCAAGGGCATATATTAAATATGATGACATAAAGAAAAATATGTTCAAAGTAAAGAACAAAATCAACTCATGCAGATGGTTGCTAATAATCTTTGCCCAGTCCAAGAACTGCTCCCCACTCAATATGATTTGGATGAAGAAATACATCAATTCTTTGAAGTTATGAACATTTTCATTTCCCCTAACCCTATGCAACAACACTACAATATCGACCACCTCATCTACAAAATGGTTCCTATGTAGGTTGCGAGACAATTTAGACTTTCCCTTCTTTGGTTTGGCCAGCCATTTCTTTGTTATCACATTTCTGTAAACCCCTTTCTTGGCAGTGAACTCAATCTGAGAGCTTGTCGTGTCCATTGGCGAGTATTCATCCCTTTTTGGAGTTCTCAAATAGATAGGAAGGTAGACCTTTGCATTTTTAGAACAAACCTATTATCCTCTATCCTAACTTCCCATGTTTGTGGATTATAGTGTTTGATACATTCCAACACTAGTTTGGGACACTGCATAGTTATTGGAAATGTGGTGGCTTCAATCAACCCACTACCCACTACTCTCTCAATGATAGGTGGAGGGTTAGGTTTGTTAAATTTATTCTGTAATTCATCTAAATTAACGGGCCCTAGTTGAGTATCACCAATTTCAAATACTTCGTAGTTAACACATACTCATAGCCTGCGTATTTAACCCTTTCCATGTGCACCAACGACTTTTGACAATATATGTTTTCTTCAGTGCAAGAGTAAATAATTCAGAAAATAGGTTGCAATGAATGGAAACTGATACCTCTAATGGCGAACCCTGTAAGTTGAACTATGCGTCTCCTCCATCTTGTCATCAGAAATTGTTGTGATAAGAATGTTTTCCCATCCTTTTATTTCATCAAACTCGGCTTCATGGAAAAACATGGAAGTAGATGGACATTAATGTATTAATTTTGCATTATGACATGTGGTAGTTGTGGCTTTCACTATTCCCCACATAACCATCTTTCAGAAATTTAAAAACGAACGTCTATGGGTGATAACAAAAGAGATTCGAAGAACCTTATAAACATGTGCCCAAGTTCAAATGTTATAGTGAAATACCGCCTAGGCTAATAATCATCACGCTAGTAGCAAGGCTCGATAAATCATACAAAACACCGTCCAATTTGAACATAGGAAGGAGATAAAAGGGCCCGAGTGGTAAAGTGGGAGGTTCGATGAACTTAAGAAAACACTACCTAGGTTCATACCATGACATGAAACACCAACCGCATTAAAATGAGATGTTTTCAAACAAGCAGGTGACTCAATGAGGCAGGGAATGAAATAATAGTAACACTACTACAACATGTGTCTCTTTAGGATCTTCTTAAAATCTAGCTACAAGAAAAACTACATGCATGATATTTGGTCTAGTAGCAGCTCGGTATAGCAAGCCACCAATCATAGATCTATACTTGCTCTGATCAGCCTTAGGGGATTCATCATCCTTACTTAGTTTGCAACTAGTAACCATAAGAGTACATACCAATTTGGAGTCTTCCATTCCAAACTTCTCCAACATCTCTTTAACACACTTTGGTTTTGAAATGAAAATGCCTTTATTTTTTTGATTGATTTGTAGCCCAAGGAATAAATTCATCTCCCCAAACATAGATATCTCAAACTCTTTGTATCTCTTCTACATATTTCCTACTAATAGCTTCATTGCCTCCAAAAATTATGTCATCAACATACACAACCACAATCAAGATTCAATCTTCCTCAACCTTAAAGTAGAGATTACTATCTATGGTACCCTTATTGAATCCTTGTTGTATTAAATATTTGTCTAACCTTGCATACTCTAGGAGCTTGCTTCAATCCAAACAATGCATTCTTCAATCTGTGGACCATATTAGGTTTATTTGACAATTGAAATCCTTTTGGTTGTTCCATGTAAACTTCTTCTGCCAACTCTCCATTCAAGAAAGAAGACTTCACATCCATCTGAGAAAACTTTAAAGTCCTTATATGGTGCAAAATCCAAAAACATCCTAATTGCTTCCATTCTAGCCACCGGAGAAAATTACTCCTCAAAATCTATTCCTTCAACTTGTGCATAGCCCTTACACACAAGTCTCGCCTTGTTTCTTACCACTTCTCCATTCTCACTTAGCTTGTTTCTGAATATCCACTTAGTTCCAAATATATTCTTGTTTTCAGGTCTAGGAACAAGTTTCCAAGTTTGATTCTTCTCAATCTACATATTTTTTTCTTCCATTGCCTTCATCCAATGCTCATCTTTGCATGCTTCATTTATTATTTTAGGTTTAACTTTAGAAAGTAAACATAGATTTACCTCTACTTCAGCAACTCTTCTTCTTGTCAACACACCTTTTCTTTAGTCTCCAATGATATTTTCTTCGAAATTATTTCTCTGTACATACTTAAAGGTTTTACAAGTCGTTTCTGGAACTTCTTCCTCTTCATTCTACACTTCTTTTTCGTTATCTTTTTCTTCTTCTTCTCTACAAGAAGGTTCATCTGACTCATATCTATCAATTACCACTGAGTTCATCAAATCTTCATCAACCTTAACACTTGCACTTTCAATAATCATTCTTAGCCTTTTGTTGTAGCATCTATAAGCTATGATTTTAGTAGAATATCCAAGAAATATATCTTCATCAGACTTTGCATCAAACTTTCCTAAGTTTTCATCATCTCTTCTAATATAGCATTTTCTTCCAAACACTCCAAAGTACTTGGTAGTATTCCATACAACAACTTGTAGGGATTCTTTGTGTTGTTAGCTCTTGCTTGAAATCTATTAAGTATGCAAACAATAGTATGAATTGCTTCTCTCTAGTAGACTTCTGGTAGGTTAGCTTCTTTCATCATAGTCCTTGCAGCTTCTTGAATAGTCATGTTTTTCCTTTCAACTACTCCATTTTGCTGAGGAGTCCTAAGGGCAGAAAAGTGCCTTTTATGCCATGATTCTCACAAAACATGTTAAATTCATTGGAGGTGAACTCCATCTTTTTCAGGCCCCAAACATTTGATCTTCAAATCCATCTCATTCTTAACCATAACTTTAAATGCTAAATCTATCTAGGGCTTCAAATTTTTCTCTAAGAAAAGTAACCCATGTCATTCTAGAATAATCATCAATCAAAGGAATGAAATACTTGTCTCCTTGAAGACCTCTCACTCTTTTAGGACCAAAAAGGCCTGTGTGTACCAATTCTAATAGTCAAAACTACTTCTAGTTTGTTTTCCAAACTAACAATTTCTGCAAACAACATTAATAGGATTTTTAATCCTCAATAAATCTCTCACTGCTTGAACTAAACTGATTCTAACCAAGTTATCAAAATTGATGTGACACATTCTCCTATTCCATAACCAACTACCATTAATCTGAGTCATAAAACATTGACCATCAACACCCTTGAGTTGATAGATATTTCCATCTATCCTCTTTCCAGCAATAATCATAGTTTCAGACCATTTTCTCATCTCACATCCATCATCCTGAAACATAAAATTATATCCTTTACTACACATTTTTCTAGCACTCAAGAGGTTATGCCTTGAACATAGTAAACATCTTCAGTATTATGCTTGCCATCAAAATTGATTGAACCTATTCTAAAAATCTTAGCACCTGATTCATCTCCAAATTTAACAAGTCCTCCATCATATTTTTCAAGTTTAACAAACTTACTCTTGTCTCTGGTCATATGATTTGAGCAACCACTATGAATAACCCAATAGTTCTTGTCCTGTCTAACATGAAAAGAAAATACCAAAGTACCTCCAATTTTATCCTTTTTCTCCAGAACACTTTCCTTCACACAACTTTTAGAGTTAGCAAAACTAGATTCATCTTTTAAAGCCAAGAACAAACATTCATTATCATCAACATCTCCATAATCAGATTCATCATCAAAAATACCAACATCTTCTCTAACATAGTATCTTTTCTTGATCATTTTTCCCTTTTTTTCCTTGTTCTTATTGTTCACAGTTCTGTTTGGACATCTCGAAGCATAATGACCTATATTTTCACAACTGAAACATTTGAAAGCTAATTTATCTTTGTACTTACAAGTGCCCTTTTTCATTCTTCTTACAAAGTTAACTTCCACATCATCAAGATCATCTCCATATGAATCTTCAACTTTTTTTGATTTTCTAGTCTCCACTTTTGCACATTCTTGGGACCAATTTTACTCATCTCAAATGAAGTTAGTGTGCCAAACAACTGATCTCTAGTGTACGTATTAAAATTTTCAACTTCCTCAATAGCAAAAACCTTTCCACTATAAGAATTAGGAAGAGTTTTGAGAATTTTCTTTACCGCTTTAGGTTCTTTGACTTGTGCACCAAGACCTCTCATAGCACTTACCAGTTCATCAACCCTCTGCATGTAACTTGTAATTGTTTCATCTTCAAACATCCTCAAAGTCTCAAATTGTGTCTTCAAATTCTGCAACTTAGCTTGTTTGACCTTGTCATCTCCTTCATAAATACTTTCTAGCTTATCCCATACTTTAGCAGTTTTTAGATCCATAACTTTCACTAATTATGTATGTGCAAGATTACTCAAAAGAACAAACCATGCCTTACCATCTATTTCATAAGCCTTGATTTCATCACTTATGCTCAGTCCATTCAGAGGTATGCTATATACAATCTTTATTGCCTTAGCGACATCAAATCTAAGGTAAATTAGATAGCCTTCCATCTTCACTTTCCAGAATGCATAATTTGTACCATCAAACATAGGGATCTCCTTGCTCGCCATCTCGGATCTACCTCAGGCAGTTAAGATTTTTCCAAGGAACCTCACTCTAATAACAATTGTTGAATGAACAAAAAAAATGAGAGGGGGGGTAAATTAGTTGTATCAAGTTAAATTAAATATTAAAACCCTCAACGGTGATTAGATCCACATGCATTCACTGAACCCTTAATTTTTTGTAATTTTTAAACATGAAAAGCAGATAACAGAAACTGAAAAAATCAACACCAAACACAAGAGAACACCAGATTTATGTGGAAAACCCTAGAAGGGAAAAACCACAATGAGGATTTTCTCACAATATAAGTAATTGAAAAACTAGTTCAAAGATTGCTCACTACCAGAATATGATGGTTTGTCCAAAAAGGCTCACAACCCAAACTCACTATTGGAATGGAAAGAAGAAACAAGATAGAATGTTACACAAAGAACATGATCTCAATGCAATAGAGAATCCACCATAGTAGCCTCAACAACACTTGTAGTCTTCAAGAGATCAAGATACCTCATCTCACTACATTCAACAATCTTGCATTATAGCCCGCACTACAATCACACTTCTACACTTAATTTCACACCACAAAATTCAACTCTATTTGACACTTCATCTTGCATCAATTCACCTTGCATTTATACCATTCGCAACTTGAAAACCATCATCAAGTTGGATACACTCACCTTATACTTTACAAATTCAAAACAGGTCAGCACTAAGCATTCCTACAGTGGATAAGAATGAAAGTGGACCAATACAAAACTTAACTAGGACCCAAATCAACTCTCACATGCCACACTATGCCTTCATAAATTTCCAAACACCTTTGAATGTAGTGTAAACACTAGGTCAACTGTTACCTGTGCAAACACCTTTAAAATTTGAATTACATGCTTCCTCAAATCCAAATATTCCTTTTGAACCACACACCACACTTCAAAATGATCTAGAATATTCCTCTAACATCTTGAAATTCATCAAAATCCTTCACAATAATTCACACCTTCGGAATGTACACAACTTGTACACTCAGACTACACTACCAAACACTACAACTCTAAAATCCATTTTTCTGAGCACCAAATCACGAATCATTTTGACAAAGGAAAAATATCAACACCATCAATATACCTTTAGAATCACAAGACCTGAAGAGCAATTGCAGAGAAACATGGAGCAAAAAAATTTCTCATAGACACCTCTATAAGCAACACTGCAAATCCAGTTCACACACTAGTGAACATAATTTCCTTTGTCCACTGATCTAGAAGAAAAAATTCAAGAAATAAAATATCTAAAAACCTCTAGCCAACATATCCAAACCACACAAGTAGATCTTCAACCTAGAAGAAATGTGAAGCAAAACTAGAACACCTCTGCAACACCCTGTTTCCTTATTTTATCAATTTTCTCAATATCTTCAACATCTAAACCATAAACAAAAACTTATCAAAGGAACACCAGAGGTTAACAACTTAATTGATGACAACATAATGCAACTAATCAAAGTGAAAATCTCTCTCAACCATTGCACAACTGTCACCAATGACAACACAAGCTTGTTGACATCAATGACAACACCTTCATACTTGTGACATCCACAACATGGTTCTCATTTATAAATTTTAGGAGTAGATGATTTCTAGAGCATGGAAGATCATTACCATGTTATTGTATTACAAATCCATAAGTATCTAGTTGACAATACTATGTTGATGAATGAGTGTGTAGATAAAATTAGTGGAAAATACATTATGAAGTTAAAATGCTAAAAAATTATTGAGATATTTTAACTTTTGTGGAAACTGATTATATGGAGAAAAAGGTGTTTAGTTTTAATCAATATCTAGTAGAACTATATGGAAAATTGACTTGATTCATACTAATTTGTTTGGTCTTTTTCATGTACCTAGACTTAAAAATACCTATATGAGTAAATTCTATCATTTAATTATTTTATCTATGATTAAAAAGGTATAATGTATTAGAAATAAATAAAAAATTCTTTATGTTCAAAGAGTTCTCAATCTTATGAAGAACCAAACAAAAAGGATTATTAAAGTGTTGAGAGAAAATAGTTGTAGGGTTTTTTAAGGAGAGTTTGATTAAAAAAATAAAAAAGGAAAATGGTACTATGTATCATATGAAAAATACTACACTCATTAAAATAATGGAGTTATATGGAATGTGAATGTGATGATAATGGAGAGATGTAGAAGTGTGGTCAATAAACGTAGTTTATATTAAAAAAAATAGGTAAAAGTTTTGAGTAAAAAATATGTAGTTAATGTTAAATGAACAAGACAACTGAGAGGGGGGGTGAATCAGTTGTACCAAATTAAAATATAAAAACCCTCAACAGTAATCAGATCCACATGCATTCAATAAACCCTTAATCTTTTATAATGTTTAAACATGAAAAGTAGATAACGTAATCTGAAACAACCAACACCATACACAAGAGAACACTAGATTTACATGGAAAACCTAATGAGGGAAAAAATATAGTGAGGATTAGCTCACAATATAAGTAATTATAAAACTAGTACAAAGGATCATTGCTAGAATAGGATACATTGTCCACAAAGGCTCACAGCTAGGGCTCATAGCCACAAAAAGAAAAGAAGATAGAAGAGAAATGTTACATAGATAAAAAATTATCAATGCAATAGAGAATCCACCACAATAGCTCCAACACCTTCACGGTCTTGTTTGAATGATTGCAAACACCTTTAGCTCACTACATTCAGAAGTCCAACACTTTGAAGTTTGCCCTACTCTGCTCAAACTTGCACTCTACCCTTCAAAAATTTGCATCACTTGCATCACACACCTATATCATTTCTATCTTATCAACCTTCAACATCTCAACTCATACTTATATTGTCCTCAACCTTGAAAACCTTCTCCAAGGTTGGCTCTACACATTCACACTTTACAATTTCAAATTAGGTTGGCACTAAACATTATCGCAGTGGATAGGAATGAAAGGTGGACCAAAACAAAACTTAATTGGGACCCAAATAAAATATCACACACCACGCTATGCCTTCATTAACACTTGAACATATTCAAATGTGGTGTAAACACCAGAATGACTATAACCTGTGCAAACACATTAAACTTTGAATTAGATGCTTCTTTTGAACAATTCAAAACTTCTGGATAGTAGACTTCATCTGAACATGATCCAAGAACATCTTGGAACCCAACAAAATCCTTCACAACAAATCACTCCAACAGAATGTACACATCTAGCACACTCAAACCACACTGCCAAACACTATAACACTACAATCCAACTTCCAGAGTACCAAACCACAAATCTACTTGAAATAGGAAAGAAATCAACATCATCAACTCTCCTTTAGAACTGAAGTCTTGAAAAACAACTATGGAGAAATGTAGAGAAAATACATTTCTCCCAAACACCTCTGTAAGCAACACTGCAAAACCACTTCACACACTAGTGAACATAGCTTCCTCTAACCATTGATCCAGAAGAAAAATTTTTGGATATAGAAACTTTGAGCATCTCTAACTACCATATCCAAACCACAAGAGTAGATCTTTAGCCTAGAAGAAATGTGAAGAAAACCATAACACCTCTGCAACACCCTATTTTCTTGTTTTATCAATTTTCTCAATACCCTCAACATGTAAACCATAAATAGAAGCTTATCAAAGCAACACTAGAGGTTAACATCAACAACTCAATTGATGACAACATAATGCAACTAATCATAGCAATATTCTCTTCTCAACTACTATCATCAATGAAAACACCTTCATACTTGCGACAGTTAATAGATCTCATACATTAGGATTTTTAAAAAAATCTATAGGAGTTCTAGACAAGAAATAATAACTCAATGTTGTAAAAATATATTTAAAATAATACACATGGGTCTTAGTGGTCTTGATCTAGTGCTAATGAACTATATTGTGAAGTATATATTCCATACCCTTATTATCTATGTGTTCATGATTATAAGTGTTATCTAATAAAATAAAAGTTGTGAAATAATATTATCTAGATAAATTAGTGGATACTGTGAGGCCCACCTTTATGATACACCTAGTACTTAGACTATTTTAATTTTTGGTTATTAACTATACCTAAGGATACCATTGATGACAAGATATTTAGACACTTGATTACATATGATGATTGCATTATGCTTATGCTATGTGCTTAGTTAGTTGACTATGATAATTGAACTAATTTCATGCTAGTTTACTAATGATGCTTAATCTAAGTTTTAGAAACTTAATGATTGAATGAAATATGATGTCAATGAATTCTAATGCAGTTTGATGAACACAAAATTAAGATTAATGAAAATGGATAAACTAAGTGATTATTGATTTTTTCAGTTCTGTAATGAGATCTCCATGCTATGTGAATTATGAAAAATTGAGCATGAATGTGAATGTGATTCAATTGTTTTGATTATACATACATGTGTGTGTGTGTTGTGTGTGTATGTAATCAAAAAAATTGAATATATATGTGAATGTGATTCAATTGTTTTGATTATACATACATATGTGTGTATGTATATTATCTGGATGGATTAATGTGTTCTTTGAGTGTGTAGGTATACCTATTCATGGCTAATGGAATCAGAGGCAACCCTTGGGAACTCTATGTGAACTAACCAGTGAAACCAAACTATAGTCCATTTAGAGGGCCTATAGTTTCATTATGTAATGTGTATTTTATTTGTGATGTAAGTTTGTGAATGTTTGTAATTGATTTCATTGCCATGTCAATCCATCTAGGAGGTGAGTTGTCCACCCAACTGGACAAACTCGGATTTGATCTTTTAAGTACTTTTTGGGGGTTGAAAAGTGATGTTTTTAAAATATTTTTATGGGTTTAAGACCCCTAGGACAAGTACCTATAGGTTAGGTACCTTTTTAGCTCAAAATCTTGGGTCAATCCCAAGATTGCACACTCTTTTTGAGGCTTTTATGAGCTTTGACGAAAATAAAGGATGGGAAAGTGGGATGGAGACTTGTCTCTTTCCATCCTCACTTCTCCAAGTTGCCTTGGAAAGCCCCCAAGTTCTCACACATGTGTGAGCACACATGTGAAAGTGAGCCTTGGAGGGTGAATGGGAAGTTGACAAGTGTCACCTCCCTATTTAAAGGAATTCAAATTTGAAATCCTTTAAAATAAACTCAAGACATGGGCTAGGGGGTTATTTTGGAAATTCTTGATTTTGGGCTTTCTTTGGGGAGAGAAGAAGTTGAAGGAAGGAGTGGTTGATCTCTTCTTCAACTTGGATTTTTTAGAGGCTTGCACATAAAGGCGGGCTTCAAATCTTTCTTCTTTTTAGTTGTAATAGTTGTTGAATGCTTTGCTTTTCCCTTTGGAGTGCTTTTTTTTTATGATGTTATTGCATTGTTGGGATGGGTGTTTGGATTAGCTCCTCTCCAAGGAGGGAAATCAATGCATGTGAGAGATTTAGAAAGGTAGCACCTTCTTGGGGAAAAATATCACTTTGTAGAAAAGGAAAGGGTATGAATACCCATTAATATGTTTGAAGTTTTATGAAGGGTTGTATTGGTGATTTATGATATAAGGATGTGTAGAAGGAATGGACATGAAGTCCTCATGAAAATGTTTTTAAATGGATATATTTATATGCAATTGCTTGCACCCCAAGAAAAATGTTTTTATGTATTTCATGTGTTTGTCTTGTTGGTTATTGTTGTGCATCTTGTGTTTGTGTGTATCTTGTTCCCTTGGTTGTCTACTAGCTTGAGGGTGGTTGGTTTTCCAACCTAAGGTTGGAAGGTGAGCACCCTTTAGCCATGTAGTTTCATCATGTTTGTATTTGGACATTTAGAGGTTATTGGTGAACAAGCTCACCTTGGAATAGTCTATATCTTTACCTTATTTGAGGTTTGGGAAATTCATGCGTAAAATCCATCTTGAATGGATTGTGGGCATTCTATTGTGCGAAGGGAGAAATACCCCTTGAAATGGGTTTTATGTTCTCTTTGATGTAACTTTTTGTTGTAAGTAAATAGTTTCATGCATTTGATCCACATGTTTGATATGGACAAAAAAAAGAAGAAGAGAGTAACTCACATGCTCCCATTTAAACTGAAAGCTTTTGTCTTGCATCAAAAGTAAAGAAAAGAGGAAAGAGTTAAATTTTTTGTTTAAAGTTACAAATATGTGCTTTCTGATTTGAGTATTTCTTCCTCTCTTGAAAGAAAAACATTTGAATATATACGAATCTGTAGAGAAAAAAAATTCATGTATATGACAATGTACCTTGTGAAACATAAGATGAAGGGTTAGTTGTATGCATGGGGTTCTTTTCATTTAAAAGAAAAAAGGGGTGTTGTTCTGTTTTCAAGCCTTTCACTTTATATTTGTGTTAGTGAAATTTCAGCATGGTTTTATTCTTTGTAAAGGAAATTAGATAGGAGCTACCCAAGTAGCTGACTGTAAAATACAGTTGTAGTTTAATGAGATTGCTTCATTTTATACTATAAATCCTATTGCAGAGCTATAGAAATGTATTATGAGGCGTAACATGAAACCCCAGAGAGTTGGTAAGTGTAGGAAGGTTATAGTTTTAACATTAAGAGCATTATGCACTCTGTAAAGATAAGTACATAGGAGACTTGAAAGATGCATACTCATTAGTGTTTAGGAAACAGATACACTGATTTCCTCACCTCACTATGCATTTTCTCTAGGTATTCCGTTTAAGAAATGAGTGAGTGGTTTCAAAGGATAGAACATCAGAAATCTTATGCCAAATGAAACTTTGGATTCGGCGGAAAACCCATAATTTATGTGGTTAGCCCAGAAACCCACATGAATAATAATTCCTATACTCAAAGTGTTAACACCACTATGTTTGGATGTTACTTGAAACAACGACCTATATCCTAATCAATTGTCTTTAAATTATCTCTTTCCTCCTCTTACGTAAGTCATGTCCTCTTTCCATTATTTTCATCACATTATATCCCTTTATCTTGCATTACTTTGTAGATATTCTTAAAATCAAGGCATTTCACATGTTACAAAATGATTAGGTAGGCTTAGTGGAATTTTAATAATATATATATATGGTTAAATAAGAAAGAGGGGAATATATCCCATGCTCTTAAAAAGGAGGTTCTAATAAATTAAATAAGATTTTATATAAGGATAGAGACTATAATTATTACAAATTTTTTTAAAAGAATGATTCCTATTTATTTGTTCCTATTTCCTTATGTATATAAAAGAATTAATAAATATTTATTTATATTTGCTATTCTATAATCTTGATATTTTTAAAAATTTATTTCTATGTGTATATATATTATTAATCTAATTTTGAGCAAGTAAATAATTAAAGTAATAACAATTAAAGATAAATAAATAAATAAGGAAATTAACAGTTTATTTTAAAATTATAACTATCTTTACGCACTTTCGTATTGGAATTGAAAGATGAAATGTTAAATATAGATTTCATCGATACCATCTAAGCAGGTTAAAAAGGTAGGGTTATCAATTTAAATAATGTTTATCGATTAATCCTTAGGTCTTCAATTAACTAGGTTAGTACGTTTATTATTTTTTTCTTTCCCTAGCTAGTGTGTGTAAATGATGTCCGTTTAGCAAGTAATTCAGTTCTTAGAATGAAATAATTTATATATGGCTTAAGCTACTACACTTGTGGTTCTATGATCCTTGTTTTAACCTGGTATCTATGCATACTCAAATATCTTGCTATGATCTTCCACATTATCACTTGGGGGTGTGTGGGATGGGCCCCACACACACTCGCTTGATTAAATACCCATTTCTCACCCTTGAGTGACGTGTTAATGATGTCATTCTATGGACAACGTCATCCGATGCATGTAGTTCATCACCACGTTGTGAATGATTAATGTAACTATAGCAAATTTACCAACATGTGTCACAAAAAAATAGTTGTATTTTTTGTTTTCCTTTGAGTAAATTTCAAGTCATTACAAATATATTGATTCCTTGGATTTAAAGTGTTTATCCTTGATAGTAGAAAATATTATAAAAGAACAATTGAAAAATCACAAGGAAAACATATAGTGATAAGTTATTTTCTTCTTACCTATTTCTACTTCCTAAAAATGTGGAATAAAAATATCTCTTACTACTTTATAGTTAATTTTAAAACATTTTTATTCTTAAAATATTAATGAAAATTGCTAAAAATTACCAAAAAAGGTAATTTTTTATTGTAGTTAATTTTTTTATTTTTTTAAAAAATAGAAAGTACTAGAAGGTTAATTGAATGAATTTATTGTAGGTTCTCTAAATATATTTTAGTTCATTTTTTTTCAAATAATGTATCCTATATTGTGAATATTGGTTGCATCAATTTTTAACAAGATGTCTTATTTTTTGACATGACAAATACATAAAGGGAGAGTTATTGGTCATAATACATTGGTTTCAAGAGATAAAATTAGACAATAGACTAATTATTGAGGTATTTTATGAGCCGAAGAAAACATTAGCATAAAATCTAGAAAATACTAAATGGCATATAACACATTTCACTAAATTGATAGCCACCAACTAGCCAAAATGTTTGTTCATTCCTCTCAATACTACCTTCTCTCAATATTCAAGAGGGATTCTTGGTAACCTTGTTGGCAATATATGTTGTCATTGATGATAAAAGTGTACGCTGAAGAATATACATACTTTGAATATTGTTGGTATGCAGAGCATTTGTCAACAGTATTCTACAAGGCTGAAATGGTGTTCAGTCTGGTGTCTAAGTATGTTACAAAGGTAGGTATACAAGTTCTGATATGTTTACAATATTCCTACATTGACATTGAATTCTTATTTGATGTACCACACATTGAGATAACTTGCAAAAATCTTGCTAAGGAATTTACAATGTATACTTTGAGGCTAAGTCATAGTATGTTGGTCTGCATTCCTCTACAATCCAATCTTTTTTCTTGTGGTTCAAAAGATAAGATGGTCGAGATGCGAAGGTGTTATATCCAAGGATTCAATTCATCACACCTTCTATAATGAAATTTATAAGTGACAGTGTTCAGATTTGAGCACTTGTAGTATAAAGAGTTAATGTGGGATTATTGGGATGCTCTCGTTCCTCTAGTGAGATAGATGTGACTATGTGGACTTATGGATATATTAAAAAAGCTATATGGATTCTTCCTTGTAAGTCTCAAGTTTTTAAGTGGTTCACAAGATTAGTTTCAAGTGACAGTTTGTTATAGTCTAATTAGAATGTTTTGGTCTTGTATGTTCAATGGGTTTCTTCAGTTGCACAAGCATTTGATGATCAAAATCTTTAGGAGAAGATTAAGGAGATATTGTGCATGGACTAAAATTCTTGCATCTTGATCCACATGACAGGTTTGGTCTCTCCCCATGGTGTAAAGTGAAATAGATGATAATTTTGGTGGTGTTGTCATTATTTGGGCTGAAAGACTTGTTTCCTTTATCAAATCTTGATCAATGAATTTTGTTTCAAAGGATGTTCTATGATTTTTTTGGGTCTTGTAATACCATGTGTTAATCAACAATTGCTTTTCTTGTAATATTATATGTTTGGAGTCGACAGTATGATATCATACGTTTCTTCTAAAAGGTTATCTTGGAGCTGACCTAATTGAGGTTTTGAGTTTTTGTGGAGGATATATAGAAGATCAAATTTATTTGTGAGGTTGAAAGTTAAGTAATTTTTAATTGAGTAGAATGTTGAAGATGAAGTGTGTGAATTCAGTATAAAGGGATAATTGTGCAAAAAGAGGACTACAACATCAACATATTGTTGGATGCTTCATCTTAGCAGTTCATATTCTTATTTCTCATTATAAATCTCATGTATCCTACTCTGAGACAGTGAGTCTCATTAGGTCCTTTGTATATTTCCCTAAGGTTGTACACCTTAGTATGTAAGTCCATAGGCAGTGAGCTACATATATTGTGAGTTAATCCTCATCGTGGTTTTTCCCTCATTGGGTTTTCCACGTAAAAATCTTGGTGTCTTTTGTGTGTTACATGTTTTCTCTTGTGTTCTTTTAGTTTATGTGATGTGATATTTACTCTACGAATGGGAATGGTTAAGTATTAATATGTGTTGATTCACCTCTCCTCTCAACACTACAATGTGTTCAACAATTGATATTAGAGCTGAGTGTCTTGAGAAGCTTAACAATTGAGGTTGGTACTGCTCTTGAACACATGTGGTCTGTAGTAAAAATCAATGACATGTTCATTCCAAAATTGGATCTAGAAGTGATGAACCTGAATGTTGGTACATCAATCTAGATGATTGTGAAATTGATTTTGAAGAACTCCAATCTACTCTTGAAGATCTAAATGAAGCAAGATTGCAAAATATCAAATATTAGTTCATGCTAGAAAAATCAAAAGAGACAATTGACAAACTAAAGGAAAAAGATAAAGAATCAAAAGAATAAATTGGTAAAATGAAAGCTCAAGTAGAAGGAGGAAATGGATGTGAAACTAAACTCAAGGAGGTAGGTGTGATCTCTAAATTGAAATTTAAGATTAAGGAAGGAAAAATGATTGAAGACTATTTGAATCCTAGCTAAATCTGTTGAATGCTCAAAGCTTGAGGAAAAAACCGTCACTTTGAGAAAAGAACTTGAAAAAGTAAAAGAGAAAATTTAAAAAGATCTAAAACTAACAGGAGTTTTTGAAATCCTTGAGGAATTAATCAACTCTCAAAATCCATCAAAAGAGAAATCTGGTCTTGGTTTTGAAAAGGGGGAAATTTCTATATCCAATGCATCTACAAATTTGTATGACAACTTCAAAGTAGAAGGGAAGTCTGAAACAAGGGAGGAGAAATCCTTCATTGAAAATCCTAAGGATAAATCCTCCGGAGATGCAAAGATAAATCAATACAATAAGAAAGAAGGTGGATTTACTCCTATCTAGAACAAAAAGAAAATTTTCAAAAAGCCTACTCCTAAACAAACTGCTCTTGTTAGGTCCAATGGTAATTTTTATACTTATAATAAGTTTGGTCATAAGGCATTTGAATGCAAAAGCAAGTTGAGTCAGAATCTTTCAGGCCTCCAAGGCATAATGTTATGAACTCTCAACCATTTCATGGTTAGTTCTATGCTTGCAACAAGTTTGGTCATAAGGCTAAGGAATGCAGTTTAGTAAAATGATAAAGAATAATAATGTTATGACTTCTCAACCCTTCTATGGTTATTGCTACACATGCAATAAATTTGGTCATAGGGCTACTAATTGTAGATCTAATTTGAGAAAAGTTATTATGCTTCATAAGATAGTATCATTTACTACAAGTGCAATAAACCATAACATATTATAAGGTTCTACAAGGGAAAGAATGTAAGGCCCTTTGCCTCTCAAAAGAAGCCTATGATTAGTCAACAAAATAAGGAAATGAACAAAGTGAAGTAATGATTGAATATACCTTAGCATGGTGTAGATGAATCCTTTGGTAACTAAAAAAAGAGTATCGACTCAGGGGGAATTGCAATTACAGTTCTTTTCAAACCCTTGAAAAGCATGATATGCTAAAGCCTTTAGAATAATGGTTAATAGTGGCATGGTTTGTTTGATCAAAGTTCTAGAGAAAATACACTTTTTGTAGAATATTTTTGAATGACAATGGATCTCTGTGATATCATAGATAGTAAAAATATGCTAGTAAGAAATGCATTTAATGTGGACATACTAGGGTTGGTGTGAGGCATATTTAGTTTCTACTTGATCAAAATTAATCTCATTCAAAGGATATCAAATGTATGCAAGTGTTGAGGAAGAGAAGAAGAATTCCAATGCGTTGTGTGCAAACCATAATGACAGTTTTCATATGTATTTCTCTAGTTTTTCTTGTAAAACCATAGTATTAGAAAGTGTTATCATGGCTACACTAATTGGCATTGATGTTGTTGAGAGGCCAAGGCCCAAATACAAGAAGTTTACATTCAGAGAAATGAAGGTGGACAAAGATGACATATTTTTTAAAGTTCCAATGGATATTGTGTACTGCAAGGATATAAGGATTTACATCCATGCCCAGTTAAATGAGATTAGCATACCTCTTGTTTTGAAATGGTTTAGATGAATTGCAAAATGAGAATGGAATATACAAGCCAAAGTATGTGAATTTCATTTGAAATGGGTTGGACATCAAGAAATATTTTCCCGACTTCTGTGAGAACAAGGAATGAGTTAGAATTATCTTGAGCCACATTCATGGGGATTTCATTCGGATTGAAAAACCCTACATGATCAGAAGGGATGCAATTAGGGAAGTCACTGGTCTTTGTGCTTCCATACCAATTCCAGTGCTAAAATCTATAAAGAATGAAACAGTTATGGATCTCACAGGTGCTAAATTTGATAAGAAATCCCTAATAGTTAATGATAGCATTGATCCTAGTGTCTTGAATATAAGATCTACTTAACAAACATAGAGGGGTTAGCCACTACCATTTTAATTCACACCACTCATCAAATGGTAAAAGAAGGTTCCAACTTTGATCTATGTGAGCTGTTAAGAGAGAAAATAATGGAGAACCTGAAGAAAAAAAAAGAAAGAAATTATAACTTTAGGTTTGGTTCTCTAATTATATTCCTTACTTTCTTCTGTTTGAATGAGATACCTAGTTTTAAGGGTAAAATGTGGGACAAATTCACTCTGGTAGCAACACAAATTAAATAACATATAAAAATCTTTTAGAATGAGCAAGGCTCACTACTTTCTATTGGGGATTTTTTTTTTAAATTCAAAATGGGATGCAAAGAAGATATAGGATACCACTTAATTTGGTCTGAAAGAATGACAATGAGATAACTTTTATGGTAAAAAAGGATCATTGTTTTATGGAAGTAGCGGACCCCAAAACTTCATGGATTTCTAAGCTACCTTATGAGGTTGAGAATGAGTTTTTATAAGGTTATATAGATATTCTATTATCAAAACCTAAGGATCCCAAAGTAAAAATATTTGGCACATGTAGAGAAATCATGGATGAAATTTACCAAAAGGAGAGAGAGGAAGCCACTAAAATAAAATTTGAAAAGGTTCTTAAAGAGATAGGTGCTCCACTGTACTCTAAAATAAAAGATAAATATGAGCTTCACGAAATTTTGGTCACATATTCAAAGGCTATATCGGATAGCCTTACAGAGGTTTTCATTGCAAAATTTTCTCTTCTAGAAGCTAGTCAATGTCCAAGGAGATCAAGTAGATCTTCCTTTGTTGCTACATCTACTCCACAACCCTCTAAATTAACACAAACATCTAGTAGTAAAAGGAAAGCTACATTTGTAACTCCTCTAAAGGAAAAGGACTCTAAAGCTAGACATGTCAAGCCTAAATGAAAGGTAAAGAGAGAGAGAAGATGAATGAGGAAGAATCAAATGATATTGAATAATTTGAAAAATAAGATATGAGAAATACAAGATTCAATAGTAACTCATAGACCTAAATTATCATATTATCAATTCAGGCATGAATTCCAAAAGATTTGAAGAATACAAAGCTTTAAAAGGGGAACTAGAAGAAATTTTAGTAAGAGAGGAGGTCTTGTTGGCAAAGCAAGGACAAACAACTGAGAGGGGGGGTGAATTAGTTGTCTCAGAATATTAAACTTTTCAATCTTTACTTAACTTTAATCTCAAATATGATGAATGAAAAGTAATCCATAAGCAATCAACACATCAGAAACACAGAGAACACCAATTTTTTAACTTGGAAACCCTGTTAGGGGAAAAACCATGGTGGATGTTAGTCCACAATATTATACCCTGTTAAAAGTATAATGAAAATAGTAGGTGGAATGCACATGCACTCAGACACATTGCCTAGAGCTCACTAATCAAATACAATAGGGCTCATTACCCAACAATACAAAATAGGATTAAATCCAGAGGGTATGAGCTGAGAAAATAGCTTCTACACAAGCCTGATTATAGTTCTAGTTAAGCACATAAAACCTTCTTCACACTTCGCTCAAACTTCTTCTCACTCTGCTCTGCAATCGAATGATTAGAAACTATTCACACATCTACACTTTCTTTGGTGTACATTCGCTCTCTTATGCACAAACAATCTCTCTTATATATCCACAACATGGAATTACATTAATAACCTTGTCGGCCAAAAAAATAAAACATATTTACAATGTCGGCCCAAATTAACAATTAAATTTTCAATGTCGATCAAACACTGTTGGTCAATACAATGATGCGATCTAAAACAATATCCACGAGTGCACCAAAAATTCAAATTTCAATCTCCAAGGATTCACAATACGTTACCATCATCATGTTGGCCAAGAACATGAAAAACTGAACATGCACAAGAAAAATATTTGACCATGAGCACACCGATCAACGCGGACGTACAAAAATGATGGAGAATGATCTAGAAACATCCACAAACAACAAGAACTAACAAAGAAATATATGCAGCAACAAAAATTATCAGAATCACATAAACTTCAATCAGGAACACTAACAGAGACCACAAAAACATTTTCAGAACACAACATGATCAATTCTTCACGCGAACCTCTGAAACTTTTGGTAGATGAACTAGATACTCTCAACAATAAACCCTTTAGTCCACAACAACTAATCTTCAATGTACAGAAAAAAATACCTTCATGACCTTCACTATTCCACTGGCAACCTGCAACTCTTCCTTTAACAATTTTCTCAATATCCTCAACATATACAACCTTCAATACAATAATTCTAATAGTGTTGACATCAATGACAACCACATATCAACATCACAACCATAGAATCTGACAAGCTTCCAATAATCTCCCCCTTTGGAATTGATGGCAACACATGATGTGAAAAACACCATCAACGCAACTCTCAATCAACACTTACTCCCCCTAGATTATGACTCTTCTTCCTCAACTTCTACATGATATTCTCCCCACAAGACTCTTCTCCCCAGATAATTCACAGTTTTTCACATGACTCTTCTCCCCCTTTGACATCAATGACAAAGATAAACATTATCTTCCCACATACAATCTCAGAACCACATATCTGCACATCTAACTACTCCCCCTGAGTAGCAGCCACAAAATATCAATCCGGATCAGAATAGAGCTTTGAAGCATACAAATTGATGCAAGTAAATCCATCTCTTAGTTCTTATTAGGAGGGGTAATCACCCCTAGAATTTCTCTGAGATAATCAAAAGTATCCTTCGGCAATGGCTTAGTGAAGATGTCTGCAACTTGTTCTTTGGTAGACACATACTCTAGTCTGACTTCTTTCTCATTCACTTTCTCCCTCAAGAAGTGAAACTTGATGGATATATGCTTAGTCTTAGAGTGTAGCACTGGATTCTTCAAAAAAATTATTGCACTTGAATTATCATAGCATATAGCAATAGGCTCTTCATATACCACCTTGATATATTTTAGCATCTATTTCATCCACATCACTTGAGTACAGTTGTTTGCAGCAGCAATATACTCTTCTTTAGTAGTAGATAGAGAAATGGAATTTTGCTTTTTGCTCAACCAAGACACCAACTTCTTCCCTAGGAAGAAAGCACCACCACTAGTACTCTTCCTGTCATCTACATCTTCTGCCCAATCCGCATCAATATATGCACTCAAGGTAAGATCATCATCCTTTGGATACTAAAGCCCAAAATCAATCATTCCTTCCAGATATTTGAAGATTCTCTTAACAATAGTCCCATGTGATTCTTTTGGATCAGCCTGAAATCTAGCAACCATACACACAACATTCATTATGTCTAGTCTAGTTTGAGTTAAATACAACAATCTACCAATCATTGACCTGTATCTTGTTTGACTTGCCTTAGGAGAATCATCATTTTGTGTTAACTTGCAACTAGTTACCATGGGAGTACCAACAGGCTTTGAGTCTTCCATTCCAAACTTCTTCAACATCTCTCTCACATATTTGGACTGAGATATGAAGATCCCCTTATCTAACTAAGTAACTTGCAATCCTAGAAAGAACTTCATCTCTCCAATCATACTCATCTCAAATTCATTCTTCATTTCATTAGCAAACTTCATACATAGATTATCATCTCCTCCAAAAATAATGTCATCAACAAAGACCTCAATAATCAACTATTTGTCATGATCCAACTTGAAATATAAGTTGCTATCAACAATACCTTTATTGAATCCAAGCTTCAGTAAGTATTTGTCCAGTCTAGCGTACCAGGCTCTGGGGGCCTGCTTAAGTCCATATAGAGCTTTCTTCAACCAAAAAACCATGTCTTCCTTATCAGTTAGTTGAAATCCATTTGGTTGTTCAATATAAACTTCTTCTAGTTCTCCATTCAGAAAGGCTGACTTCGCATCCATTTGATAGACTTTATAGTTCTTATATGCAACATAAGCAAGAAATAATCTAACAACTTCAATTCTGGCAACATGGGCAAAAGTTTCTTCAAAATCAATACCTTCTATTTGTGAATACCCTTTGCATACCAGTCTTGCTTTATTCTAGACCACTTCACCTTGTTCATTCAACTTATTCTGAAAGACCCATTTAGTACCAATCACATTTTTATCTTTAGGTCTGGGAACAAGTGTCCATGTATCATTCTTTTCTATTTGCATCAGTTCTTCCTTCATAGCTTCCATCCAATGTTCATCTTTGCAAGCTTCATTTACATCTTTAGACTCAATCTTGGAAATCAGGCAACTCTTTTGCTATCTTCCTTCTAGTTTTCACACCTTTACTCTTATCTCCTATGATTTGGATTTCAGAATGGTTTAGCTTTACATACCTTGGAACTTTAGGACTCTCTCAAGCTTTTGGTTCTTATGTTCTCTCTTCTACACTTGTACTTGTCTCTGCTTCCTGACTTACTTGATTTACCAAAACAAATTGTTGTTTTATCAAAACATATGGCACAATTTGAAGTTGATTTTGTGTCTGAGCATTCTTCCCTTGATTTGTATTGTCTTCATCTAAATCATATCCATAATATATGGGTGATCTAGCAGAGTTCTCATCAACTCTAACATTTGCACTCTCAACCATCTTTCTCAGTCTTTTTTTATAGCACCGGTAGGCCTTGCTTTTGGTAGAGTAACCTAGAAAGATTCCTTTGTTGCTTCTTGCATCAAACTTGCCTATATCCTCATCTCTCTTAATGTAGCATTTACTTCCAAAGATCTTGAAATACTTAACAATAGGCTTATAACCAAACCATAGCTCAAAAGGAGTCTTACCAGAATTACCATTGACATTTACCCAGTTCAAAGTGTACACAGTAGTACTTACAACTTCACTGCAATAGATGTGAGGCACATTTCCTTCTATCATCATTGTTCTAGCAACATCCAAAATTATTTTGTTCTTCCTTTCTATAACTCCATTATGTCGAGGGGTTTGGGGAGTAGATAATTGTCTTATGATTCCATGCTCTTAACAAAAGGAATTAAACTCCCTAGAGGTGAATTCACCACCTTTTTCTGACCTTAAGCATTTTATTTTCATAAATTTTGAACTTCTCTAATGCTTCACATTTTTCTCTTGAGAAAGCAACCCATATCATCCTAAAATAATCATCAATAAGCAGCATAAAGTACCTTTCACCATGAAGACTTCTGACTCTGTAGGGACCACAGAGATTAGTATGCACCAGTTCTAGCAAACCATTTGTATGATGTTGTTTGCTTTGAAAAGAAACTCTAATCTGTTTTCCCATCTAACATTCCTTGCAAATTGTGTTAGCAGGCTTCACTAGCTTAGGTAGATCTCTTATTGCTCAAGTGAAACTTACTTTGGCAATGTTATCAAAATTCACATGACACAGCCTCCTATGCCATAACCAATTTTCATCTACTTGAGCAATTAAACAACTTTCACTAGCAGTATTCAGGTGAAAAATATTACCTTCTATCTTTTTACCTAAAGCAATTACCTTTCCAGAGCTTCCAAGTATCCTACATCTTCCATCTTTGAACCGAAGATCATAACCCTTGTCCACCATTTGTCCAACACTCAGCAAGTTGTGCTTCAAGCCTTCAACATAAAGAACACCATTAGTGTTATGCTTACCACCAAGACAAATAAATCCTCTGCCACAAATCACACCAACATTGTTATCTCCAAATCTTACAATCCCATGTCATACTTCTCAAGATTTACAAATTTTCTTTTGTCACTGGTCATATGATGTGAGCATCTGTTTTCAATAACCCACTCATCCTTATCTTCAATTTAGGTTGCAAGAGCTTTCTCAACTTTAGCAGATTCAGTAGCCATGGGACTATTTTCAATGGTAGCAATGAAAACCCATTCATCTTCATTTCCATTATCTTTATCAGACTCATCATCAGTCACTCCTTCAGCATAGTAACATTTCTTTTGGAATCTATATTTTTAAGGCTTAGATATAAGAACTCTTTTAGGACATCTTGATGCAAAATGACCTATTTTATTGCAAGAAAAACATTTAATAGGCAACACTCCTTTATACTTACCTTTTCCTCTGCCTTCTTTCTTCATAATTAGTGCTTCTAATTCTTCTACTTCTCTTTCTTCATCTTCAAGTTGCTTCATTTCTTCATCATACTTGGATGACTTTCTAGAACATTCTCCCCAATCATATCTTTTCTTGTTTCTTCTAGATACAGTAGCCTTGAATGTAGATTCAATCGTTGGTACAAATTCACCAAATTTACTTAACTCAAAGGCAACAAGTTTACCAATCAGTGTGTCTCTTGTCATATTCATCAATGATCTGGTTTCTTCAATAGCATGAGCCTTCACTTTGTAAAGAGAGAGGCAATGATTTGAGTACTTTAGCTACAATTTCTTCCTCTTCCTATGTACCACTAACACATCTAATACCCATCACTAGTTCATTTACTCTCTGCATAAAAGAAGAAATATTTTCATCTTCACCCATATTCAAATTTTCATACTTTCCTTTCAAACTTTATAGCTTAGCCATCTTCACATGTACATCTCCTTCATACAAAGTTTCCAGCTTTGTCCAAATCTCATGAGCTGTCTTCAGAACTATCACATTTGTCATTTTTGAATCTATTAGAGCATTTAGCAAAGATTCCATAGCCCTAACATTATTCTCAGCCTCTTTAATCTCATCAGTAGTGGAAGGACCATTCTAAGGAATAACATATGTATTCTTAGTAATCTTCCAGTAGGGTTCACCAATACACCTCAAATGACACTCCATCCTAGCTTTCCATAGTGAGTAGTTTGTTCCATCGAATCTAGGACTGTCCTTGTATGATGCCATCTTGGATCACCTCAAGCTTTTAAACTTCTTCAAAGGAACCTACTTTGATACCAATTGTTGGCAAAGCAAGGACAAACAACTAAGAGGGGGGTGAATCAGTTGTCTCAGAATATTAAACTTTTTAATCTTTACTTAACTTTAATCTCAGATCTAATGAATGAATAGTAAAACATAAGCAATCAACACATTAGAAACACAAAGAACACAATTTTTTTTACATGGAAACCCTGTTAGGGGAAAAACCACAGTGGATGTTAGTCCACAATATTATACCCTATTAAAAGTATAATGAAAATAGTAGGGGGAATTCACATGCATTCAGGCACACTTCCTAGAGCTCACTACTCAACTACAATAGGGCTCATTTCCCAACAATACAAAATAGGATTAAATCTAGAGGGTATGAACTGAGAAAATAGCTTCTACACAAGCCTAATTACAGTTCCAGTTAAGCACAAAAAACCTTCTTCACACTTCACTCAAACTTTTTCTCACTCTGCTCTACAATCAAATGATTAGAACACTATTCACACATATGCACTTTCTTTGGCATACATTCGCTCTCTTATGCACAAGCAATCACTCTTATATATCTGCAACTTGAAATTACATTAATAACCTTGTTGGCCAAAAAAAAAACATATTTACAATGTCAACCCAAATTAACAATGTGGATCAAACATAGTCAGCCAATACAGTGATGCGACCCAAAACAATATCCACGAGTGTGCCAAACATTCAAATTTCAATCTCCAAGGATCTGCACTACGTTACAATCATCATGTTGCCCAAGAAAATGAAAACCCAAACATGCACAAGAAAAATATTTGACCACAAGCACACCAATCAACGCAGACATACAAAAATGATGGAGAATGATCTAGAAACATCCACAAACAACAAGAACTAACAAATAAATATCTATAGCAACAGAAATTATCAGAATTAGATAAACTTCAATCAGGAACACTGACATAGACCACAGAAACACTATCAGAACACAACATAATCAATTATTCACACGGACCTTTGAAACTTTTGGTAGATGAACTATATACTCTCAACAATAAACCCTTTAGTCCACAACAACTGATCTTCAACATATAGAAAAAAATACCTTCATGACCTTCACTGTTCCACTGGCAACTTGCAACTCTGGAATTTAACAATTTTCTCAATATCCTCGACATATACAACCTTCAATACAAAATGCTAATAGTGTTGATATCAATGACAACCACATATCAGCAGCACAACCACAACATCTGGCAAACTTCCAATAGGTCTACTAGAGGCAAAAACCTAGAGAGGTATGGCTTAAAGATGGTGATAGGAAAATTCACTTCTTCCATGCTTCTAAAAAGAAAAGAAGACAACTAAACACTATTGTCTCAATCAAATCAACAATAGGGGAACTACTCTAATCGATAGAAGATATTGATGAAAAATATATATATTTTTTTTGAAAATTTACTCTTTAAGTCCAATCAGCCAAATATAGTAGCCTCTTCCATATTGCTATATAATTTTACCTCTTTATTATCTAAAGAACATAATAGAATTTTTCTTGCTCCATTTTCAAGATACGAAATTAAACAACTTTTGTTTTCCCTTCCTCTAGATAAATCCCCAAGACCATATGGCTTCAGTACACTTTTCTTTCAAAAAAATTGGGGCTTTTCAGATAGAGATCTATGGTTAGCTATTGAAGAATCTAGAAAAAAAACCTATCCTCAAAGAAATGAATGCAACTCTCATCTAATTAATACCTAAGAATATCTCTCTAACCACATTTGTTGACTTCACACCCATCTCTTTATGCAACACTTTATATAAGATCTTTTCTAGGGAAATAAATTATAGATTAGAAAATGAAATCCATAAAATCATATTAGATGATTAGGGAGTATTTGTCCCAAGAAAACCAATAGATGAAGGATATCTAGTGACCAATGAATTTTTGCATTCAATCCATGAGAATAAAATCTCTACTATGTTAATAAAATTGGATAAGCAAAATGACTATGATAGAGTGAATTAGGAATTCCTCATTCAAGTTCTAAGAAATTTATTTTTTATTTTCAATGGTGCAAATGGAATCTATCCTATATCTACAATATACAATTTTCTATGCTCCATAATGACTATCTAGTTGGCTTCTTCAACTCTTCCCAAGGGATAAGACATGAAGATCCTATTTCACCCTTATTTTTTGTTATCGTGGAAAAGGATCTTATATATATTAATATAAGAATTAAATAGGAACAAAGTATGGAAAGATATATCAATTCCTTAGGCCCCCTTGTCAATAACCCATTTTTTTTTTATGATATTCTCCTCTTTGGAAAATCCTCCCTCTCAAAAGAAAAGAATGTCAATCTTTTGTTGGAAGCATATTTTTTTGGTATTATGCCAAACAATTAACCCAAAAAATCAAAAGTTTATTTTTCAATATATCTTTAATGGTCCAAAAGAGAATAACTTATATTTTTGGTTTTAAAATGGATCTCATCCCAAGTAGACAACTTGGGGTTACCCTTTTTTTGGGTGCTAATAAAAATTATTTATGAAAGAAAATAGTCAGCAAAATTCAAAATAAAATCTCTTCATGGAAATAAAATGGCCAACACTAGTAGGTTGACTCACAATGATAAAGTTAATTTTTTCAGCAATCTCAATATACATGATGTCTATTCTCAAAATACCTAAAGGAATTGTAGAAGAAATAGAAAAATATTAGAATATTCCTTTGGAATGGAGAAATTACTAATTTTAGTAAAAAAATAATTCCTCTAGTCTCAAGGTGAAATATTTGCAAACCTAATATTTTGGAAAGAGTAGGCACTAGGTTCTAAAACTTGCTTGGAACTTATAGAGTAAGCCTCAAGCTAAATGTTGTCAAATCATGCAAGATAAGTATCTATATAATTCAAATCCTAATAGATTTTTTAATTTTACTAACCCTCCACAAGGTTCTAAGATATGGAACCTTATCCTTTAGTGTAGAGAGGTAATCCTCTCCCATTCAACTAGGGTCATCCACAATGGGGAGACTACACTATTTTGGGAGGATTCATGCAAAGACTTCCCTCCAATATCCTCAATTGAGAATTTAAATGAAGAAAGATAGATTTGAAAGAAAAAATAGGGCATCAAAGTCAAAGATTACCTATTCTTGGATCAAGAACTTGGAAATATTTGTAAGGATAAATGGAGAAACCTTGATGATAAGAAAATCTCCTACAATCAAATTCTTCTCAAAAAAATATTTTTCTTTCAACCAAGATAAGCTAGTATAAGCCCCTTCAAAATCAAGATATTATTCAATTAAAAAAGGTTATCTTTCTTTAACATCCTATTTTTTTAATTGGGAAATGTCCCACACATTATGTTAGGGAAAATCAATGCTCCCAAAAGCTAGAGCATTTTCTTGGCTAATCCTCTCAAAGATAGAATCTTAACTAGTTCCAAGTTGATAATGCTAGGTATTGAAAATCCTTTCAATTTTGTCATTTGTGGTACTTCAAGTGAGGATTCTAACCATCTTCTTCTAAATTGCACATTCTCTAATAAATGTCAGTATTGGCTTTATAATAAGTTGGACTAGAAAGGTCATTTATCAAATAATATTTGAGATATGTTTAGTAGGTGTCCCTTTCCATATATAGGATTTACCTTATCTTTATTTGGTAGGTGGCGCCTTCAATATTAATCTAGAATGTATGGTTGCAAAGGAATAGGAGGATATTTAGGAAGCAAGCAGTAGCTAGGAAGAAGTAATTTACTTGATATAAAGTCCATTTATGAACTAGTGATGACTCAAATTTACAAAAATTCCAATCTTAACTTCACCTCCTAGGACTTTTCTCTTCTCAAAAATTGGTCTTCCCTCAAACCCCATAGCTCAATTCATAGCACTCAAAAAATTAAGTCAATAGAGCTCTCATCCACTAGATTCCCCTTCCTAGAGAATTATCAAAATTAAATTTTGGTGGTGCATCTAAAGGTAATCCAAGCATCTTTGGAGCTAGATGGATCTTGAGGGATTCTATAGGTAATTTTCTAGAAGCTATGGTAATAAAGCTTTCTCTAAGAAAAAATAATAAATTAGAAGCCAATTCTCTTCTCCTTGGCCTAAATATGGTGAAAATTTGAAACATAAAATGAATCCAAATAGACAAGGATTCCTTGATTATTATAAACATAGTTAAAATAAAAAAATAAATTAGAAGCCAATTGTCTTCTCCTTGGCCTAAATATGGTGAAAATTTGAAACATAAAATGAATCCAAATAGACAAGGATTCCTTGATTATTATAAACATAGTTAAAAAAATATTGTAGCAATTAGTATTTAACCTCAATCTTCCTCCAATCCTAGGAAATGTTCAATTGTTAATGAGAAGGGAATAAATTTGTAGATGTACTAGAAAATCAAGCATGTGATCAAAACATTATGTTGGTAAATACGGATAAGGATATTGTTCATCAATTCCCACTTGTGAGAGAACAATTGGAAATTGATCAAGAATCCTGAGTTTAATTTGTAGAAACTAAATTTTGAATATTTAAAAGGAAATGAAAATTTTCAGCATTAATATCCTACTCTTCCCAAATCTATTTAAAATTATGAGTCATAAGAAACACTCATTAATAGTCACTTCCTTCATAAATTTTTGTGTGATGAACAAAATATGGATAACATTGGTGTCTAGAAAATTTGTTATAACATGTGCCAACCATGTGGGTGAACTCCATTTTGCACAAGTTTTACTCAAAATTCTCAAGTCAATATGTTTGATATTGATGAGAGTCAGATTCACAATTTTTTTTGATATGTTAAAAAAATGACAAGTTATTAATTCCCATTTGTGCTAAACGGGAGTCCATATTAATAAGAGGATGTTTTTTCCCATCCATAAATGTGAGTTTCTATTTCAGGGATGTTTTGACAAATTTGAAATGGCTAAATTATTTTTTATAAATAGTATAGTCATAGAGGATGATTTGCATGATGTAATTGGGAGGAACTTTCTCTCAAATTTCCCTCACATTTTGTATCCCTCTTAGGTAATTTCTACATTTATTTCTAATGCTATGGACCTCATCCAATATTTTTATATAGTAAAAGTTCTAGCATTTGACTATTCAAAAGATCATATGATATGTGAGGAACCTATTCAACGATTGTGCACCAATATAGGGCTTATTTAAATACAAGGATACATAAAATTCCCCAAATAGTCACTATATATTCAAAGAAATTAAACATGGAATCCACAATGATTGCTTTATTATAATTGTCTACTCATTGATCTCACATTTCTCAAAAACTAGTGGGGATAATATTAAAAGGATTAAGTAGGTCTTTCATGTGCTTTCTTTTCTAATCTTCTGCCACCCCATTTCTCCTCCTCTACCTACTCTAGTGGTCATGGTTGATGAATAACTCATCTCATGCTCACATCATTATCAATGAGCTAGTGCAAGAGGTGCAATCAATAACACCCCATTAAATATTTTCATCTATAATGATAAAGGATGATTTGTTGTTCCTATATCCTACCTAGTTTCTCTTTTTATTTTTTTCTTCAAATGCATTCTTAATCACTTATACTACCATTATAATTGATTTTTTAAATCCTTCATGGAATTATGCCTTTTATGTATGGCCTTCTTATCCTCAAACTATATTTTTTGACATAGTCTAGGCTCTTTTTAATATTTTTATTAAAATTAATATAATCCTATTTTAGGTGTTCTACACCTTTTGTCAAAAACAATAGTATATTATTTAAAAAACCCTAGCTAGATGACCTTAGTGTGGTGATATTAGAATCAATGTCAAGACAAGCTTATTTTTCCTTTGTAGAGTTGAATTTGACTTCACCTCATGTAGCTACCATGTACTTATTTTGTATAGTAAACAAAGCTATCATATTTTATCACCTACAAATCTAACTAATATTACTACCAAATACACAAAACATACTAGTATCCTATAGAATAATCATCATAACATTTAGTGTATTCATAGATACCTTGTAAATATATCTAGACCCTCGTAATTATATCTTAATGATCTCATCCATGGTTAGTCATAAAAAAGCTAAAGACTCCAACTACTTGGGGAATATCTTGTCTAGTATAGACCATAGTATACATCAAACACTTAAATTCAATAACATAAAAAACATGAGCCATCTCCTCCATATTTATGGGTTTCTTAGGATATTTATTAAATAAAAAAATACTTCCCATAGAATTAAGAAAAATCAATGGTCTATTGTTTGCCATGTTGAAATATTAAAATACAATGTTCATTACCTACTTTGGCCTAATAAAATATTTATGTTCACTTATCTAATTCAAGAGAATACTAGGCTTAAAGGTAATATTTTATCAATAAAAAATATTTATTTTCTTTTATTTTAGTAACTAGGTGTATCAATATAGCATGTAGCATATTCCATCACATATTTTTCATTTTAACTAATGGAAATGAATCAAAACTTATGCATATAATATCCAAATTTTATAATATTTCAATTAGTTTGTAGGAAATTATTATTTCTAGAAAGTGGCATCAAGTTTACATTACAGAGCAGTTAGCATTTTTTCAATGTGAAATTCTTGTGACACCTTGCCATAATTTATGAAATTCAAATAAAAATATTACAAGGTAACTTATAGGATTGAAGGAACCTTAAATTGGAACTATGTTGAGTTTCATTAATTCTTAGAGCCTCATTAATAGATTTAGGCTAACCTACATGTTTATTTGGGGAACCTCTTGTGGCCAATATAAATCATTTGTAACACGTGGAACTACTATATAAACACTTCTTGGAAATATTTTCAACAACATGAAAAATCTTAAAATTAGAATCTCTCAGAAGTCAAGTTTTTCCAATTTATAACATACACTCAATTTCTATATCTCTATATAACATATAATAATTTGTTGTAGTAGGCTATTAAGCCATATTATAATAATTTTATGGAATTGAATCAATATGGAGCTGCTTTACTATTTTGTGTCAATTCCATTGTGTTAACTCTAAGCTACACAATTAGACAATCCTCTCTCCAAACTTTCTATTCATGATACATCAAGTGGTGTAGGAGAAAGTTTATGAATGCTTTGGGAGGAAATGCATTCTAACAAATCTAGGTGTGAATGGATCACCAACTTGAGGTAGCTTATGGTATAGATAGTTCATTTCCTAGGGTATTACTTTGTCATTTGTCATGGTTTTATTTCCTATCTAAAACCATATATGTTCCCTTGGTTATGTCATATTTCTTCTATTTTAACATTGACTTGTTGTATCCTTTCAAAAATATCTTAAGTAGCCATCTCAAGCCTTAGTGTTCATTCATTTACTAGCCCCATTCCCTAGCAATTATCTATTGAAGTTATCCCTTGTGATCATAAAAACACTTAAGTTACCATTTGAAGCATCCAACTAAGTGGTCCCTACAGATGGAATAAGCGTAATCTTATTATTGTGTAGCAATTGGTTAGTGCATCACAGCTTTATGTCTTCTATTATAAATATAATTCGTGATTCCACTACATAGTGCCATTTATCAACTCCTTACTTGGTCACAACTCTCCTTCACGTCATAGTTTTATGCCCATCATGCTCTTCGCAAAGTGTGATAACCCAATAGCCTGATGCATGTCTTCACCTTATTAGAACATATGCTCTCTTTGCATTGCATGTTCTATTTGATGAAATCTACCCAAAGTTGTGATAGTGCACTCAGTTGAAGAAAATATCAATTTGTACATGCGGTCATTCCTCATTTGGTTTTATTTTCTTAGTTCACCATAGTTTTCATTCACTCAAAGCTACTCAAAAGTGTAATGATGTGCTCTTCTTCCATGTGTCCATGGGCCTACTCTAGTCTACAACTACTCAACACATCATGTCCCCTAATTGAATTATAATGCTCTAATGCATCACAACTTTAGCTAAGGATTTTTAAATTCCTTTTATGATGTGTTGAGCGGATGTGATGGCTATTGATTAATCATACCAAATTTTTCTCAATAGATATTATTCAAATTTGGTAAATAGATACATACAAACATTCATTTCACTCAATTTTTTCTTAATTGTAGTAAACGACCATTTCCTACCACTATTATATGAATATTTACATAAGTTTAAGAAATTCATTAATGCTAAAAGATACTCAGAATGTATGTGAAGGAATTTCAAGCATTGGTATGACTTCTACAAAATTTCAAAGGGAAAATCAAGGTTTCAAAGCATACAAATAGGTAAGTAAAAATAAATGTCTATTCTAAATTTCGTTCCCTAGTATACTTCCTAAAATTATATAAATTAGGGTTTGTAGTATACATGGTAGAATATTTTGTGTCTTAAGTAGAAACCATAGTTAGGTTAAAAACATAGAAACTCTAGTTCATTCTATAACACTTATAAAATGAGTCAATATTCTACAAAGTTTCAAGGAGTTAAGAAGAGTATTAAGGAAGACTTGATAAAGAAATTACCTGGATCATCAAAATGATCAAAACATGTTCAGGGAACTAGGGTGGTTACATATTGATTTATTGACAAGGCTGGTCCTATCAAGGATGTTCCTACCCCTTGACAAGGATGAAATTTATTTAGATTTGACTATAAGAGAAGCCTATCAAACATGACCATTTCAAATTTATGGTACATAGACTTGGGGAAGCTATTTGTTACCAATGTGTTTGTCAATGTTGACCTCATTAGAGCTATTTACAAAATATATGATGAAAAGAATAGGCATGGAGATATTCTTCTACAACTGGAAAATCATTATATCACCAAGTTTTTTAACCTCAATGTCACTAAAAATGTGCCCATTGACTTTGGTACACTCAAAAAATAATTTTCTATTATAGAGTCATGTGGTTAAACCCTAGCACAAAAGAAGAGATGCATAATAAAAAATAATCATGTTCCCCATATTAGAGTTGATGATTTAACCCCACATCTCCCAAAAGTCACCTACAAACAATTATCCTATCAAAAACAAGAGATAGAAGAAAGATGAATGCTCTTAACAACCTGAGAAATTGTATTTATGCAATAACTTGAATGAATGATTACAATGGAATTTGAATGCTAATAAAATAAAAAAAGAAAACCCTAGATGATGGTTTGATTAGACTGAGACAAGTATCATCATCTAATGTAATGAGACTTTTACATGATCTAAATATAGCTCAATCTAATAATATAAAAACAATTCCTAAGTTTAGCTTAGGTAATTGATGTAAAAGGATCCTAAAATTAATTAATGATTAATTAGTTATCAAGTAATGACCCATTTACTCCAAACCCCCCTTAATATCAACTTAGGGAGAAACTAAACAATAATAAATAATGTCTTGATGGAAGTAGAATGGGTCTCATCTACAAGGCCTGATGAGGTACCCAAGAATAAGCAACTAAAATCTCTCATAATTAGAGAAAAGGAGAAAACCTTAAGGGAAAAAACTCTCCAAAAGAGAGAAAAATAAATGATAGTGTATATGTTACAAAGGAATATAGAACTCAACTTGTCCCTACAAGTGTTGCTTCAGTCACACAAGTATAATCAAGATCCCTCTATAGGAGAGAAAATATGATACAATGAATCCCACAAAAGGAAGTAGCTCCTTTGCTAAAAATGAATGCTTGAAGAATTTTCAAGGTGATAAAAAAGTGGAAAACGTTGTTCATCCCCTTAGCAAGAAACACATCCAATAGTGAATGTAGGATAAAATCTCTTAGGAGAATAGGTCTCATGATGGGTTCCAAGGAAAAATTCTCAAGTGTCCACATGTCTGAATCAAAAGAATCCAAACTAGATGAAGCAAATCTAAACAATTCTAAAGATACATGTAGAACAACCTCCAAAGGCAATGGTGAAGTGATGATAGACGAGCTATAGATATCATCAAAGAGGAAGTGAATATCCTCAAGTATGTACCCAATATCTACAATGTATGACTCAAAAAATAAATCTATAATGTCTACCAAGTAGTCATCCCACAAAGCAGAAACTAAAAGACTATAAAAATCTTGTTGAAGTGAGTTAATCTCTGAAGATGCAAGAGGTGTAGGAGGTGAAAGCTTAGCACAATTCTTATGAACCATGATGGATGATAGAAATAAACATAGGCTCAAGTGACTAAAATTCTCCTCAAATATCTGATCCACTCTAGATGCATGAGAGTGTAGAGTAGTCAATAGTAGAGCAAGCTCATCTAGAGAAAAATGAGAGAAGACATACAATATAGATGCATGATCTACTATCCCAACTACAAGAATCTCTCTAATGTGCAAGTCTTTGATAAGCACTAAATCAGGTGTGAATTCTATTGTCTTACCTACTCCACTCTATAAAACTTGATAGATGGAAATTGTTGGCTGACAAATTTGTCCTTTAAATAATTAACTCAAAATGACTATATACTAGCCAAAGAAGGATTAATCAATCAACAATAGTTGGAGAGATCACTATTGCATTGGTGATCTTCCTATAAATTTTAATTGAGGTATAGCTCCCTCTTTTGATAGAAATTTTATATTTTTTGAATATAATGAGAGTGGGGGTATGCTTTTGACCAAAAAGAAGGAAAGGAAAACTAACATCTATCCATAGCCATGAAAATAGATGCAATAAAAATTTATTTAAACTAAAAAAAACTTTAATGCTTAAAAATGGACTAGAAAACAATCAATATCATATATATCTCATAGACTAGATTATTATGAGATTGTTGACTCAACTCACTTACAACTTAACATTCACTATAAATAAATGAATAAAAGGCTATAGAACAACACATCCTCATAGGGATGGAATATTCAAATTCTCATCTAAGCTCATAGACTTATTCATAAGCATTAGCACTCTATTCAAGAATCCATTGCACAAAAACAATAAACACTCACAACAAATTATTAAACAACAAAATTTATCCTTTGATTATGATTGATTCTCACTCATGCATCACAGTGCAAGGGGGGTCAAAATTTTAGACCCCTAAATATCAAATCGAAGGATATTTAAATTTTTACATCATAATAGTCAAGATTTCTTGAAAACTAATTCTTTAATTTTAATCGTCGTCTAGCCAAATAAAAAGTAGGTCGAAAACCAACTAATCCTTGCCATATTATGATAATGTAGTCATTAATAGCTATTTTAAGGGTGGTTATGATTACATCACCATTTCTGATTGATATGATACAGGAGTGAATCAACACCTATTATAAGAAGGCCTCATGGTAGACACTCATGTGAAATCTCTATCACCCTCCATTTCTGGTGACTGTTAGTATGCCACCTAAGATTTTTTCATACAACTTCTTTAAATGCAAAGGATTTTGTCAATGTTTGAGTCCAACTTACTAAATTCCCATTAGATCACCTTATCAAATTCATTGAGTTTAAGGCAATTTGGATGTACTTTTAGCATTTATTGCCTTCAAGAGAACTCCAGTAATTTTCTCTCACCATTCTATAAACCAACTTTGTCGCTACTCATTTGCACAATATTAATTTCGGCTTCAAGCATGTCAAGCACTTCAAGCGATCGAGATTTGGAGGTTAGGAGTGATTTTCTAGTCATTGAGGGCGTTGAGTGCAACACCATGTTTAGGTTGGTTTTAGACCAACTTAGAGAGATATTCCTCATCTATAATGATGTGGAGGAGGAGGTGATCTAGAAGCTTATTGGCGAGCACTACATGTCTCGGGTGGACATCCATAACTCTAGTCTCCTCGAGTGTTTACAATATTGTGCACACCTTTGGGAGCTTTGAATGGGGATTGCATGCTACTAAGCATCTAGTCAAGACAAGGTATTTGTTGTGTGTTGAAGACACCCTAAGGGGTTTATTTGTGCATCCACATGTGGGTTTAGTCTACGATGCAAATTTTATTGATTCTACGCTACAAAATGAGTGAGCTGGACAAGTTGTCTCCCTACTATGTTATGGACTCGAGCACAAAAATATGGAGACCTTCACCCACTTTTTGAGTTTGATGAAAAGCTCTTTTCCCTTTATTGAGCATATGCAAGAATTCATTGAGGCCATTAGGTTCCTCATTTTCACTCTTTGCATTTAAGACCCCCTATGATGAAAAATATCTCCTTTTTTGTGATGTAACACAAAACATTTATGATAAATATTCTACTTGATTTATCTTTTTGGATTTTGAACTACTCTATGTAATGTGTATGTTCTTGCAATATTCTACTTTACTTCATGTTCATCTTTTCTTGTAATAAACTCTTTCATTTTAATTTTATGGTGAACAATTTTGGCTTTTATGGATGTATTTCTTCATGTGACTTTTATTTTTGTTGATATCTTTTTCTTCCATAAATACATCTATATTAATGAAGCATTATTCAGATTGAATGCTTTGGTTATCAGTTTCTGGGCAGGGTTTTCAAAATAGCTTTGTAGTATGTCCTAGTTATGGAAACCTATTTATACTCTGCCACACTCTAACAACCCCTAATGTGCTTAAATTTTCTTCTCACCCCTTTTCACCTTTATAAATAACACTTATAAAAAATGACCATCTTTTAGCTTGAAAGAAATGATGGGAATAGTGTTGTGGGAACCATATCGAGAACTGAGAAATCTTTCCAGACTTCATAATAATATGCTAAGTCCCTTTATTATTCATATTTTCTTTCCTTGATTCACTTTATCGTCCATAAAAATATTTCAATAACCAAGGGTCGATTGACAACCGTCGAAAAATACCAACACAAAAAGATCTTAAGTTAAGTCTATGGAAACATCTAGTGAGAGAGAAGTTATAAAACTTCATTGGCTTTTGATGTTGGTTTGCAAACTAAACAAAAATGTTGATAAGACAAAACTTCTGATTTTTAAACTAAGTAGAGGGTACAATTTCTTTATTTGAAGAGAGTGACTAGAGTGATGGAAACAACTAGCTCTGACTGGGGATGAGGACTTATGAAGGAGAAAGAGATGAATCTAAACTCAAAAACTTGCATACCAATCCCTTATCCATTGGGAAACAAAGTCAATACCATGAAATGAAAGGATTGAACACACCAAAAATGGGATGCACAACAAAAATGGGAAAAACCCAAAAAGAAAAAAATAACAAAAGCTATATATAAGGTAAGGGACACCTACTAACCATCAAAACCCAAGATTTTTTATGCAAAACTATTGAATGGCCAAGGAAATTATGAACCATGACAACTAAGAGGAACATTTTTTTGTCTTATTTACGTATTCAAAAGCATCAACTAAAGAGAGAAGGAATTTACATGATGAATGGTTGTTTGTACCATCCCCTCATCATTGAAATGATATTCCCTCTTGCATGTTTGGATAAAATTTTGCAAGAAAAGGCCCCAAGTTACATCTTTAGCTACTTTGAGTAAGTCAGTCTTCAAAAGATTCAACTCATTGATTGAAAAAAAAAAGAGCAGGCCTACTTGGAGGCTGATCAACTTGTAAGGATGAAACATAGGCCACCTCACTCCCCTTGCTCAATATAGGTGCAATATTACTTAGAGTAATCTCTGGAAGGATTAGAGCTCCAAGTGCACTTTCTAAATTACTCACCAACCTGCAAACAAATATAACTTTTATCAGGAGATATTGCTTATCATAAAATTACAAGGTATTTCTGGTGAAGAAAGGAGAGTCTCCCAATATAGGATTCTCACCAATATATATATATATATATATATATATATATCTTCTCTTGTTTTCCCTCCCTCTTGTATTTCAATTTTAGGAGTGGGATCTTCTTCTTCTTTACTGTGCTCCAAGGTGGGGAAATGCCTAACCTCTAGTTTATTGTCCTCATATCTTTTTAGTTTTTCACTACACCCAATTGATTGAATAGAATTATCAATTACACTATCAACCTCACAAATGGGTATCTCATGTTTAGGAGTTATTGAATTTACCAGTCTCTTAAGACTAGGTGATTGTCTGACATCTTCTTGTGTAGAGATAGTAAGATCTGAGGCAAGTCTTGTGGTGTTACAAGAAGGAAGATCTTATATATCTTTAGAAATATCTAAATCTTCCTCTTTAGGTCCAAAGAGTTCAACATACATTTCACTCTCTTGCTTCCCACCTCGAGCATGTTTGAAAATTCTCCCTGATGTGTCACAGTCAAACTTGGAGAATTATTCGTAGAAGAATTATCACTACTTAACATTCTTAGAATTTCCCTAGGAATGAAGCTTGGGATTGGGAAAGGTTCATCTCTTGGATTTTCATGATTCCTAGACGATGAAAAATCCTCTTCAATCCTTATGGCTTCGATTTCCGCTACTTTGAAATCAACTATGCCTCTTCTTCTCAGGAGGAAATGAATTCTAGGAGGTAAGGAATGCATGAAGAATACTACCATATTAGATTGAGTAGACCTATTGGAGTGGGGAATTCGTCTCAAAATTTGATGAATTTATCAATAAAGCTTCTAACATCTTCACCTTCTCTTTTTTGAATATTGAAAAGGGACCTCAAAAGTGTCGCTACATCAACCACTATCTTGAATATCTGTGTAAATTTATCTCTCATAGTATTGTAATCAACAATACATCTATCATCAATCCATTTGAACCACTCTATTACTCGACCTTCCAAAGATGCAACAAAAAGGCAGGCGACCACATTTTCCTTAGCAACTCCAAGAATAGTACAAGCAACACTAAATGCTTTTATGTGATATCCAGGATCTCGTGCATCTTCCCCAGTGAATATCAAGAAATGTTCACTTGATCCTTGAGGAAGAGGTGAATACCTTGATAATGTTAGGGGTCCAAAATAGACCCCCCATGGCTGCGATGAAGTAGAAGCCATCAAAAGAAATTATGAAGAAGGAAAAAAATTATTTTAACAAATTCACCAATCTCTTGGAAGAAATAATTTCTTGATTGCAATTAATTATAAGGTGGATCTCTTCAGGTTGGTGGTTGGTTCTAATTTTTAACATGCCAAGGAGGGGGATTCAGATAGTGCACAATTTCAATCCTAAAAAATCTTTCAACCACTGGCTTGGGTGGGTGTTGTGCTCATTCATCTTCCTCTTCAAGAACAAAACTAGCTCAAATGTAATCTATTGTGCTTCTACAACACCTCCACACAAGAGTGTTTAACTATGAGATGATGTCTTCTTGTTCAAATATGACCCAATCCAAATCTAGCTACAAAATAGGAAAAATATTCTCATGTTGTAACACCATCTTTAACCATGATAAGGTACATTCTAACACTCCCCTATAGAGTCACCAAAAATGTGTTGGTTGATAGATTTTTCCTTTAAATAATAACTCAAAATGAATCTATACTTCCCAAAGAAGGACTAATTGATCAACAACAGTTGGAGAGATCACCATTGCATTCGTGATCTTCCTCAGAATTTCAATAGAGGTAAAAATCCCTCTTTTGATACAAATTTTGGATTTTTTTTAATATAATAAGAGTGGGGGTATGCTTTTGATCAAAAATTAGGAAAGGAAAAATTACATCTATCTATAGCCATGAAAATAGATGCAATAGAAATTTCCTTATAACTAAAGAAAACTTTTTGCTTGAAAATGGACTGGGAAACAATCAACATCGTATCTCATAGACTAGATTATTAAGAGATTGTTGACTTGCCTCACTTACAACTTAACATTCATTGTAAATAAATGAATAAAAGGCCACAAAACAACACATCCTCACATGGAAGGAATATTCAAATGCTCATCTAAGATCACATAATTACTCATAAACATTAGCATTCTATTCATGAATCCATTGCACACATACAATAAACATTCACAACAAAATATTAAACAACAAAATTGATCCTTTTATTATGATTGATTCTTACTCATGCATCATAGTACAAGGGGGATCAAAATTTTAAACCCCTATAATATCCAATTGAGGGATATTTAAAATTTTACGTCATAATAGTCAGGATTTCTTGAAAACTAACTCTTTAATTTTAATTGTCTGACCAAATAAAAAGTTGGTTGAAAACTAATTCTTGTTAGATTATGACAATGTAGTCATTAATAGCTATTTTAAGGGTGGTTATGAATCACCATTTTCAATTGATATGATAGAGGAGTGAATCAATGCTTATTATAAGAAGGCCTCATGATAGACACTTGTGTGAAACGTCTACCACCCTCCATTTCTGGTGATTTTTGGCATGCCACCTAAGATTTTTTTTGTGCAACTTCTTTAAATGTAGAGGATTTCATCAATGTTTGAATCTATTTTACTAAATTCCCATCACATCACCTTATCAAATTCATTGAGATTGAGGAAATTTGGATGCACTTTCAACATTTATTTCCTTCAAGAGAAATCCACTAATTTTCTCTCACCATTCTATAAACCAACTTTGTCACTACTCATTTGCAAAATCTTAATTTCAGCTTCAAGCATTTCAAGCACTTCAAGTGATGGAGATTTGGAGGTTAGGAGAGATTTTCTAGTCATTGAATGCATTGAGTGTAGCGCCATGTGTAGGTTGGTTGTAGACCAACTTAGAGATATCTTCCTCATCTATAGTGACATGGAGGAGGAGGTGATCTAGAAGGTTATTAGTGAGAACTACATGTCTCAGGTGCACGTCCATAGCTTTAGTCTCCTCGAGTGTTTACAATATCATGCACACCTCTAGAAGCTTTGAATGGGGAATGTGAGTTTTTGAGAATTTGGTCAGGCCATGGTATCCGTTGTGTGTCAAAGACACCCTAAGGGGTTTATATGTGCATCCACATGTGGGTTTAGTCTATGACACAAATTTTATTTCTTCTGCGCCACGAAATGAACGAGTTGGACAAGCCATTTCCCTACTATGTTTTGGACTCAACAATATGGAGACCTTCACCCACTTTGTCATTTTTAATGAAAACCTCTTTTCCCCTACATATATTGAGCATATGCAAGAATTCATTGAGGCCATTAGGTTCCTCATTTTTACTCTTTGCATTTAAGACCCCCTGTGATGAAAAATATCTCCTTTTTTGTGATGTAACATAGAACATTATGATAAATATATATTCATATATTTATCTTTTTAACTTTTGAACTACTCTATGTAATATGGATGTTCTTGCAATCTTCTGCTTTACTTCATGTTCGTCTTTTCTTGTAATAAGCTCTTTTATTTTATGTTTATGGTGAACAATTCTAGAATTTATGAATGTATTTCTTCATTTTACTTTTATTTATATTGATATATTTTTCTTTCGTAAATACATCTCTATCACTGAAGCATTATTCATCTTTGAATGCTTTGGTTATCAATTTTTGGGTAGGGTTTTCGAAATAGCTTCAGAGTTTGTCCTAGTTATGGAAACTTGTTTATAATCTATCACATTGTACAACAACCCTGAAGTGCTTAAATTTTCTTATCACCCCTTTTCGCCTTTATAAATAACACTTAGAAAAAATGACCATCTTTTAGCTTGAAAGCAACAATGGCAATAGTGTTTTTTGAATTAATTGTGATCAATAATATGGTCTGCAACTTGTCGAATGCACCCTCCAGGGCCAACAAGATTTTTTTGAAAAAAATGACTGTTCTGAGCATTCCAGGGTCTGCAATGGTGCTTCCTGGTCAAATTCTGGTCATGAAAATGTTGCTCGTACTAGATACTTGGGTCATCCCCATAATCACAGATCTTTAGTTCGTGAAAAACAACAAAAGTTTGATATTTGTGAATCTGATTCCTCTTTCAGTGGTAAAATTGCTCCATCCTGTACTAGGCATTGGTCTGAAGTGGTTTTCGATACCTATTCGCCAGCTTCTTTTCCAAAATCCATTCCCATTAAATTTGGAGCTTCCTTCAATCCAAATCCTGTACATGCCTTCTTTCCAAATAATATTGTTATTCCCCACTGGAAGCCTCTTGGTACCAGTATTTTGGGTCATTCTCCTTTGACTTTCCCTAACTCCATCCCTTTTAATAATGGGGTTTCTCAAGCTCACAAGGTGATACACTCTATTGATTCTTTGTGTCTGGATCACAAGTTGTAGGGAAAGTTTAGGGGAGAGGAAACTTCTAGAGGTAAATCTGCATTGAATGTGGATTAGTAGTCTCCATCATATAAGAGGAGTGGAAGGTGATTTGCGGTTATTGACATTGATCGAGATTATCCCTCTTTTCATAAGAAGTATCGGGTTCCCAAAAATTGTGGATTTTAGTGAAAATCATCTTTTGTTGAAGCTAATATTACTCTCACTGATCCGTTGCTCCATCCTCAGGGCAAGGATTTTTAGGGAGTTGCTCTCATATGTAAGTTTTGGAAGTTTCTCCTAGATATTGTTTTTTTGCAAAACTGGGTGTTTGAAAATTGGGTGGGATCTAACCAAGTATTCTATTAAGATAAGGGTGAAGGATTTTTTGTAGTTATATTTTCTGCAAAAGACTATTGAAATGTTGTGTACAAGAAAAAATCTTGGATGTGTGAAGGTTATGGTCTTTACACTCTTCCATGGTTTCCATATTTCTCCCCTTCCAAATCTGTGGTTAAGTTTATTCCATTTTGGATTCAGTTGTAGGGTCTCCCTCTTGAATATAGAGAGTCTAAGATTATTGAAATTTTGGGGAATCAGTTAGGCATATATCTTCTTCATGATCTGCAATTTTTTGAGAATCCTTCATTGCCTATTAGGATTTTCTTCTTATTGATGTTTCTAGAAGTTTACCTGCTATGTTAAATATTTCTTCTGTAAATGGACTGTGGAAACAAAATGTGGTATATGAAGATCCATCTACAATTTGTCATTTGTGCCATTTCCCTATTCACCCTCTTTCCAAATGTCAAAAGGTAACCTCTAAAGGTTTGGGTAAGGGTATGGAAGCATCTTATCAGGAATCTGCTTCTAAGGAGTCATCAAGCCCAGATGCATCTCCTCTAGTTGTATCTTCTCAGGAGTCAGATATCCCATCTCTTTCACCTCATTTGTTTGTGCTAGTGCCTTATCATACAGTCAACAATGATCAGGTTATTTCTGCATTGAGAAAGGAAATGAATTTTTCACAAGGGCAAGGTTCTTTTTGGAAGCAATTGAAATTTGGATCTTCTATTAATGATTCTTTCTAATGGGATGATTTCTAAAGGTGACTTTTTAAGTAAAATGGATCTTAAATGGGAGCTCTTTAATCCTTTATTCTGCAAACAATGGTGGCAAGAGTGTAAGCAACCTTTTTTTGGGCCCGCATCTAGTCTTCAGCTGGGAGAGTTGCTTACTCTTCACTGCTATCTATGGGGGGGAATGATAGTTCCTCTCTTCAAAATTTTCAATTAGTGAAGGCCCATGTGACCAAAGTCTGGGATCCAATTGCTTGTAGCTCATTTATATCTATTTCTTTTGCTCAAGGGTGGATGAATTATTTTTTATCTCCTATCAATTCCTTCTTGGATTCTATTAATTGTTCTCTTCCTTAGTATAAGTACAATAGTATTTACCAATTAAATTAGTGTGCAACAATGTTGACCCTTGGGGTGAAAAATCAAGCTGATGTTCTATTGAAGGAATTTTCATATCAAGTGATTGATATTAAGTCTCAAGAGAATGTTAGTAACATACCTATAGATAAAGAATTAGAGAGTTTTGTTAATGAAGCTTTAACCTCTGTGGGAGAACAATTAATTGAGGAGATTGCTTCTGATCTACTGGTGGAAATGGGAGATCAAGATAATCACATGATATCATCTATATTTCAATCACCATTAGTTGTTTCCCCAAGTAAAAAGTCTCCTGCTAAAAGAGGTAGAAAATCTTTTGCAACAAAATTGCAAGAACAAATAGAAGCAGGGGTTTAGTCTACTTTGGATGGAAGTGGTGTGAGACAAAAAAGACCTAGGAGAGCATGCTGTTATCCTAAGAGGTTATGAGGATAATCTCTTGGAATGTTAGAGGCATTAATGCCTCTAACAAGAGAGTCCAAGTCAAGCATCAATTAGATGCTTGTAGGGTTGATCTAGTGTTTCTTCAAGAAACAAAAATTTCTACTGAAACTTTTGGAAATTTTTCTAAGAGCTGGTCTAAGTGGAATTCTATACATTCTCCATCACAAGGTGCTTCTAGTGGTTTGATTACATTATGGAATTCTAAATCAGCATGTATAAGTAATGTAACTTGTGAACCTAATTGGCAACTAATGAAAGTGACTCATTTTGAGTTATCATTTTTGGCAATAAATGTTTATGGTCCAACTACCTCAGTGGGTAAGAATTTGTTGTGGGAAAAGTTAAAATAGGCTTTGGATTTGTTGGGTCAAGATAAAGTAATCCTTGCAAGAGATTTTAATGCTATTACATCTTTGTTAGAAAAAAAAGGAGGAATATATCCTTCAAACAAAGATATGGAAGATTTTTCTTCTTTCATCCAAGACAATGTGCTTGTTGATATCATTCCTCAAAATGGGAAGTTTGCATGAACTAACAAGAGGAAGAATTTTCTTCAAATACCTGAGTGATTAGATAGGTTTCTAATTTCTCCAAGATGGAATACATCTGTTTATGTTTTCACTTCTGAAATTCTACCAAATTCAATATCTGATCATTTTCCAATTTCATTAGATTTTTCTTTCCAAAAGATTTTTTTAGGTCAGAAATCTTCATTCAAGTTTGAGGAAATGTAGCTCAAACATCCTCAGTTTTTAGAATTACTGAAACAATGGTGGTTGAATGCTCCTTTTTGTTCTAGTTCACGAATGTATCAACTCAACAACAAGTTAGACTATATGAAATAAAATATTAAAGCTTGGAATGTTCATGTGTTTAAGAACATTTTTGCTCAAAAAGATGTAGTATCCAAGAGACTTATGGAGGTTAACAATCTTATTATTGCTAATGGCTTAGATAATGCAATATTTGAAGAACAAAAGTAGTTACATGCAGATTGGAAGGAACTATTATTAAGGGAAGAGATCTATTGGAGGAAAAAATAAAGAGAGTTATGGTTAAAAGATGAGGACAGAAACACAAAGTTTTTCCATATGTCAACGCAAGTCAAGAGATCAAAAAATTATAGTTTTTCTATACAGGACAGTGTTACTAGTGTTTTGTTAACAAAGAAGGAAGAAATCCAGAAGGAAAGTATCAAATTCTTTTCAACTTTGTTATCAACCAACAAGGATGTGAATATTCAACTGTCAAGAGAACGAGAGGAAATTCTTCAAGTAATCCTGAATCTTATATCTCATGAGGAAAATGACAAGTTGATGGATCCTTTCACAATCCAAGAATTAAAGGATGTTGTGTTTTCATTTCCTCCTGGCAAAGCTCTGGGTTCAGATGGATTCACTGCAATCTTTTTCTAGAAGTGTTGGGAATTCATTGGCTTTGATATATTAAATGCTTTGGAGGAATCAAGGAAGTCTGGAGGAATGCTGAAGAAATTCAATTTAAGTCATCTTGCTATCATACCAAAAATTGAATCCCCAAGTACCTTTTCTGATTTCAAGCCAATTTCACTTTGTAATGTGATATATAAAATATTTACAAAGGCTATTTATCTTCATCTACACCCCCTGATATCTAAAATCATTTCTGAAGATCAGGGAGGTTTTGTCCCTGGAAGGGAGACAACTAAAGGTGCAATTGTTGCACATGAAGTCCTTCATTCCATAGCTGCAAATAAATTATCTTCTATGATTATAAAGCTGGACATGCAAAAGGCATATGAAAAAGTGGATTGGTTGTTTCTAAAGTAGGTTTTACAAAGGTTTAGATTCTCTTAGAAATGGTGCAAATGGGTCATGTCTTGTCTAACAGGGGCCAAATTTTTAGTGCTATTAAATGGTGCTCCTATAGGTCTATTTGAATCTTTGCAAGGTGTACATCAAGATGATCCCCTATCACATTTTCTATTTATTATCTTAGCATAGGCCTTGAGTAGATCCATAAGTAAGGCTCATGAGCTGGGTTTTATTCATGCAGTTAATATCCCTAATACTTCTTCATTTGTTACTCATACTTTGTTTGCGGATGACACTTCTTTTTGGTAAAGCTCTTGTTGTTGAAGCCCAACATATTAAATCTATTCTAGATAAGTATACTTGTGCTTCAGGGCAAAAGATAAATGAGGGAAAGTCAAAAGTGTATGTTTTTAATGCCAAGCCATCAGTATAAAAAAGAATAGTGAACTTGCTTGGGTTCCAACAAGCAGAATTACCATGCAAATACCTTGGAATTCCATTTTTTTCTAGTTAGAATAAGATTTTGTATTGGCACAAAATCATCCTTAGCATTAAGTCAAGAATTATTTCATGGAAAGGCAAGTGGTTCTCTCTATCAGGTAGAATTTTATTGGTGAAATTTGTCCTTTCAGCGATCCCTAATTACTTTATGGTTTTCCTAAAAGCCCCAACATCCATAATTAATCAGATTCAAAAGCTTATTAGAGGATTTTTATGGTCTGGAAATATGGATAATAAGAAAAAAATACCTTTAGTATCATTGGAAACTATGTGTTTAGAAAAGTTAAAAGGAGGAGCGGGTTTACACAGTTTGGCACAAAGAAACTTAGCATTAGGTGCTAAAATGGTCTGGAGGATGTATTCTAAGCCTCATTTAAAATGGTGTCGTATTATGCAGAAAAAGTACTTGGATAACACTAATGCATTAAGGATATTAATAGTTTCAGATCCACCCAAAGGCTCGGTAATGTGGAATTTTCTTCTATCTTGTAGAATAGTCATCCTCCCTCACTTATCTTGGGAAGTGAATAGTGGAAATCAGGGTCTTTTTTGGAAAGATTCCTAGAATGGGCATCCAATCATTAATACTCTTCATAATTTCCATAACTCAAAAAAAAATTATCTGAATGTTGGGGTTCAAAGGTCAAAGATTATGTGCATCATGTTGATATTTTAATAGGGAGAGTGATATGGAAAGATTTTGTAAATGTACCTATCAATGTTGATCATAAGATTATGCTTCAATCAATCCTTAGTGATAGAATTGTTTTCATTACTAATGCAATGGATAGATTGATATGGACTAAAGCAAAAACTGGAATTTATATAGTCAAAGAGGGGTACAAGTCATTATCACAAGCTACTTCACAATTTGAAACTCAAAGAGCATACAAGTTTGTTGGAATGCACAGGTATTACCTAAGGCTAGATGTTTTGTATGGCTAGCTATCAAACATAGAGTCTTGACTAGTGATAAGTTAGCTAAATTAGGGATTGTTGAGCCATTTCAATGTGTCCTTTGTGCTTAGGATTTTGAAAATGTAAATCATTTATTTCTACATTGCACAATTGCTCAAGCTTGTTGGTCTTTTGTAATAACCAAATTGAATTGGCAATCAACATTTCCTGACACCCTTTGGAAACTATTTTCAAGTTAGCCAGAGGCCTATAAGAGCTCTTTATTTTCGTGTATTTGGGGTATTATTCCTACAACAGTAGTTTGGTCAATATGGTGGGCAAGAAACAAATGCATATTTAGAAAAGAAAAGCTAAATATGAGTAATTTATTGTTGTAGTTGGATCAATCATTATCAAAGGTAGTGAATTGTTATGTACAAAAGAAAAAGCATGTGGGATCAATTTTTATAGACTAGGATTCAAATCTTATGGTAAGTTGGCCAATGATCAAACTGCCTTTCAAAGGGAGCCTTCATCAACCAGTTCATAAAGTGAATAGGGATAATGTCATTTGGAATCCACCTCCAACTAGGTTCTTTAAGTTAAATTTTGATGGGGCTTCTAGAGGAAACCCAGGACAATCAAGAGCTAGTGTTGTAATCAGAGATAGTAAAGGAATTTTATTATGTGCAAAATCATTTAAGCTGAAAACAGGGACCAATAATGCAGTTGAGGCTCAAGCCTTATTGCATGGTTTGAAATTGGAAATTTCATTCAAAATCCCCAAACTTCAAATTGAGGGGGACTCATTAATTTTGTTAAATGCTTGTAGAGAACGAAAGATTGAAAATTGGAAGCTTGGTTATACAGTGAAAAGAATATGGTCCTTGCTTGAGAAGCCACATCAATTCCAAATTATACATACTTACAGAAAAGGCAATTTTTTGGTGGACCTGTTGGCTACTATTGGTTGTGATCAAAATATTGAGGAAGTCACACATTTTTCTATTATGGCGAAAATTTTCCACAAATTGGAGGAAATTTTCATAAGGGAAGGAATTTTTCACTAAATATCAAATGGTTAGTTATATTGTAATCGACATCTTAGTCAATCATATGTAATTGGCATCTCAGTCAATCCTATGACCTGGCTATTGAGGTGGGAAATGATTTGGCGATAGATGTGGATAGAGAATTTATGATGTCATTCCAAGGAAATCAGGTGATGTAAGAAACCTTAGGACTTCATTGCAGATGGCATGTGCGAAGATTTAAATCAAGGCTTTCGCCGTAATGATTTAGATAAATCATGTGCCAAATAAGATCAATATGGCGAGCCAATGCAAGCTGATGATGTCATTGCAAGTTGATGATGACATAGCAATCAAGTAAAGGTGTGATGTTGGTCCTTTGTTTCTTTAACGTATTTCTTTGATTTTGCAGGTTCATGAATAAAATCATTCCAAGAAATGCTCTGTGCACAAATTTTTTGAGGTGCATACTACAACAAATTTTGAGGTAATTTGGCTAGCATGTGAAGGCTCTATAAAATGTACTAGTTGCAGACACTTGGGAAATTCATACTCGAAAATGATAATTTGTCTTGGATGCCATGTGTGGATCCATCTATTTTAAGCAAGTTGATATCAAGCAAAGGCTATATGGTGACAGTGGGAATTATTTTTTGTGCATTGTGGGGTTGTTGTGCATGGTTCTTCAATAGAGATGGAATATCGACCCAAGAATTTCAGGGTATTCTTCCCTGTGCAACGATGGGAGTGTCCATTTACTGGGAAACTAGAGGAGGAACAATTGTGGGTGGTCTTCAAGCTTAGGTGTCCATATGATTTCAGATGTCTCAGAAGCATCATAGGTAGGGAAATTTTCCATCCAAGGGCAAGAAGGATAATCTTTCCATCAAATATTTTGTCTATTTTCATTTCAAATTTGGTGGATATGCTTCAATGCCTAGATTTTATTGCTTTAATTGCGGAGAGAATGGTGAATGAAGTTTTTCTGCATAATGATGATCTTCTTATAGCAACCCAACAGTATGTTTTTGGCTCAGGGGATGTGTATGTTGGGGTTATTTTCTCGCCCAACTTCTTTCCCCATAACAAAGCTTATGCCTGCGTATATGATTCTCTGAAAGCTTCTCTTGAGCAAGTGGATCCTAGCCCTTTAAATAGAGCCTTAGCAAGGTACAACCATCATCTTGGTAGGGAGTTTTCTAAGTTTTTTAGGGAGAAATATCACTATGTCTCCTTTCTCCATCATAATTGTTACCATACGCTGAATCCTGCTATCAGCTAAGTTCCAAACAGAAATATTCCTATAGCAAATCAAATGCAGCAAAATATACCACCGCACCAAGTTATCCCTGACATAAATGTTACAGCGAACTCAAAAAATATGGGTGAAGGGAATGAAGCACAAGGAGAAAACTCGGTGGAGATAATGCCAATGGAGGAGTTATAAAAGCTATGGTTTTTTGGTTTTTTGAGTTTTTGTTTTGTGTTGATAATGATGGAAAGGGTTTTTTGGTACAAATATGAAACTACACCTCAATATCATTATTCTGAAAAGTAGAGAATTTGGTAAACAAAAGCTTTTTGGCAAGCCATGGACTCTAAATGATCATATGCTAGCAGCAGTTTCTTCAAGTTGGGATGGCGATTTTTTTTATAAACAAAGGAATTTTGGCAAGACATGAAGACTAAACAATCATATGATGGCAGTAATGTCATTAAGTTGGGATGGTGAATGCATGGTATGAAGGCTCGAAGCAAATGGAGGTTCGGAGATATACTGGAATGACAAGTGCAAAAAGGGTAATATCATGTAATGGATGGCATGATACAGAGTATGCCATATTTTGTAGTAAATGTGGGCCAATCTACATAGTAAAGCAGTTTGTTAAGTTTTTATGCATATCTATAGGTAGTAGTGAAAGCTGATATTAGTAAACTTTATATTGTAAACAAATATTTATATGTTATTAATATATATAGGCTACTAGCCTTTTACCAACAAAAAAAAATAGTGTTTTTGGAACCCTATCGGGAATTGACAAAGTTTTCCAAATTTCGTAATAATCTGCTAAGTCCCTTTATTATTCATATTTTCTTTCCTTGATTCACTTTATCATCCATAAAAATATTTTGATAACCAAGGATCGACTGACAACCGTCGAAAAAGACCAACACTTAAGTTAAGTCTGTGGAAACGTCTAGTGAGGAAGAAGTTATAAAAGCTTCATTGGCTTTTGACGTCTATTTGAAAACTAAACAAAAAGGCTAACAAGATAAAAAAATTGATTTTTAAACTAAGTAGAGGGTCCAATTTCTTTATTTGAAGGGGGTGACTAAAGTGATGGAAACAACTGGCTCTGACTGGGGATGATGTTTTATGAAGGACGAAGACATGAACCCAAATTCAAAACTTTGCATACCAATCCCTTATCCATTGGGCAACATAGTCGTGACCATGAAATGAAAGGATCGAGCAAACCAAAAATGGGACGCATAGCAAAAATGGGCAAAACCCAAAAAGAAAAATAAACCAAAAACCCAACAAAAGCGATATACAAGGTAGGGGACACCTACCAACCATCAAAACCAAAGATTTACTATCCAAATCCATTGACTAGCCAAGGAAAGTATGACCCATGACGACTTTGAAGAACATGTTTTTGTCTTATTTGCATATTCAAAAGCATCAACTAGTGAGAGAAGGAACTTACATGACGAATGGTTGTTTGTACCATCCCCTCATCATTGAAAAGATATTCCCTCTTGCATGTCTACATCAAATTTTGCAAGAAAGGCCCCAAGTTACATCTTTAGCTACTTCTCTGAGTAAGTAAATCTTCAAAAGAGTCACCTCATTGATTTAAACAAAAAGAGCAGGCCTACTTGGAAACTAATCAACCTGTAAGGATGAAACATAGGCCACTTCACTCCCCTTACTCAATGTAGGTGCATTATTACTTAGGGTAAGCTCTACAAGGATTAGAGCTCCAAGTGCACTTTCTAAATTACTCACTCTACTTCCAACCTGCAAACAAATGTAACTTTTTTTGGGAGCTATTGCTTATCACAAAATTCCAAGGTTTGGTGAAGAAAGGAGAATCTCCCAATACAGGATTCTCACCAATATATATATCTCTTCTCTTGTTTTCCCCCCTCTTGTATTTCAATTTTAAGGAGTGGGATCTTCTTCTTCTTTGTTGTGCTCTAGGGTGGGGAAATGCCTAACCTCAAGTTTATTTTCCTCATATCTTTTGAGTTTTTCACTACTCCCAATTGCTTGAATAGATTGATCAATTACACTATCAACATCACAAATGGGCATCTCACACTTAGGAGTTATTGAATTTACCAGCCTCTCCAGACTAGGTGATTGTTTGATGTCCTCTTGTGTAGAGATAGTAAGCTCTGAGGCAAAGCTTGTGGTGTTACAAGAAGGAAGACCTTCATCTTCGAAACTATCTAAATCTTCTTCTTTAGGTACAAAGAGTTCAACATACATTTCACTCTGGCTTCCCACCTTGAGCGTGTTTGAAAATTCTCCCTAATGTGTCACGGTCAAACTTGGAGAATTAGTCATAGATAAATTATCACTACTTAACATTCTTAGAATTTCCATATGAATGAGGCTTGGGATTGGGAAAGGTTCATCTCTTGGATGGTCATGATGCCTAGATGATGAAAATCCTCTTCAATCCTTATGGCTTCGATTTTCACTATGTCAAAATCAATTATGCCTCTTCTTCTTAGGAGGAAATGAATTCTAGGAGGTAAGGCATGCATCAAGATGACAACCATATTTGATTGAGCAGGCCTATTGGAGTGGGGAATTTTTCCCAAAATTCAATGAATTTATCAATAAAGCTTTTGATATCTTCACCTTCTCTTTTCTAAATATTGAAAAGGGACCTAAGTGCCTCTACATCAACCATTATCTTGAATCTCTCAGTAAATTTATCTCTTAGATTATTCCAATCAGCAATACATCTATAATCAAGTTGTTGGAAGAATGAAGAAGACCTTCGTTGTGTAGTCATTGATGCCAACATTGGTTGGTGACTAGTTATTTGTCCATCTGATAAACTATGTATGTGCTACATTGATCCAGTAATTTGGTATGGAATCACTCTTAGTAGAATATCGGCTCATAATTTTTTAGTATGTTATTCAGGACTATTAGATGTAGCCATGGTCAGGGATTCAGTAATTTTGGTTGAATAAGTTAAAAGTTGTAAATGACAGATGTTAGGCTTACATGTTTTGGGTTGGTCTTCATCTGGTTGACTTAAACAAGTGGTATACATTTCACGGATGCTTAAAATGCTTTTGTTTTGGTTTGGGCTGACCTAACTTATGCTTGGCATGTTTTGTTTTGAGCACCAAAGATGTTTTTTTTTTAAGTCAACAAGTCATTTTGAGTTGAGTATGCTTACATCTAATTAGGATGAGCTAATTGATGTATGAAGATGTAACCATGTACATATATGGAACATCCTTATATTGTTCATATATAAAAGAAGTGATAATGCGAAATATGCGACATGGTGATATTGTGTGAAGTTGTTGATAGTTGTTGGTAGTTGTTGTATACCTTGCAAACCAGTGTAGCATTTTTGTTTTCTAGAGCTTAAATTAGAACTGAACTCAACACATAGAAGGTGTATTCAATCAATTCATATTTTGGCAGTGAGCCACACTATTTTGTAATCATTTATCAAGTTGTGATCCTTTCAAGGATAGTGTGTCCTAGCAATGTGCCCTGTAATATATTATCATCGGTGATAATATATTGTGAGCTAATCCTCACCATGGTTTTTCCCACTTTGGGTTTTCCACGTAAAAATCTTGGTGTTCATGTGTCATGTGATGTTATGATTCCTTCCATGCTCCTACTTATAGTTACTATAAGGTATGTTTTAATTATTGAATGGTTAGCAGTTAAATGGTTTAGTGGAATATTGATTCACCTCCCTTAGTATTCCAGGTGTTCAACAATTGGTATCAGAGCTTAGTTCCTTTGGAAAAGTTTAACATCTTAAGAAATATATTGAAGTTTGAACACATGGTTGATCAAAAGTACCCTATTCCTCTGAAAGAGATCTCTGCTACTGAAGAACTCCATGTTGTTTTTGAAGATCTAGATAAAAGTGAAAGTGAGAAAGAAACTATGAAGGAAAACTTGAAAGAAGCAAATGAATACATCACAAAACTAAGAGAGAAAATCAAGAAGTTCAAAGAAAGGCATAAAGAATTCAGTGATATTGAAGAAAGCTAATGAAGACATCACCATATGAAGGTGCAAGTGGTGTAAGGAAAGCTAAGGTGTGGAAACAACTCTCCTAACATCAAAACCTTAGGGAAGAATGCATAGATACTTTTAAATTTTCAATTACAGTCCAATTAAGATACACTTGAAAGAATAGCAGAAACAGAGAATTAATCATACACAAATGAACACCAGATTTATGTGGGAAAACCCTTACGAGAGAAAAACCCACCACACCAAGAAAAACCCCTTTGTATTACAGTAATGAAATTACATACAGAGTACGGGCTTCACTCTCTGATGTCAATTTACAACAGCATAAATCCTTGATCAACCTTGTACAAAACATTCAAATTACAATGCTCTCATATTGAATTCTCACTGATTACTCAACTATTAATCAAACCAAACATCATCTACAATTACAGAGTATATCCATGTCGCCCTGTCTGTTGAACTTCCTCTCAGAATAGCCACAATAGACTAACTTCCAACGGTTCCCATTCGGCTTCTCTGATTGGTCGAAGACACACCACATAGGATAGTCTTCCAATCAGTCAGCAACGTTCAACCTGTGTTCACATGTTGGTGAGACACTAACCATGTCTCCCCGATGCCACAAGACCCGATTGTAGTTATTGCCAAGAGTCCTCACCATCGGTAAGACATTATACTGAGTTCACAAACTATCGCTTGAACTTCCCCTTGTCACCAAGACATCATACCGATATCCATCACATGTAGCGCTATCGCCAAGACAATCGCTAGTCGGCGAGAGGTCATACCGAAGTTCCAAAGTCACATAGACATCAGCATTCCCATTGGTGAGACTATCGCTATTCGCCAAGAGATCATACTGAAACAACCATGTTACTCTGAGACCACCTTTCACCAGGAGTCATACCGACAACAACCAAAGCATTGGCGAGACAAACACCCATCACCAAGAGCTCTTACCAAGTGTTCAAGTCTCTCCCCGAGGACTTCGAGTGTAACACTGTTAGTGAGACATACCATCTATCACCAAGAGTTCTTATTGAACCCTTATGTTACTCTGATGACTCCAAGTGTATAACCATTCGGCAAGACATCTCTTGTCGGTAAGACTTCATACCGAACGTTCATATCTCTCCTCAATAAATGTTGTCACCACAGGTCTCCTCGACAACCACTATGAACCACAGTCGGCGAGAGTTCTTACTGTGCGGAGAGAGATCATAACGACAAGAAATTTCACAGCGATAGCTCCAGTCGGCAAGACATCAACAAGGTCTCAACGACCTGAACATTTCACAAGGTTAGACAATTGCTAATTGACCAGACAATAAGGATGTCACACCGACTTTTCTCTTTCAGAGGTTTCAGCCTGTGAGATTGAGGCACATAATTCCAACAAGTGGAAGAAAAGAAAAGAATTGAAGAATGCTAGAAAGATGAAATCCAAATCAAGATTGATGAATGTAGAAAGCTTGAACAAGAAGTAGTAACCCTAAGATCTGATTTGGAGAAAGCAGGAGCCCTTGAAGAAAAATTGAAAACAAGTACTGCAATTCTTGATGAGTTGATCACATTTCAAAAACCAGCTAAGGATAAAGGAAGTTTAGGACTTGAAGGACAAAGTTCAAAGGAAGATTGGATTCCCAAAAAAGTTGACAATCAAAGGATGACTCAAGGTAATAATAAAAAATTCAAGAACCAAAGAAGCAATACTGAAAGGATTCCTATTTGACAACCTAATGCTCAAAGGTACCCATCTTTTACTGGTGTTTGTTTTTCATGCAATAAATTTGGTCATAAGGAAACAAAATATAGAAGTAGAACAACTTATAATGTTGGATTCTTTGTTGGACATTTTTTTTTTTGTAAAAAGTCAGGACATAGAGCTATTGAGTGCAAAAGTCAAATAATGATGAATAGATTCAATACTGGTAGAATGGCTTAATATTTTCAAGGCTATTGCTATGCATGTTATGCTTTTGGACATAAAGCTAACCAGTGAAAATCAAGGATAAACTCAAATAATTTTGGTCAGAGAAATGTTGTGTGCTACACTTGCAACAAACCAGGTCATATCTCAAAATTTTGCAAAAGCAAAAATGGGAAGAAACTTGATCTAGAGAAAAAGAACAAATCTATGAAAAAAGTGGATCCTACTGAAGCGAGAAAGGAAATGGAGAAGATTTGGAAGAAAAAGGAAGAACTTGAGAATAAGGATGAATCAAATGCACCTGTACCTATAGCAAGTGCAGATACTTCTAAAAACTGAACCCAATAGTGGTTTCAAGTGGAGCAGTTATAGATATATTTAATAAACCCCCAATTTAAGAGGTGTCAAGCAATGGCATGAAGATATGTGATGTAGAATTGAATACTAAAGCTATTGAAAAATATTCTGATAGAAAAGGTGCAAATTTGGAGGTTTGCAGAGCTTGTTAGGGTTTATAGTGTATTTCACAAAGTGTATCAACTTTTTGAAGGAAAAGTGCATTTAATGCGAATTAGGGTAAATCGATAAAACATAAAGTGAAAGTGAAAGTTGAATTAAATCATTTTTACTACTCAAAAGAAATCGCAGTGAATTGAGGCAAGGTGAAGTCGATTTAGTGTACGTGGCATCGAAACCTAGTCCCGTTGAAGCTTGAAAGAGGTATTTACAATTATCAATTCTCTGTTGGTCTGAATTAGAAGCATTTATTATAAGAATTTATAGAAGAATTAAGGGAAGATGGACACACCAACTATTGTTGAGACCTCTAAGAGACCCCAACCTAGGTTCAAGAGGTTTTCATGGAAAGTTTACAAAATGAACCCCATGGGTGCATTTTCACAAATCCCAAGCAGTGTTTTGCCTACTAAAGATACTAAGATCTACATTCACACAAAATTGGAAGAGTTTGACCATAAAGAACTCATGAATCAATGGGATAAGGAATTATCAAGAGATGGTTACTCTGTGAAGCAAAATATGAAAACCTAATACGGAAGAAACTAGATGTATGGAATAGGTTCCTAGACTTTTGTGGTGAGATTTTCACAAAATTTGTGAGGATGGCACTTAGTAGAGTGCACAAAAATATTGTATGGAAAAGCGTTGGTGGAGTGATTACTGAGTAATTAGGGATGTAACTAGTCTCTATGATACTGGACCTATACCAATGTTGAAAGCTATAAAGAACAATGTTGTAATGAAGCTGACTGGTGCCACATATGATGGAAGGCCACTGACTACAAAGCCTATCACAAACCCAGTTGTGAGGTACGATGCTTGTACGATTGGTCAAAAAATATATTTTACAAACTAAGGCAATTCAGTGTCAGCTACAACAATTCATACTGCACATGAAATGGTGGTTAATGGAAGGGATTATGATCTGAGTTGCTCTAGCAACAACTTATGGATAACCTGAACCAGACTAAAACAAAGAAATATCCTTTCAAGTTTGGCTCATTGGTGATTTGTTTGTTATTTTATTTATTAAGAGAGCTACCTAGAAAGAATAACATTGTATGGGATCACAACAGACTGGTAGCACATCAGATTTTTGAACATATGCATAGTCTCGGAGACTACAAGGTACAAATTAATGCTCTTAGTACATTCTTTGCAATTTTCTAGAATAATATGAATGAGAGAGATAGAGTTCCAAGAAGATTGGTGAATGGTGCAGGAGCACCATTAAACAATCTTTGTTAATTTAAGATCATACCAGGCAAGCTCTACGTTTTGATGAGTTTTTGTCTCAATAAGGTCAATAAGACCAACTTCTTTTGTAATGAGTTATTAGGGATGGTTCTTAAGTAGTTAGTGTGGGGATATTTTGGGTATAATATGTTAAATAAGGTCTAGAAAGACCATTTAATATGTAATGGGATACATTTTTTTGTCTTGGTTGTCAAAATAGGTGAGAGTTGCAAAACAAAGTTGTAAATGGTGATTAAAAACAAAAGTTGTCAAATTGCAACTTATTGGGAATTTGAAGAGTCAAGGAATTAAAAAAAAATTTAAGGGTGTTGGGCAGTTAGAAACTAATTGGAGAATGTATTTAAAGCCTAAAAAGGCTCGAACAATGGTTGTTGATGAAGTTTTGAAATCAAATTCAATAAAATACAACATTTTCTCTAGTTTTATAAACTTTATTCTTTCTGTACAACCCGTACAGACTTGTAAATGCTTTGAATTCTTTAGTTTTTTGAAGACACGTGTGATACCTTCCATTTGATACCATTTTGAGGGGTTAGGCTTGAATTTGGTGGGAGATTTCCTTGGTTATCTTGTAACTATTTTGTTACATAGGAATATAAGGGTTTGATTGAAGTTTAAACCCATGAATTAATCAATCCACCTATTGTCAGCATGTAACTCAGTGGATTGATCTGTTTTATGTAGGTCAAGATGTTTTCAAGCTTTTGAATGTTGAGAGAATGAGTTATAAGCAAGTGGGTGATGCCCTAGGGCAGAGTTATGTTGTTTTCTGTGTGAAATAAGGGTGTAGTTGGGTTTTGATAAAACAATGGTGTAATGGTCCATGTAATGAATTTGTGAGCATGTACAGAGCATTTGGAGACTATTGAATGCTTTGTTTTGGATTGGGATGCCCAGGTACATGCATTTTCAATACAACCCTAGTGTTTGGCAAGGTAAATGAGGGTTTCTTGGTGTAGGGTATCAGGAGGTCTGAATATGTAAATAAGTGAGAGATTATGAAGTTTTGTGTCACAATTCATGACTATCAAGTGGTTTTGGATGTTTTTCAAGAGTTTAAGAGGTAGTCCCTTTGTAAATTAGGGCTAATTGACTAGCCTTAGAGCAGGGCAAGGTATTTGCTCATGGTGTTGAGTCAAAAAATCCCTATGAGATCTTTTGGTATGTTTTTTAAGTGTCTCTAGTGAGTCTTTGTGGCGTTTGATAGGTCACTATACGACCTTCTCTAAAAGATACCTCCATTGGTTGGTTATTGAGGGCTACAAGCCATAAGAAGAGGGATTGAGTTAAGTCGAGGGATTTATGTTGTAAGGAGTTGTTTTCAGATTGAGTTTGGTCATTTTCAAGTTGAAGAGAGTCTTTGATCCACCTTGCTTGCATTAGTGAAGAAATATGCAAAGGATGTATAACCTTTCTAGTGTCTACTGATGAATGTGTTATTGAAGTAGTAGAACTGAGGACTCTATGGATAGCTCTTCTTGGATATGAAATTGAGGAACAAGTAGCTGAAGGACTGATTGAAATATTGTTGAATAGTATTAAGGATCCTAATCAATCCTAGAATGGTACTTATGAAGAGAAGTTTGTTGAAGCGCATTTGGAGACTTCAACACCACAAAGGGATAAAAGGGTGAACAAAAATATTGAGGCATATTTTAATCTGCATACATTGTCTAAGGATGATGCCAATTAGCTAAGAAGACTTGCAGATGAAAGAAGGGATAGATTAGTTGATGTTCCCTCCAGGCCTAGGAGAGTAGGAAGACCATCTTCCACCACTTCATTTGCATTACTAGCAACTCTCGATGTAGCTGCTACAATGAAAGGAAAGTAGGCAGTTCATAGTGCCCCTGTGCAATAGTTAAAACAACTGCCTCCTCTGGACCCAACACTAGAGCCACTAAGAAGAGGGATGTACCCCCTATTGTACCATTTTCCACCCCTAGAAAGAGAGTGAAGCAAAAGGAAAGTCGAAAAAGGAACATAAGTGATGTTGTACAAGAAGAAATTGATCTTGGTTTGCAAGAAGAAAAATAGTTGAAAATAAATAGAAGCAACACCTCCACCAACAATGAAGAAGTTGAAACCAGAATCAATGTTGACATCTCAACAAATGGGGAGAAAAAGGAAGAAGAGAATGCTTTCAAAATTCATGTGCATGAGAAAAAGGGTAAATAAGGGACGTCTAAACCTATGGAGGACCTACCTAGATCTCCTCCAATATGTGATCGTCCCTCTCTAAAGTTGGAATCCTTAGTGAATAATATGATAGATTTTGAGAATCTTTTGTGTACTGCTAATTTTTTTGATGAAGTTAATGAAGAAGATAGGAAAACAATCATAAATGCTTTTATTCAGCATATAGTTATTTAGAATGAGAACATGGAATCTATAAGGAAGAAGGTGACTGACAATGTTTGGGAAGCTTTAGTACAAAGAAGGCATGAAGTTGTATCTGTTAATGACAAAATGAAAGCTGGCGCCTTGAACACATTTGGATCCTTTTTATCTAAGGAAGATGTTGCTAATTTGTTAAAAGAATGTTCTCAATTATTCAGAGTTAGACAGAGACTCAATATTTTGATGACTAAAAAGAAAGACAGTACAAAAAAGGTAAGGAAATAAATGCTTGATACAATTAGGAAATTGGTAAAGAATTATGTGATGAAATCCAGTTCTTCATCTCATACAGCTCAAGCATAGAAGCCTATTAATATCACAGAAGCAATGGACCATCTTGTTTTTGAAAATTTTAATGAAATACATGCTACCTCAGAGACATCTTCCCCTCTGAATGATACAAAATTACAACTAGTAAACAGACTGAAGGTCAACATAAAGATGATACCAGCAATGATCCAAAAGAACACCATGAGAATACCGGAGAAAATGGAGAAAAAGACAAGGATGAAGGTGAAGGAAGCAAGGATAAAAATGATGAGGATAAGAGGGAAAAAGAAAACCAAGATAAATCATCTGGAAAATCCTCTAGAGAGGAAAAATATAAAGAAGAAGAAGATGAAATAAAAGAGGAGAAGGTAGAGGAAGATAAGAAAGAAACATGGGTTGAAAGAAGTGAAGAAGAGAACCCTAAAACTACTGAGCCATCAAAGTCATATGGAGAATCATCTAGAAATGCTCTTAAGGATCTACTAATAAGGGAAACAAGACTTCAACATGTACTACCACCTCAATTGATTAAACTACCATCATATCCAGGCTATGTAGACCTGACTAAGATTGCACTAGGTGAAAGATTAAAGTTGTGTGGTACTTTTATTGACTCTATTACAAAGGGAACTGCTAAAACATATCAGAAAGGGAATGAATTGATAAATGAAGCTTCAAGGATTTACAATAGACAACCCCTAATGTCACAATTGATGATTCCTTAGCACCTATTTAAAACTTGAAGTTCATGGTTGATTTTGTCAAGGAGTATACCTCTAGCCTTAAGATACAAACTAAGAAAGAGGTGAAGTCAAGTATTCTAGAGAAAAGATTATTGGTTCTATAGGATAAATGTGTAATCACACATAACAAAGTGTTACAAAGTCTGAAAGAGGTAAAGGAATGTGTTGAGGAAGCCCATATATTGTTTGTATATTGCATGTAGTGGCCTAATGCCACTCGAGGCATTAAATATTTAATGGACTCAATAGAGTCTCAACTTGATGATGCCTCCAGAGATTACAAGGTTGCAGATGATAGAAATGACATTGGTGGGACCTCTATTGCAAACTTACAGAACAAGTTTTTCATTCTGCAAAGGAAAAAAGAAGATGCAATAATGTGGTTTGGATAGCTTAAAGATATGGTAATGTCCAGACATATCTTTATATCAAGTGCCTTGGTGGATGCTAAAAATTTGGATAAGATGAACATCAATCCTTCCACTCCAAAAGAAGGAGAAGAATGCCTAGTGGAACTGGAATCACTGAATAAATCACTTACCAGAGCAAAAGGGATCTAAGATGATGGAAAACCGGCTTGGGAAGAAATTCTCAAAGAATTACAAGGTGCCCCTAGTTCCTGATTAAAATTTTCTATTTATTTTTCTTACCCTTTGTACTTGATGTCAAAGGGGGAGAAGGTTCTATGCAGAGAATTTTTATTGTAAATAATGTTTGTGTTTTTTGTACTTTTGTATATCTAAAAGGGGGAGTTAAGAGAATTAAGTTTTCATTTGATTGTGAAGTGTGAAGAATTTTTTTTTTGAAGCTTCATTTTTGGCACATGTTGCCATCAATGAAAAAGGGGGAGATCATTGGAAGAATGAAGAAGAAGACCTTCAGTGTGTTGTCATTGATGCCAACATTGGTTGGTGACTGGTTATCTGCCTATCCAGTAAATTGCGTCTATGCTACATTGATCCGGTAATTTGGTCTAGGATCACTCTTACTAGAATATTCACTCATATGATTTTAGTATGTTATTCAAAACTATTAGATGCATTTGTGGTCAAGGATTCAACAATTTTGGTTGAATAAGTTGAAAGTTCTAAATGAAAAATGTTTGACTTACAGGTTTTGGGTTGGTCTTCATCTAGCCGACTTAAACAAGTGGTATATGTTTCATGGATGCTTAAAATGCTTTTGTTTTTATCTAGGCTCACCTAACTTATGCTTGGAACATTTTTTTTAGCACCAAAGATGTTTTTGTTTTGAAGCCGACAAGACATTTTGAGTTGAGTATGCTTACATCTAATTAGGGTGACCTAATTGATGTATGAAGATGTAACTATGTACATATACGAAACATCCTTACATTGTTTAGATATAGAATAAGTGATAATGCAAAATATGCGACATGGTGATATTGTGTGAAGTTGTTGATAGTTGTATACTTGGAAATCGATGCAAGATTTTTGTTTTCTAGAGCTTAAATTGGAACTGAACTCAGTACACCTAAGGTGTATTCAATCAGTTCATATTTTGGTAGTGAGCCACACTATTTTGTAATAATTTCTTAGGTTGTGAGCCTTTCAAGGATGATGTGTCCCGGAAGTGTGTCCTATAATGTCTTATGATTGGTTATAATATATTGTGAGCTAATCCTCACTGTGGCTTTTTCCACTTTGGGTTTTCCATGTAAAAATCTTGGTGTTCATGTGTCATGTGATGTTATGATTCCTTTCATGCTCCTATTTACAGTTGCTATGAGATATTTTTTAATTATTGAATGAATGGTTAGTAGTTAAATGGTTTAGTGGAATACGGATTCACCCCCTCTCAATATTCTAGGTGTTCAACACAAGCCGTTTGAACCACTCCACTGCTCAACCTTACAAAGATGCAACAAAAAGGCAAACGACCACATTATCCTTAGCAACTCCAAACATAGCACAAGCAACACTAAATGCTTTTTTGTGATCTTCAATATCTCGTGCATCTTCCCCAGTGAATGTTAGGAAATGTTCTCTTGATGCTTGAGGAAGAGGTGAATACCTGATAATTCTCCAAAATAGACCCCCCATGGCCACGAAAAAGTAGAAGCCATTAGAATAAATTATGAAGAAGAAAGGGAAATTTCATTTCAACAAAGTCACCAATCTCTAGGAAGAGATAATTTCTTGATTCCAATTAATTTTAAGGTTGCTCTCTTCGATTTGGTGGTTGGTTATGATTTTGAATAGGCCAAGGAGGCGGATTCAAATAGTGCATAATTTCAATCCTCAAAAATCTTTTCACCACTAGCCTGGGTGGGTGTTGTGCTCATTCTTCTTCCTCTTCAAGAACAAAACTAGCTCATAAGTAATTTTTTGTGCTTCTACGGTACCTCCATGCAATATTCTTTAACTGTGAGATGATGTCTTCTTGTTCAAGCACGACCCAATCCAAATCTAGCTACAAAATAGGAAAAACAATCTCATGTGGGAACACCATCTTTAATCATGATAAGATACATTCTACACACTCCCTTGTAGAATCACCAAAAATCTATTGGTTGATAGATTTTTTCTTTAAATAATTAACTCAAAATGAATCTATACTTCCCAAAGAGGGACTAATATATCAACAATAGTTGGAGAGATCACCATTGCATTGGTGATCTTTCTCTAAATTTTAATAAAGGTACAACTCCCTCTTCTGATACAATTTTGGATTTTTTTAATATAATGAGAGCGGGGATATGCTTTTGACCAGAAAGCAAGAAAGAAAAACTAACATATATCCATATCCATGAAAATAGATGCAATAGAAATTTCTTTAAAACTCAAGAAAACTTTAATGCTTGAAAATAGATTGGTAAAAAATAAATATCGTAGCTCATAGACTAGATTATTAAGAGCTTGATGACTCGATTCACTTGCAACTTAACATTCACTGTAAATAAATGAATAAAATGCCATAGAACAACACATCCTCACAAGGAAGGAATACTCAAATTCTCATCTAAGCTCATATTCTTATTCATAAACATTAGCATTCTATTCATGAATCCATTGCATATAGACAATAAGCATTCACATCAAAATATCAAACTACAAATTGATCCTTTGATTATGATCGATTCTCACTCATGCATCACATTGCAAGGGAGATCAAAATTTTAGACCCCTGCAATATCCAATTGAGGGATATTTAACATTTTACATCATAATGGTCATGATTTCTTGAAAAAAAATTCTTGAATTTTAACCGCCATTTGGCCGAATAAAAAGTTGGCCAAAAACCAACTAATTCTTGCTAGATTATGACAATGTAGTCATTAATAGCTATTTGTAAGTGTGGTTATGATTACATCACCATTTCTAATTGATATGAGTCATTGCTTATTGTAAGCAGCCCCATGGAAGACACTCGTGTGAAACATCTACCACCCTCCATTTTTTGTGACAGTTGGCAGCCACCTAAGATTGTTTCCATGCAACTTCTTTAAATTTAGAGGATTTCATCAATGTATGAATCCATTTTACTAAATTCCCATCACATCACCATACCAAATTCATTAAGTTTGTAGAAATTTGGATGTAATTTCAACATTTATTGCCTTCAAGAGAACTCTACTAATTCTCTCTCACCATTCTATAAATCAACTTCGTCACTGCTCATTTGCACAATGTTAATTTTAGATTCAAGCATTTCAAGCACTTCAAGTGATGGAGCTTTGGAGGTTAGGAATGATTTTCTAGTCTTTGAGGGCATTGAGTGAAACACCATACATAGGTTTGTTGTAGACCAACTTAGAGAGATCATCCTCATCTGCAATGACGTGGAGGAGGTGATTTGGAAGCTTATTGGCGAGAATTACATGTCTTAGGTGCACATGCATAAACCTAGTCTCCTAGAGTGTTTCCTTTACAATATCATGTGCACCTATACAAGCTTTGAATGGGGAATACATGTTGTTGAGTGTCTAGTGAGGTCAAGATATATGTTGTGTGTCAAAGATTCCCTAAGGGATTTATCTGTGCATCCACATGTGGGTTTAGTCGATGACACAATTTGCATTGCTTCTACGCTACAAAATGAGAAAGTTGGACAAGTTGTCACCCTGCTACATTCTGGACTCAAGTGCAAAAATATGGAGACCTTCTCCCCCTTTGGCGAGTTTAATGAAAACCTATTTTCCCCTACACAGATTGAGCATATGTAGGAAGTCATTGGTCCTCATTTTCACTCTCTACATTTAAGACCTTGTGATGAAAAATCTCTCCATTTATTATGATGTCACACATAACATTTATGATATATAATTAATATATATATATATATATATCTTTTTGGCTTTCAAACTGCTTTATGTAATGTTGATGTTCTTACAACCTTATCCTTTACTTCATGTTCATCTTTTCCTATAATAAGCTCTTTCATTTTATGTTCATGGTGAACAATTCTAGAAAATATGGATGTATTTCTTCATGTGACTTTTATTTTTGTTGATATTTTTTCTTTTGTAAATACATCTCTATTAATGAAGCATTATTCAACTATGAATGCACTAGTTATCAGTTTTTGGGTAGGGTTTTTGAAATAGCTTCGAAGTTCACCCTAGTTATGGAAACCTATTTATAATCCACCATGCTATAATAACCCATGAGGTGCTTAAACTTTCTTATCACCTCTTTTCTCCTTTATAAATAACACCTAGAAAAAGTGACCATCTTTTAGCTATAAATTGGAAATGAGAATAGTGAAGTTCTGGGAACCTTTTCACAAATCGATAAAGGTTTCTAGACTTTGTAATAATTTTCCAAGTATCTTTAATATTCATATCTTCCTAGTTTGATTCACTTTATCAGCCATAAAAATATTTTGGTAACTAAAGATTGACTGACAACAACCGAAAAATATCAACACAAAAAGATCTTAAGTTCATGGAAATGTTCAGTGAGGGAGAAGTTATAAAACTTCCTCAACTTCGGACATTAGTTTACAAATTGAACAAAAAGGCTAACAACATAAAACTTCAAATTTTTAAAGAAAGTATAGGGTGTAATTTTTTAATTTGAAGGGGGTGACTAAAATGATGGCAAGAAAAATGAGATTGGAAGCTTAGAATAATTCTCATGAACCATGATGGATGATAGAAGTAAAAATAGGTTCAAGTGATCAAACTTCTCCTCAGATATTTGATCCACTCTATGTGCATGAAAGTATAGGCCAGTCAATAGTAATGCAAGCTCATTTGGAGAAAAAATGAGAGAAGGCATACAATATAGATGCATGATCTACTATCCCAACTATAATTATCTCTCTAATGTGTAGGACTTTGATAAGCATTGAATCAGGTGTGAACTCTATTGTATTACCTTTCCCACTCTATACAATTTGATAGATGGAAAGGAGATTGGAAGATAATGAAGGGACATAAAGCACATTATAAAATGTGCCATCATCAACATGCATAGATCCTTTATTAGTAACACTCATATAAGTGTTATTCCCCATCAAATTATTTTGTAATATGCAAGTATTGTATGAAGTGAACATAACTAAAGATGAAGCCATGTGATGTGAGGCTCTTGAATCAAGAAGCTATCAACCAGACTAAAGGTTGGTGGGTGCAAAGAGAGCATGGTCTTTCATCGTGTCTTCTCCATGTGTTGTTCTGGTTCACCCTAATTGTGAAGGTCCTAATGTGGAAGAAGAGGATGAAGATAATTGAATATTGTTCTTCTATAACGTTAACACCTATAAAATTAAATGAGCTTATAATGATTTATATTGTTCCCTTGGGCTCCCCATAAATTTTAGCCAATGTAAGAAATTTCATTGTTGTATCATCCTCCACTCTTTCAAATGGTTGTATTGTCCCTTTGTCGAGCTATGGTCAAAAACCCATTTTGCAGAATGTCCAAGAGTTAGTCTTTTTTCCCTTCTTTTCTTTCCTTCTTCATGTCCTTTTAGGGTTTTGAGCCCCAAATAGAAATTTGTACCAAGTCCAAATGTCCTTTTTCATCCTCAATCTCCCCTTCTTTTTTCACCTTTAATTCATTCAGGGAGTCAGGTCCCAAACAAAAACTTGGAGTAAGGTTGGTATCCACCCTTGACTTCTACCCCTACTCTCTTCTTTCATTCTTCTATCTAATCAGAACTTCAAGTCCTAATCAAACATTTGGAATAAGTCCAAGTTAACTTTTTCTTCCCACTTCCTTATTTTATTTCCTCTATCCTATCAACACTTTGGGTCCCAATAAAAATTTCAGACCTAAGTACAAAAGGTCCAAAACATTCTTGAGTACCTACCCCTACCTTTTTCCTTCCATTCCATCGAGACTTCAAGTCCCAATGGGATCATCAAACTCAAATTTTTTTGAGCCCATTTACCTTAGCAAAAAAATCATGTTTTTTCTCATGGATGCATAGAAATGAAAGAAAATATGCATCCATCCAATATAATTTCCACATATCCCAAATAGAGACATCTATGTAAACAAGTATTATGAATCCATATGCAAAAGAATAGATAACATACCATAAAAGATTGTTGGTGTAAATAGGTGTTTTACCTATTTAGTAGGTCCTATTTACATGTTAAGTTTACTTAGGTCCTAGGAGGGAATATTTCTAGAAGGTGTTAGATTTCATTAGATCTTATCTTATCTTTTGGATTTTGACACATGTGTCCTAGGTAGTTATGATATGTTGTCACATGACATAGGATTAAGACACTTGTCATTGTCCTATTTAATCTTATGTCTCACCTTGGCTATATAACTAGGTAGTCTCATATATAAATCATATTTGATTGAATGAATTATTGATAGAACAATTACTATCATTTGCATCCTTTGATAGAATATAATTATTATTTCAAAGCCGATCTCTCTTGTGCTTTCATAAACTTCCTAGATTTGGGGTGTCTATAATCTTTAGCCAAATCTTGCATGGTATAGAGTATTCTATACCAACTCTTGCATGGTATTAGAGCTTGTGGGATTGCTTCTTATTAGTCTTTATTGAGAGATATAGGTTGCAAAACTTGGTGGATCTTGAAAATTTGGGTATGTTGTTATCTTGCATCAAATGATGATCTGAAGAATTAAAGCTTGAAAGAAATACCAGATTTGGGGGTTTCCTCTTTGTGTCTTTGTATTTAGGTTCAAATTGAAGCTTTTTGCTACAAATTTGAGCTCACCATTGATAGTACAAGGTGCAAGAAATTTGATTTTTCCTTTTGTTTTTTCCAATCAAACATATGAGGCCATATCAATGAGGGTTTGAAGTTGAAGTGTGGCTACTAGATCTAGAAGGTAGCTACAATTTTGGAGTATTTTGGGTCAAATCTAACCCTACCATCACATCCAGAAGGTCAAAAAACCCTAAGATCAACTATTAAATCATGAAAATATGAGCACTTTGCTTGGGGCCTCAAGGAAAATTTTTCCCCATTTGACTGTACGATCACCATAAATGCACAGGTTAGAGTGTAGTTTGGTACAATCGAAAAATATTTTATTTGTTAATTTTTTTAAAAAACAATTATATAGTCAATTTGATTTTTCAGAAAGTTTTTAGATAAACAATTTTTATTTTTTTAATAGTTTGTGGACTATACATGTCTGCAAATCATATCGGTATTGTAGAGTACCACAGGTGCCATGTGGCCCTACCACAGTCACTACCCACCAAATCTTCCCTAAAATCTGGTCAAATTAAAATGGCATAGAAAATTTGAAAATTGGTAGGAGTCCAATAAACATAGAGAATATACCGAGCATCCCCAAATATTCCATGCATGGTAAGTGGAGTAGAGAATATTCTCACATGGTGCAATATATTTCATTATAGAGAATATTTTGTTTAAGGGCAACATATTCTAGCATGACCATCATATAATATCAAATTTAACCATGTATATTGCTAACATCATCACTACATCAGCAGTGATGTCAACACCTTTTGAAAAGTGTGTTCCCTCTCTCCAATGCATTTTCTATTTTGAGAGTCAAACTTTGAAGCCTCATAACTTAATTGTATGAATTCCTTTTTTTGAGTAATTTTTTTTATTTGGGGTAGAATTTCACACTCTTTCTAGTGGTGCAACTGATTTCTATTTTGGTACCTTTTTTTCTATAAATTGAAATTTCTCATAGGTGTTGCAAGTCGTTCTCGTTTTGGGAAATTTTGGGGCTTCGTTCTTGCTCCCACGGTAACAGTTTTTGGTGATTTTTTTTAAAATACATAATTTTTCATGTACTTTATAGTGATGTGATTACATTGATACCATTCTATGTAAAAAAATACTTTGATCTTATGGCCAAATTTAGCATCTATAAGCACTAAGATCAAATGCACTTTGTTGTTTTTGGAAATTGGCACATGTAACTGCACTAAATATACAATGAAAAAAATCATATATTGTTGGGGTTGTCTTGATCGAGTAATTTAGGGGGGGGTAATCTTGCAATGTTTGATTTCTTTCTTTTGCTTGGTTTGTGTTCTTGGAATGGGGAAATCTCAAATTGAACTCCTAATTCCATATAATTATGCTACATAGAAAAAAATAGTATGGAATTATCTCATGGGGAAGGGTTGTCTTGGCTATCTAAAGGAAAATATTCCTCAACCTACTAATGCTAAAGAATTGGAAAAATGAGAGCTTGATCATGAGAAAACACTTGGAAGCATATGTTTATTAGTCTCATGTGATTTAAAATTTCATGTAGAATCATGCATAACACCTAAAGAGGCTTGGAGGATTTTTAGAAATTATATGGTAAAATAAATAAGATTAGAGGATATCAAATTCATAATTATTTGATGAATCTTGATCCTAAATTTTTTGACAAAATATAAGACTACATATCCAAATTTAAGCAACTAAGAACATAGTTAAAAGATTACAATATTGATAAGGAGGATTTACAATTGATTATAAATATGCTATCCAAGCTTGGTCCTGAGTATTTGGTGTCTATTCATGTTGAACACATAGTAGTACTAAGACAGGGGTGAATTAGTACTTGATCAAATTATTTTCATCAATTAGCAATTAATTAAATGAGAACCATGACAAGCAGAAGAACATATAAGCATGCAACCATAACACTAGATTTATGTGAAAAACCCTAAAAGTGAAAACTATTGTGAGAAAGCTGCTTGGAGCTAGTGTCCAAATCCAACCTCACAAATGAAAATTGAATTTACAATAGGTTTTATGGATTCAACCAAAGGAAGTTTACAAATCCTTGTAAAATAAAATAATTACAAAAAAGGTTACAACCTTCATATTGTACTACAATATTTCAACACTTTTGTTACCTCCAGCTCAGTGCTTTTGGTACACTCACACATATATCTACTCAAAAAACTCAACTAACTTTATCTCGCTGCCTACAACACACATTCTCAAACTAATACTCATGCATGCTTCTTCGCTCCTTCAATATACACTCATTTTTTATTTATCTAAACTAATCTTAACCACATTTCATTATCAAAATGGATTCAACAAATTTATTACTCGCGCATTATCTTTTCAAAAAAATTGTCATACATACATACATATTTTCAATAGCTTTGATCTCTATCCTTTTTAAGCTTAAAAAAAATCTCTTTCTTGGCCAAGATGAAGCAAATAACATGAGACATATATTGGCCATAACAAGTCAACCCCTAAAAAATATATGGTAAGAGGAAATCACATGCAGTTCAAACCAAGAGATAGTCAAGACCTATTTTTCCATAGAAGACATTTTAAAAATAGCACACACTTCCAAACATTTGGTGCAAGCATCACAACAGATTCTAGGAGGATTCTTAGTTACTTGACTCTCCGCTAGAATCTTTTGAGTTTAGGTTTCTTAAGGGTTGGGCTCAACAAGTGTTTGGCGTATATATTAGTGATTATCTTTTTGGACCCTTGAGAGCTAGGAAATGGAATAGCATTAGCCTTTGTTGTCCTTTATCCCCTAATCTGTGTCTTCTAGCCAAGATGTTGCAGGAGTTACTCTCTCTCACTAGGATACCCCCTTCTCACTATGGGGATGAATTCTTCTAGATCCATGATAATCAGGGTGATCTTACTATTAAATATGCTTACAGTCAGTTGACTAATCAGAGTGAGGTCAATAATCTATGGAAAAAGGTTTGGAATAGATACATGATACCGGAAGTTAACTTCTTCTGGTGGACTATATGTCATAACATAATTCTTACTCAGGATCATCTAAGGAAAAGGGGATTCTAGATCCCCAACAGATGCCTTTTGTGTAAATGCAATGAAGAATCAGTTGATCATCTACTGTCACATTGCCCCTTTGTTGTTGAGGTGTGGGAGTTGGCTTTTGGAAGGTTGGGGATACAATGGATCATGTGTAAGGACATCACATCCTTTATTTTGAGTTGGTCTAGATGCTTTACCCATCTGTTAACTGGTGAAATATGGAACCAATTTCCTCCCATTATATGTTGGTGCTTATGGAAAGAGAGGAACAATAGGATCTTCAAGAACATTGAGATGAACCTAAAAGAGGTGTTTGGTATAGGAGCTTGGATCATTGCGGAAAATATCTCTCTTCAAAGGGAAAACCCTGGATAAAGGTCCTACTGAGATGGAAATAAGCATAGCTAAAGATTAGCATCAAAACCTGGATGTTAATTCATATGACAACTCCAAAATTCTAGCTAGGAGAGCCACTATTTGGAAACCCCCTGATAGGGGCTGGTTTAAATTAAACTTTGATGGGGCTGCTAATTGCAACTTGGGCAGAGCAAGTATTGGAGGTGTGATCAGGGATCATAGAGGAAAGTTGGTGGCTAGTTATGTTGGGGGGATTGGTCTTCATTCTTCTATGCTAGTGGAAGATAGAGCATTGTTAAAGGGCTTACAGATAGTTGTTTCCTTGGGGATAGAGAACCTACACATTGAAGGTGAATCTAAGTCCATTATTGATGCTATTAATTTTGATATACTGCTAGGGTGGAACACTAAGGATATTCTTCTAGACATTAGATTCCTTGTGTCTAAATTAAAATTAAAGGTGGCCACTCATATTTACAGAGAGGGGAACCAAGTGGTTGACGCCTTAGCCAATTTTGGCTCTCACTGGAAATTGTCCAAATGCTGGCATGATTTAAGTTTACTTCCACCTAATATTCAAAGTATTATGGCGAAGGAACAAAGCCCTACTTGACCCATGATGAAAACACAAAATGTGCTTAGCTAGATTTCTGGGGATCCACATGCTTTTTCATTGGGCTATGTGGTCTTATTATTTTGATGAGATGGATGATTAGTTGTATCGATGGAATGGATAACAAGTGGATTTTTTCAAATTATAGGATGGAGCCTGTTTGGAAAAAGGAAATCATGTTTTGTTGCGATAAGTATCGGATGATTAATTCTAAGCTGGACCGTACTTGTCATAATCTCCTTATGAGGATTTACTTAAGATCACAAATTTTCAAATTATTTGTTTTTGATTTTGATGTGACTTGTAATTATGAGACAAAGCTCCTTTTTGGCTTTTCTTTATCCACTATTTTGGTTTTGCACCTTATAGCTTCTATCTGTGGTATAACTAAAGTTGACCAACCCTCATATGCTATCAATTTAGAGATTTCTAACTATGGCCCCGCAGCTATCCTGCCTAGATTTCAGTATTTATGCTACGTGGAAGGCAATCCTTTCCTGTCGATCATGTCCTTTTTTCTTAGCCGTTTATGCGAGGAAATCCTCATTAATACGTCTACTAAGATTGTTTCAGGGAAATTATTTACTCATGCGTGTGACCTATCCTTAGGCTTGATTCCCAAAGATTTTCATTTCTGGCTTAAATACCTTATTGTGCGGGTGATTTTTCACCTTGCAATTATCTCTAACATTCTATTTTTTCAGGGTTCCTGGTTGTACTGTGCGGAATCATGGGGATGATAGCGTGCGGATGGAACCGGATAATTGTAATGAATTTCACAAGGATCCACTGGTCTAGCACATTTTTCTTAAAGGTGGCATTGCTCCTCTGATGGAGAGACTTGTGGGCCTTGACCCTAATCTATCGACCCAGTTCGTCAACTCTTAGAAGAATCAACATGTGTCTCTAGGAGGCATCTCCTTTACGATGGATGAGGAAGTGATTGTGCAAGAAACGGGTCTGTAGTGCTTTGGAATGAAGCATCCTAAACATTCGAAGACCTAGGACAATGTTAGTATGGAAAAATTCTTTGTGGGAGATGAGAAGCCGGTGCACAACCAGTCTGGGTTTGAATGGGAGGCTCTTCCTCAACCATGGAACTAGGTGTGTCTTGTGATGATGAAATATGTCACACTAGAAGGAAGGTACAAGACCTATTACTTCTACCATTTTCCCTTGTTAAATCACCTTAGGCATAAAGTTTTAGTGAGCTTTCCCTTTTTTCTACTAATGGACCTTGAAAACTTGGTCAAAAAATGTGTGGAGTCTACTGCCTTAAATCCCAATGAACCTACTCCCCTGCCACTCCACCAGGGTCTTATCCTAAGACTACCACTTTTAGCTGGCTTTATGCCCTCTGAAACCCATTTCGGTCATCCGAATTGAGGAAATTGAGCCCCCTACTAAGACCAACTTATCTTTGGCCGAATCTAAAGGCCCTGTCAAGAAGAGTCACTCAGTCCCTACTAATTCTCAGAAACCCAAACCTACTACCAAAAAGCTTAAGGGTATCAATGGAGCTGCCCAAACTAGTGCGGCGACTAGCCTGTGTGACCTCAAGTATACCCCTACTGAGACTTCCAGCAATCTTGCCTCAAAAAAGAAAGGTAGAGAAGGAGCCTCTAAATAAAGGGAAAAATGTTGTGAGAAAGGAATCGTTGGGTGATACGGTGGTTGCAGAGACTATGGTTATTGGATGTGATGCCATCATTTGGTGCTCTGGTAGGTTGGAAAAGAATAGGAAAAAGTGTAGGTTAGGGATTTGGACATTGAAGAGGAGCTGTCGAATAGCAAAGATAGCAGAGCTGAAGAGGTGTCAAAAGGCAAGGAAGGTGAGAAAGCCAGAGGTCCCTCATCCATTCCTGACAAGGGTATATCTCAGAAGAAGCTTTCAGCCTCTCACTCCTTGGAACCACTGGATATTGAGCAAAATGATCCCAACTACACTACATACAGCAGGGAGGAGCTCAGTGTGTTGAAAGAAAGAATGGACAAAATGGACAAAAAAATCAATGGTTTGACTCATTTCACGATCAAATTAGTTTACTGTGTCACTAGTACCCTGTCGGGTGTCATGAAGGACAAGATGGAGATGAAGAAGACTGAAGAGCACCGGGAGTGGATTGGTGATGATTTCATTCAGCTTCTGTCAAAGAACTAGGAGAATGCCAGCTAGTATGATGCTAGTTTGTTGTTGGTCCGAGTGTTGTTAGTCCGCATTTGTTTTTGGGTTTGGTGTTTTGTTTTGATGCTTTTTTTTTTATCTTGGACTCTATTGGCCCTTGTGGCTCTCTATGAAGGGTACAACACCCTGAAAATGTTGCTTACTTTATCAAAAACATGTCAAGTTGACCTAAAAAATATTATAGCTTTTCATGCATCAACTCTAGACCAAAGCTAGTACCAGAGAGACCAAAAAACAATATGTGGATCACTCCATGATAATGATATGGCTTGTAAAACACTTCTCTACACTCCTTTTATTATTTTAGATCTTTTTTCTCTGGTACAAACACTTAATACAAAAAATATCAATCCTAGGCTCATTATTGTACAAGAGAAGATCAAATACCAACTTGTGGGTCTCATGGAGAACATTGTGAGTCTTAACTACACTTCTCATAACCTCTTTGCTCAAATTTAGGAAATTACTTGCCAATGCAAGTCATTAGATCAGCAATAGACTAACCTTCCAAGTTACCAAAATACAAACAACACACTTTCACCTACAAAGTCACCATTGGTGCACCAAACCATATGAAAATTGAACTAAGCAGTAACACTATCTAAATGAATATAAATCCAAAACTGAAAGGAAAAGATTATTTGGTGAAGTGTAGAGACTTTATGTCCTTCCTTAGGAAACCACTCACATGAACTTTATTTTTTCTTATTTTTTAAACTTTGGAAAGCTTTTTGGTAAAACTTATGCATTGAAACTTTGAACATGCATACCACATAGATGTATTGAGTTTTCCTCCAAATTACAAGACCACATCTTCATCTGTGGAGAAATGCAAAGTATTTTACTGAGCTTTTGTGGTGTAAATCTTTGTTCCTTTGATATTTTAGAGACATATATTTCTCTTCACACCCCATGTAAAGTCTTGCATCAAGGACATATGCAAAAATAAATAAATGAAATCATATTGACAAGTGTATTGATAAGTGACATCCGAAAAATAACTTCAAAAGATAAGCTACAACTATGTACTAATGACAACATTAAAACCCTTCAAAACAACTCTTCATTAGTGCATGCAGTAGAAACATAAGTTAATATCAATTACAACACATTTGAAAAAAATTCCCCCTTTCTCATTGAAGGTAACACTTACTGGATGTTCCATTTTCTCCCCCGCTTTGACATCAAGGGAAAAGGGTGTGTGGCTTTAATCTATGCCTACAAAAACATATAGGCTCCCCCTATTTGTACAAACTTTAAGAGTTCACTACCCTTGAGAAGTAGCCTCGGTTACTTCAAAATTATTTTGATAGTTACATAGATGATATATACATAGAGTTTTGATCAATTATTTACTCCACATATTTACACATCATCAAAATTTTGTCACAAAATTGTGTCTTACATCAAGACATACTCAAATTTAACTTGATGGAAGAATATTTTTGTAAATTGACTTCGAATAAGTCAAGGTGTTATCCCACTATTTATTTGTAGAGGTCAAGACCTAGACTTGAATTACCAATTGCACATGCATGTCTTATGCTTCTTCCAAAGAATATGGTACATGATTCTTCTTTGCAATACCATTTTCTTTTTCTAGAAGCCTAGTTAGTGAGGCTAACCTTAAGCTTACTACCTCCTACAATTGTTTTACCTGACCTTTGATTCGCTCCCTTTGATCTTGTACTTTTTGTATTTAGGAGTGCAATTTATCTACTTGTTCCCTTATGGTACCATCATTATCCTGCATCAAATCATATGTGGTAGCCACATTTTTTATCTACTATCCCATTTCATTTATTTGATCCTTGAGATTATTTGTGGTTGCAGGCCATTGTAGACAAAAAAGGTATAATATCTTTGCTTCATCCATACATTTCTAAATATCCTTTATGCTTTCTTGTAGTTGATCATGTGCCTTGGCACATTTTTTCAAATGATTCAGATAGCTTATTATTGTTTATTTTTATCTCATCTCGCTTCTCTAGATAAGAAGAATGCTCTTTAAATGAATCCATTAATTTGTTTAACTATACTGAGAGAGAGAGAGAGACAAGAGGAATCCTTCTTAGCATTAGGAATTTCTATTTCTAAGGTTTTGATTGCCGCTAGCAATAGTTTTGTACCTTCCACCTACCACTACAATATCTCTTCCCTTGTGGAGAAGTGGAAAATGTCCCCAAGTTGTAACTTCTGAAGAGGTGGGATACTAGACAAGTTAACTTGTCCATCAAATATTGGTAATTATAGCATCTGTGGAGCAATCATAGGTAGGATCTATTTTTGTTGTGCCAAAAACTCCTTGATGGAGTCAATAGAGAAGCAGATGAAGATTCCCTTAGAATTTCTTGTGCATATTATCTAGAAACTGGTGTCCATTGCTCCATATGTTGATTTAAGTGATCAATTTTACCCAGAGGGGGACTATTTTGCACACCATTATGTTAAGGAGAAGCATAATCAACATCATTTGCAACTTATTTTTCTTGTTCCTCTTTTATATTTTTTTGTTCAGTGTTGTGAAAAAGAGATACTTCAATATGGGGAGGAGACATGTGAGTGCTCCACATGCTCAACTTATTTTACTTATTTAAGGATTTTATTGGTTACTTCTTATTCTCTTTTTGAATCTTATCTCTCTCCTCCTTTGCCATTCTCATGAGGGTATCTAACCTATGCTTTGACCTTAAATCCTAAGCCTGCTTTGAGATATTTTGTCTTTTTCTTCTTGAGAGATAGAGGATCCAACTTTGTTAAGAGTTGGTTGTCTCGTCTATTCATCCATTTCTAGAACTCGAGCAAGAATTTTCAAAACCTTTTCAATGATGTCACTTATAGACATATTATATTTGAGCATGTACATTACTATTGCATTTTCAACAGTTTTTTTATCTGCTAGAGGAAAATCCAAATGGGGTTCTACAATTCTTTTTAGCATCATGACACACAATCCCATTAAATATTTCCTCTAATTGGAGAGGCTCACATGGAGGTTTCATTCGATAAGTTTGCTTGGTCTTATTTTCTTTCATTTTTATCTTAGAGGTACCTTCCTCTCCTTCTTCCCCTTTCTCTTCAATACCTATTGTTTGAGTCTTCTTCCTCTTGGTTGATTGCTTAGGTATTGCATGCTTCTTCTTTACAGTCTTCATTTGAGCCAAGGATTTTGATGCAGCTCTTTTTCTACTAGAGATAGTCTAAGCTAATGTTGTGGGTTGCAGATCATTAACAGTTTTAGAAGCTAACCTGCTAGACCTTCTTGGAATTTTCTCTAGGATAGTTTCTTTACGGTTTGAGGGAATGCCTTGGGGAGCCTTGGTAGAGATTTGAGGTTCCTTCTTAGTCAACTTTGGAATGCCTAATTTTTGAAACATCTTTTTGTCCTCTTTTCATGTGAGTCATTCAATTATCTCTAGATAATTTTCATGATTTCCCTATATGTGCCAAATCTTTTCGTGGATGGATCCTTAGGCTTTTTCAATAAGATTTCAACATAAGCCTTGAATTCTATAGGTGATACCTCATCTAGAAATTTTGGAATCCACGAAGTTATTGGTTCCATAACTTCTATATAGAAATAATATTTATCAATAAGAAAAGAGATTTCATCCTTATACTTCCTCACCATGTCAAATAGAATTATTTCCCTATCTTGCATTTCTGCTTATAGATTCTTAAAGAATCCCCAGTATGTAAATTCGCAAGCCTGTTTATCTCCAAATCCTCTCATGTGGTTTCTAATTTGTGTGGAAATAAGAAAGTGTTATTTTTAGACCTTACCCTTAAAACTAGGAAATTCATTCAGGAAATAGAATGTTAGACAAATTATTAGATACCCATACCTAAAATTGTATCCAATTTCCTTGATCCTTTTTAGGTTTTCAATTAGTTGTTCTCTCATGACCTCACAAAGGTCAAAATATTTTCCCTCCTTTATCATCTAGTAAGCAATGTGGATTGTGGTGCTAGTGGAATACCCCTCTTTTTTTATGTAATACACTTTATAGGAAATTCCTATAGAAGCATACAAAACCATTGGATCTGTTATGTCACTTTAAGGTACTTTTATCAAAATTTTCTCTAGTAAATGTTGTAAGAATGGAAAGAATAAAGGTGTTGTCATTGATGTCAACTGATCAATTGGTTATCAACTGATTGTTGTTGTCATTAGTGTCATGGATATAGGTTATTGGATGTATAGTTCGAGGATATTGAAAAAATTGTATTGAAGATATGTTGCAGGTGTTCAGTGGTTGCTCTGGGTTTCACTCTGATATTTTCTCCTATGTTTGTGGTTTAGATATGTTGATCATGGTGGTTGGAAGCTATTATATCCAGATTTTTGGCTATTGATTCATTGTCAATGCGAGTTATGTTCACTAGTTATGAATTGTGGTTTTTTGTACTTCTGGTTGAGGTCTAGGAGAAATGTTGTTGGTCCAAATTTCTCTTTGTTAAAGTCCTATGACTTGCGGTTCTAGAGTTGATTTGTTTTGGTTGTATTGAAGATAATTTTGGTATCTGGAAGGTTCGTGCTTAATTTTTCTATGTGTTTTACACTGGTTTGGCCAACCTTGTGTTGAACACTATCTTCGGATTCGATGAAGCACATTGGATCTATTTGGGTCCTTATAAAGCATGTGTTTGGGTCACCCTCATTCCAATTCCATAGGATTTTTTTGCACTGACCTAATTTGAATTTGAATTTGGACGGCCAACTTTGGATATGTTTCAAAGTTGAATATGGTATAAATATAGGATGAGTTAGTGGTGAAATAAGGCATAGAAAGAGGAAAGAGAGATAAGTGCAAAGAAATAGAGTAGATAGATGCGAGATTGATGTGAATCAATGAGTGTGTGTGATGCAAGTAAGGAAGATCAGTGCAAAGCCTAAATGTTGAGTTTCTAGATGCAGTGAGTTGAAGGTGTACTCTATCATTCATGCATGTATGCAAGTGGTTGAGAAAACTATGGTGGATTTCTTCGTTGCATTGAGAATGTCTTCTCTCTGTAGCGTATCTATTTTATGTTCTTTGTATCTCTATGGTAGTGGGCTCTCCGAGTTGTTAGCCCTATTGGACAGTGAGTCATTGTCTTAGCAGTGAGCCTCTTATAATCGGTTTTGATATTCTCTATAGTGTGAGTTAATCCTCACTGTGGTTTTCCCCTTATTGGGTTTTCCACGTAAATTTGGTTTTATTGTGTTTATGTGATGGTTTTTAGTTTTTGTACTAGTATTTAATGTTTAATCTATTAAGTAGTGTTAAGTATTAGTTTCGGTGAATGAATTAAATTTTAAATCTACGAAAACTGATTCACCCCCCTCTCAATTGTCTTGTTCAACATTCAATTCTATAACCCTCATTTTGATGGCCTTCATCACCAGAACTAGTTTGATAGAGCATAAACCAATGACAGTCCTAGTTGCACCACCTGATACCCCTACCAAGAGAAGAGTAAAGAAAAAGGAAATGAGAGAGGATAATATAAGTGTCAATGTAGTAGAAGAAGAAGAAATGGAAGAAGGACCACAATTGGTTTGCAGGAGAAGAAGTGACACTTCACAAGGTGAAGCTAGTGTGAAAAGAAGAAGATTTGATATTATTGATAATGACAATGAAAAGGAGATAGAAAATAAAAGGAATCATTTGTGATACACATGAGGGAAAAGAAGAAGAGTGCAAAAGCAAAGAAGGCTCTGAATGAAAGCAAAGGAAATAAACAAACATAATCGGTAAGGCCACACTCACCTATGAAATTAGAGGAATTGTTTAACAGTATTTTATAAAATTAAATGGTAGGAGAGACCATAGCTCTTTACAAAGATGAAGATGAGGTGGATAAGGCCACCATTATTGAATCCATTATCAAATACATTGTTTTTCTTGAGGTGGATATGAGAAACATCAAGAAGCATATTCCTGAAGACTTATGGAACATTTTGGTAGAGAGAAGGGAATAAGCTATAGAAGAAGAAGCAAGGCTTAAGGAAGAAGCATTTGAAAGAATAAGTTATCCTCTCTCTGAGGATGAAAAAGCTACTTAGGCCACTATATTCAATAAAGAACAAAGGACAAAGAAAAGGGTGATCTTCAAATGATAGAAAAGGAAAGCATTGACAAATCAAAGGAAATAGCACAAAGACTAGGAATGATACCAAAGATTAGGGAAGAAGTGAAGTGGACACACCTTCTTTGGAACCAAACATTGAATATGATGTGTAGATAGATGATGCTCAACATGACCATGATGCAAATTAAGAAATTGCATAGGAAAAAACACCTTCAAAAGTGGAGGACATGATAGAAAGAAATGATAAGGATGCAGTGATAGGAGAAGACATTGCAAAGGAAGACATCACTCCTCCTTTGGTTAACACAAAAAGAACTATTGAGTAAGAAAATAAGGATGATGATAATAAAAATTTTGATGCAGAGAAGGAAGGAGAGAAATAAATGAGAGATGAACACAAGGATGCATCATAAGATGCACAAACAGAAAGACAAAATCCAATAAGATCTAAAAATACTAAGGAAAAGGACCTAAAGGGAAAATTTGTAGAGATAACAAGAACTTCTAGTGAATCTTTTGGCTCCTCCAGAGATACTTTGAACAATCAATTGAGTATGCAACCTAAGTTCCGACATGTTGTTTCATCACAACTGTTGCAATTTTTGATGCAATAAGGTAGTGTGGATTTGGATAAGATCTCTCCCCTCCAAAAATTACAAATAGGAGATGTGTTTCATGCATCTACAAGAAAATAAATCATTGAGAAACACTAGAAAAGTGGAGAACTAATGGAAGAAGTGGTGAAGGAATTACAAGAGGACATACCCGACACAAATATAGATACATCACTATCCAGTATGGAGAACTTGAAACTACTAATTGATTCCTTTAAGGTATTGTTGGTGAATATATTTTCCCTTTGAATTTGAATATAAATGATTCTATGATTCCCAAGAAGGACACATCAATTCACAATAGTTGGAGAGATTACCATTGCATTGGTAATCTTCCTCTAAATTTTGGTTGCAGTACAACTCCCTCTTGTGATATAATTTTATATCTTTTTGAATATATGAACTCGGGGGTATGCTTTTTAAAAGAAAAGGAAAACTAATGCTTGCTCACAGCCATGGTACAAGCACGAAGGAAAATTATTAAAACTAAATTATTGCTAAAATGAAATGGACTGGAAAATTATTAGTATCATGACTCACAAATCAGAATACTAACACTTATTGACTCGACTCAGTATAATTTCAACCATTTACTGCAAATAGAATGAACTAAATGTCATTCAACAACACATCCTCAAAGGGAAGGAATATCTAAATGCTTGTCAAAGCTCACAAACTCACTCACAAACAATAACATCTAATTCATAATTACAACACATAGACAATAACATTCACAAAAATGAATTAAAACTGCAAAATTTGATCCTTTATTAAGATTGATTCTCACTACATCACAGTGCAAGGGGAATCAAAATTTTGGACCCTTACATAGTCAAAACATAACATATTTATAGTTTTGAAAGCATAACTATCACTAGAGTCTTGCAAAATAATTGAAAATAGTTGATTCTTGAAAGAATCAAAATAATAGAGTTCAAAAAATTTTAAAGACAAAACATGAGAAACTTAAATTCATCTCTAAGATAGTTGGGTATGCAAAGAGGTAGGTGCTTCTTCTTCTAACGGCTTTTGTTGAGAAGCTTCCACACATACTTGATAGTCTTTCAGGACCATCATGACATCAAGAATGTTCATCTATTGTGGAACATTTACATTCCTCATTCTCAACTATCAAGTAGCTTTGGTAATTCGAATCGACTCCATTTTATGCATAATGAGTGTAGGAGAGTCCTCATGCCATGACAACACCAAATCAATCCTGGCTAGCTTATTTAGTGCCTCTTTATCAAATGATTATTCCCCTACATATGTATCAACTTCCACAAATAATGCATCCTTCAATTCTTCAAGAGTGGCAGGTCCTTGATTATCTCCTTTCATTATAGGGCATTCAAAATCGATAAAATTTTGGATAAAATTATTATTCAAGCAATTGCATTCCTTCAACAATTGTGTTTTCTTTGAGAGGTTTGATTTTATGAGTTTAAGCTTTTAGGCTATACTTGTTTTCCACATAATGTCACGATTATCTTCTTTAGAAGGAATGATATTTTTAGCAGCAACCTTTTCCATACCCATGGCAATAATATCAGTAAGCTCCCAATCAATCTATAGCCAATGTGTCTCCTCCAAATTTTATTGAATTCCTTAATACCATGAACTCATCTACACCTTTCTCAATTTCTCAATTACAGAAGGTCCTTTCTCTTTGATCTTAGGAAACTAGCTTGGAACAACCTTCTCGTAGTAACTATCTTTCTGGATCATGCTCATCATTCCCTTTCCAGTGACTGAATTAGGATCGAAGGCAGGATTGGCCTGACTCAAAGGTTGAGGTGAAGGATCTGTTAAATTTCTAAGATAATTAGAAAGGATCTCTCTGGATTTCATTAGTTCATCTTTATCTTATCCCTTTCTTTTCACTCCACCAACCTTGAGGTAGCAACCTGAAAATTATGGATATCTTTTTCCCTAATAGGAGGGCCTAAATCCACTTTGTTTACATTGTAGTTCACTTCCTTGACCTGGTTAGGATATTTTTGCATGGAAGGTTAGGAAAATTTCATAACCAAATGTCCAAAAGTCTCATCTTCCAACAACCTAGTAGTATTTTCCAACTTCTTACTTTAAGAGTTTTTGGAAAAAAATTTCCCACAATATCCTCCTTTGGCAACATGATAGGAACTATATTTCTTTTCTTGGAGAGAGAATTCTCTAGCCATGATGGTGTAGATGATGGTGCACCAAGATTTTTGGAAGTCTCGGGTGTAGAGAAATGAAGAGCTCTGTTTAGCAAGGGAGATATTACCACATTGTGTACATTCAAGGAAGAGGAAAATGAGGCTTCACCCCTTTGCATGCTTCCCTCTATTTATCCTTGAGGTTGCTAGGTATATTTTCCAAGGCTCCCCTATCAGAATCATTTCCTTGATTGTTTTCCTCCGATTGTTGCTTAGCATCATCGCCACTTTGTTCTTCAATTATGACATTGGGAAGAGGACCTCCACTGTAATTATGTTCAAGTCCTTGGCCTTTCTTTGGAGGATCATCACCATTCCCACTACCATGTGATAGAAATGTAACCTGTATTGGTGGTATTGGTACAGAAGATCTCTTACCTATATGACTAGAGCTTCTGTGTTCACAAACTCCCTTCTTTTCCTTTGATGGAGACTTGGCAGCTTCTCCCTTATTTTTGGTTAACCAAACTTGTGTCCTCAAAATTTCTGAAGTTCTGACTTGAATATCCTTGTTTTCTTCACTGTTCCAATCCACCAATGACAAAGGAAAAGTATATACCCATTGAGCATAGGTTAGATCAATCAAATCAGAGTCTTCATCCTATATTCCTCTTATATTCCAACCCAATTCAAAATTGAAGATCTATGCCAAGGAGTCTCATCCAATTTCTCCTTCTTACTTCATAATTGTCCACACAATCAACCAAAAAATATTCAAAATGAGGCGGCATATGATAATAACTGGGACCAAGCTAGAGATTATTTCTCACATAATTTTTATTGTCAATTGAGAACCTCCTCTCATAGGTATCAAAAGAGAACTTTGCAATTTCACTTCTCAAATTAAGGGCATTTGACTGAGACTTGCATTCATAATACCCTAGACCAATTGGGAATGGAATCCTAGACTTATTCCTATATGCACATCTCTTATTTACCTCTGCGGCTTGGAAAAAAGATTCTATTAGGATGAATTAATCTTCTACATATTTGGGAATTTTTAAATGAAAATAATAAAATCCACCTACCCACAAGTAGGTAAATGTGTGAAACTATATAAATAGACTGCCATACTTGGTAACCAATTGAAAAGCCTTAGGAGATACTCTATGACTTGGATCCCCTTGCAACTCCCTAATCAACTTCATTTTGAACACATCATTTACCCCACGGTAATTCTTATCTCTTTTCAAGTTGCAAATAATGGTAATAATCATAAATTTGAATTTTCTCATCAAAATCTTCAACATGGCTCAGGCCAATCCAGGGTTTTGTAGATACCAACACATAGAAGAGGTAAGAGGACATGTAGAATGATCTATTCACAACAAATCTTCTCATTGTATCTGTTGATCACGATGTTAGTCACACAACAACAATGCAGATAAATCCTCACAGACAAACTATAGGAACCTATCTTTACTTGAAAGACTGAACCGAGACAACCTAAATCTTTAGGCTGACTCAGCTTAATCCTAAGGCTCCTTTAAGTCAGGTATTGACCATACTAGGTTTATATTAGGGTTTGTTGTGAAAATTTTGTTAGTCATGAGGGGTACATAGTAATTTTCAGTTCTAAAAGGAATCATAAGGTTCGGTGAAAGATATTCTCAGGCTGGTCATCAGACAATTTCATGAAATCAAAAAATATGCAATAATATTTCATGAATTTCAAACAAATTTTCTATCACTTAAGTGGGCTTAACTTTAAGCATTCAACAATACAATGGAAATGAAAGATTTGCAATAAAATTTCCATTCATTCATCTATTTTTTGTATTTTTTTTTAAATTTAAACATCTAATCTAAAATAAAGCATCAAAAGTACTTGAAAAGTAAAAGAGCTCTTAGGTGTTATCCATGAATGCCCCAAGAATTAACTAAATCAAATCAAACCACTCTATACTTCATGAGATTGCTTCACAGCTAGGCATAGAATGCTGCAATCTTTTAAACAAGGGGGTTTAATTTGGACATCGGGTAGGTTTTGTATGCACCCTTAAATGGCACAGCATATAGTCTTGTCCAACTGAACAAACAACCAGCTACAAAAGATAACAGTTCGTAGCTTTCAAACCAACTTTGATATTGATCAATTCTATGTGGATATGAGTTTTTAATATGGAATGATCCATACAATAGGAAAAAGGAACAAAACTTAAAGAAGTTTTGGCTCCTTTGACATCCATGAATTCTAAACTTAAAAATAAAAGTAAAACATTAAACAACCTTTTATAGGAACAAGGCCCAAAAGTTTTGACCTTAATTCTATCAAAGGAATCATAAATATCCAAATCAGAACATAGCACGTGGCAGACACCAGTTGTCATTGGAATCCTCTAGACAAAGTCAAATCTTTGACTCCATCAACATTAATCTTCGACTCCAAGCTTTGGTACTCAAACGCTCTGCACAAAACAAGGCCATTGGTATTTTTTGAATTTTGGGACAACACGCCTCCACCTGGACTGGGAACAGCCTACAAAATCACTTTCAACAACATATTGTTGTGCCTGCTTCTAGTATACGATATCTAGTTATTCATTTCCTTGAGTCAGACTTTGGGCCCGATAACTCTTCTTCACCTTTCTTCAATTGGTACTTTTGGAAGGCAGCCAATACCTGATGCATTCACTCTTTTGAAATATTGAATTACATTCCAGCTATATTTGAGCTTGGCATAATTTTTTGATATCTGTAGGATATTTTCATTCCTCTATATCTTATCTATTTCATATTTGACCATGGTATTCTTGCACTATATAATTTCATCAATGACTTTTTGATTTAATGGTTGAAAAAGGTCTTTATTTACTTTTTCAAGACATTCTTTGAAAGGCTTTACTTCTTTTCCATCCTATCCTATCATCCAAGGATCACAATCCTATTGTGCTAGTGTTTCAATGAAACTTTGATCTCTTTCAATCAATTTATTGCATTTCTCAGTGACTTTCTCAAATCCTTCCACACATTGCATTAAGGTGTCAACTACCTAATTTACCTATTTCTTCCATTTTTCAAACATTAGAACCTCTTGTTTCATGATTATCTTTTCACTTATCAACTCCTGGATATATGTCTAAATGAGAGCTTTTAAATTTCTCCTTTTAGCATCAATTTTCTCCTAGCGAAACCTACATTCTCCTTCTAATCTTTTAGATTTCTGACACCAACGGTATGCCTCCTTCAATTTCCCAATTGCATTTGTGATCATTTCTTCTCCTTTCCTTACCAATTGCTCCATCCATTCTTGAAACATACTCATTTTATGGTGAAGTGTTGCTATAGCATCCACTTGCTCCTATGACATGAGTACTAGATTCTGAGACAATTCGGCCTATACTTAGCTAGATTGGGCTAATGATACTATAAAATTCTCTAGACAGGCAATCCGTTCTTTCAACTCTATTTTATTTTGTTTTCTTTTCTGCACCCTGGTGACAGTTTTCTCTAAATTCATCTTCATTTCTCCTAATTCTTGTCCCTAGGATGAATTTCCAACATTGATACTTGTCACTCTATACTCCTTAAGCGTTATTTCATATTTTCTTTTATCTGATACCGGAGCAGCTATATGGAGTGTTCTTCCTCTATCTACATTCTTATACATAACGTGTTTCATTTTTTCTCTTCACATAGGCTTAGGAGTTTCCACTTCCTACATTAAGCTCTTGAGATCTAGAGGTACTAATTCTACTTCCAATGGGGAAGCCAATTCTCTGATACCAATCAGGTGCATCTTTATTACTTTCTACCTTCGTAACATTTCTTTGTTCCTAGTTTTCAGTACCCTTAATAACTTCTCTTCTTATATTTTCAACCTCGCCTATCACATTCTCCAGGATGAGAACATTTTTAGTATTCATTCGCATGCATTTTGGATTACTAGGATTCACCACTATCTCTTCATTTCCAAGACTTTTATTTTCATGTCTAGCCATGCTCAATATCAATCTTTGGGGCATCACTTTCTTATGTCCTGTTACATTAGGATTATCTTAATTCATCACCCCACCATCCAAAGTTTGTGAAGGCTCGGTATTTTCAACTTCAACCCGGTCTTCTCCATTCTCCTCAAAAACCTACAATTTTTCAACATCATTTCCACTATCCCCTAGTAGAATATGGGAATAAATTGTATCTCCAATAACAACATTATCAATGGGAACCTGTCTTGTAGTTTCCCTTGTTTACTTTTCAACAAGTATTTCAAGGTTTCCTGCCTTTGGGGTGAGTGTTCCTCTTAAAAATTCTTCTTCTTCAGTATCTTTAGGAATTGACCCTGAATCTGAAATTTCTTCCACCATTGGTTGTACCATGGGATTCTCCTTATATTTCTTCTCTTTTACTCATTTCATCATGGCACCCAATTTCTCCATCTATTCCCTGATTTGATCTTCATTTAGTTTAGAGCTCTCATCTAGGGCCACAATAATCTTTCCCACTATTTTTTTTACTACAATTGTATTGACTGGAGGGGGAGAAGTAAATAATGATGCAACCCTCTGGAATGCAAACCTTTTCTAAGCACGAGTGTTCATTTTCATTCTCACCTCATCAGTCATAGGTTGAATCTTTGACTTTTTCATGGAAGAAGATTTCACTTTAGGCTTCACCATCACTTTGACCTTACTTGGTCCGGTTTCTTTATGTTGGCTAGCCGGTGCCACTAAAACCCTCTGGATTGGGTTATCAGGAGTTCTCTCCTCAATATGCACCACTATATCTGCCTTGCCAGCTTTTCTTTTCTTCTTAGCAGGATCTTCATACTAGGAGTCATCTTGTTCTCTTTGTTTCTTCTTTATATTGAGTCAGTATGTGGGCCTGACTCCAAATTTTCTCAAGTTTCTACAAACTTCATCTATCAATCATTGATTCTACACCAAAACTTGTTCAGAAATTTCCTCAATGGTCATTATTTCTCAAATTTCATAATTTGGATCCAAAATGGTCTCATCATAAACCTTGGTTGAATTATAAACCAGATTCAAAACGTCTCCATCATTTTCATCCAACTAATTTGGAATGTCATGAAGCCCAAGAATCTACACCAATTGCAATAAAAATCATTGATATGATCTTTGCCTTACTTCATGCTTGTCATCACAATTGAGCCAAAAGTCTTTTAAATGATGAACATGGGCATGTTTATTAGCTATCCCCTTGGCAATATTCCCCTCTAGATCATAGTTAATTCTTTGGAGTGTAAAGAACTCCAGCCTCTACATCTTTAATTCCTATTCACACAAATCGGTGGCTTTAGCCACATTGCACTTATAATTTCCCATTATGATAGGAAATCTGATAGAACTTCTTTTATGTGTCACACTGAAAAGATCATGGAACGACTTCATCTATCTTACCAATTCTAATAATAACAATTTATCTGTCGAGTACCTAGGAAACATGAAATGATATCCTTCAAACCCTTCCACCCTGATGTAGGTGAAAGTAGGAAATTGAATGTACCAACCTCTAACCTTCTTGATAAGCTTTTGTACTTCTAGAGACAACAGTTTAGTTTTGTTTCCCTCCATTATTCTTACCATCTTCATGGAAAAAAAATCATTAACTCTATGATAATGCTCCCTAGATTCATGAATAGTAATTTGGGGTAAATGAGCATATATTAGACTATTTCCTGGTTCTCTGCCCAGGGTACCAACTCTATTCAATCCTTGTTTATTTTTCCTTATGATGCAGGAATAGATCACATATGAGGACATATAAGAAAATCCTAATTGTAGGAATGCCTTCATCTGGTCATGTAGCATATCACTAATAAAACTTCCCCAATGCATATGCATAGGGCCTTCCATTAATTTGGCTATAATTACAAACATCCATGGTTCGAATTTACTAGCATCCCTAAGTACAACTATCCTACTTAACATGGTTATAGCATCTTGAACATCTAGGTTGAACATAGATCTTAGAATTGGCTTTGTTTGCTTTGTAATTTTCTCCTAGCACCACTATCCATTTATAATTTCCCTGTTATATTCTTTAGCACTTAGGTAAGTTCTAGCCTTCATTCTCACATCTATCAGGTTCATCTGAGGAGATGTGAGGAGCCCAAATGTATATACAATTCCTTTCACAGAAAGATATGCATAAATTCTTCCCTCCTTTCCAACAACTCTCTTATCTGGGTTGTAATAATTCAAACACTGCATAACCAGTTCAGGGGCCTCCATTGTTTGCAAAAACCCTCCTGCTAAATGTAACCCACTTGCTATAACATTCTTCGTACACTAAGAGCCATTCTTTTGTTAAGATTCTACAATGAATTCAACATTAGAAAACCATCTCGGATGGGTATCAGTTATTATCCCACTAATTGGTATAGCTTGCGAAGAAAAATATTTAAAGTTGTTTTCTGGACTTGCTTCAAAAGTACTCATTTTACCTATCTCCTGCATTTTTGCAAATATGTACCTTGTTTCACTGATAATAAAAAAAATCGCTTTCAAAATGTAGCTTCAAAACCCTTGGTAGTTGTACTCTTGGTTTCTTGAGGTTTACCTTTCTTTGTGCACTGCTATATGAGTCTTGATATTTTAATGTCCTTTCAAATTAGCAGTATGGTGTAAGGTAAAGTGTTGCAAAATTAATTGGATGCTCGAGGTGGTTCCAAGTACGTGTGCAGTTTGCCACCTTCATTAATTACCTATTACAATGCATTAATTTTCTCAAATAAAGGTGCAATCATGACGAATTAGGGTTCAAATCATCAACACCTTGGTTTCTGCGCAAGCCCACTCCTAGAGAAGAAGATGATGTGAAAAATTACGTGGCACTCTTGCATGTCACCTTCATTCTTTCAAGGTAAAGGTTTTTTGAAATACATAACCGTTGATGATCACCAAATTTGTATCATCTGATTCTAGACCTTAAAAATATTACCAGGAATCAGGGCATTTACTCATCGGGTTCATGGGAACCGGATGCAAAAGGAGGAATTAGGAATCGAGTTATGGGTTTGAGCAGGACCAAAAAATTATTCAAACATGTTTGCAAGGGAACCTCCAGTTTCCAACCTTTGGCTAAAGAAACAAAAAGCAACTATCAGAACAATTGATGAAGAAAATCATTCACGAACACCGAGATGACTCATCGACTGGGTGGGAAACTTAGGACTGGCCAAATATATAGTATCTTTGACACAATCGCATCAACTTCAGGACTTCGAGGTTTGTAAAATTGATGAAACTTAGTAAATAAAACTATGACACCCCGAAACCAGGAAGGATAGAGAATTTAAGCAATGACTAAGCAGGCCAAAACAGAACTTGCATTTTACCATTTCCTTCAAGAACAACACACTGAAGCAAGCAAAAGAAAAGGGTAGAAAAGAAAGGCAACGAAAAAAGGGATCCACATCTTGTCAAGGAGAAAAATGGGGCATGTTGTGAGACCACACAACAACTAGAAACCAAAAAAATTATAAAAAACAATAGAAAGCCAATTCTGGACCTAATAACCATGCCTCAACTTTCTTTAGTCTTCAAATTATAAACAATTGGACCCTCATTCTGACATTTCATCTTCACTTTAGCCACATACAAGATTAGATGTTACTGAGCTCACGTGTGTGTAATTGATTAATTCCGCTATAGTAAAATTATAGCATAGAAAAATTTTGCATTCATCTATGTAATTTGAAAATTCCTTTTAAGCCAACCTTAGATAGAGCCTTGCAGCCAGTCAAGCATCCATAGCCCCAACAAGGTTATCTCTGTAATTCCCCCAAATATAGCTCTAATGCCAGCCAGGCATCCATAGCCCTGGTAGAGATATTTGGATAGCCTAAAGAGTTGAATTTTTTCTCTTTTGATATTTCTTTGATATTCATTTTTTTGATATTGAAATATAGCCTCATTTGCTTCAACTTGCAGACAATGAAGCATGCTATTAGGTTGGGAATTGCAGTGGTAGCAAAGGTCACCTATTGATTTTTTAGTTGATGCAAACAACTGCTATCCCAAATTCTAGTAGAATGATTTAAGATATGGGTATTTGTAACTCAAAATCAATTGAATGATTTATGCAGGCTAAAGTAAAAGAAATCGAACAATTCGCCAATAATCTATAATTAGTGGACTACTTCCAATTGCAGCATAGATCATATTTCCATAATTGGTGTTCTATTATTTTGACCACCTTCAAAGGTTGCTAATTCCCATATAACCTGACAACGCAAAACCTTGAAAAGCGAATAAAAAAAAAAAACAAAAAACACCCAACAAAACAAAATAACAAAACTATTTACAAACAAACTATTCACAAAGAAAAACTATTTTCAGACTATTTATAGACTAGCCCAAAATATAGCAACCAACACTAAGACTAGAAGTAATGTTTCAAGAATTTCCCATTGATAGGCAATGGGACATCTTCTCCAGTCAAAGTTTTAAGTCTATAAGTACTATCACCTAGAATTTTAGACACCTAGTAAGGTCTTGACCATAACTTGTCAAAGTTACCATTTCTCCTTTACGCCCATGGGCTTTGTCCCAATACAAGACTAAATCAAATATCCTAAAAAAATTTAATCTAGCCCTTTTGTCAAACCATCGTTTTACCACAGATTGGTGCCTAGAAAAATGATCTATAGCTCAGGTACATTTCTCTTCTAAGTGCATCAGTTGCAACAATCGAGCTTCGATTTGATCATCTAATCCAACGTACTTTTGAGAAAATTGCCAAGTAAGGATTTTCAAATTTAGGCAATATAGGATCTACCCCATAGACTAAGTGGTAAGGAGTGTTCCCCAATGCGGATGTCATCCTAGTATGATCTACCTAAAGGGAAAATTTTAGTAAAGAATGCCATTCTCTAGGATTCTTTTCAACTAATTTCTTGATTATATCCAGCAAATTCTTGTTTGATGATTCTGCTAATCCATTTCCCTACAGATAATAGTTAGATGTGAATTTCAATGTTATTTCATATTCAAATGCCCAATTACAAAATTTTAACGAGGAAAAAGAAGGGCCATTATCACATACTAGCGTATACAGTACTCCAAACCTACTAATAACATTTTCCTCTAAGAATTTGATTACCACCTCTATGGTACATTGTTTGCTATGACATGTTTCAGTCCATCGAGTACAATAATCGGTAGCAGTCAGCATGAACTGGTGACCTGTGGACGATCGAGGATTGATGGTGTCGATGAAGCCTAACCCCCATTGTGAGAAAGGGTGCATCTCCATCACCGGCTATAATGGTTGAGCATTAAGTCTTCCTTTGTCTACAGTAGTTTGACATGTGTAATAGTGCTTTACATGTTCATAAGCATCCTTGAAAATATTTAGCCAGTAATAACCAACTCTCAAGATTAGGTGTACAGTAGCTAAAGGTGCTCCATGAGCTATCCCAAATTTATCATGTAATTCTTGCAACACTTCATTTGCTTCTATCTTATTCAAACATCTTAGATAAATTCCTTCATGATTTTTCTTGAATAGAGCCCCCCCTTTAATCATATAACTCTGATATTTTATTTGTAGGGCTCTTCTTTGATTCCTTTGCATATTATCATGATAATTATGGCTGACAAGGTAATGCCATATATCTGAATACCAATCATCTTGATCTTTTACATCCAAAGTGTATTGCTGACTGGAGATTTGTGGATCAATCTCAACAATAGATTTAACTAAAGCTTGTCTCTAGACTAGCTTCATGGGTATAATCTCTAAATCAAATTCTTGCAAAATCGTAACCCACTTAGCTCTCTTTTCTCTGAGCTAACTTTGTGCTAGCAACATTTTTACTGTAGCATCAGGAACAATAGCCTTGACTACACTTCTGAGAATGTAATGTCAGAAATTTTGTACCACTTTAATGAAAGCAAAGGCTTATTTTTCAACATCCATGTATCTAAGATTCACTTCTTTAAATGGAGCACTCATAAAAGAAATCAGATTTTCTTCTTTATTCTCACCTCTTTGTGTCAACACTACTGCACACATATGACTGGAAGCAAAAGAGTAAATATAAAAAGGTTTTTAACATAATCTAGACTTACCAAGATCGGTGCTTCTACAATTTTAGCTTTCATATTTTTAAAGGCAAGTTTAGCTTCATTATTCCACTTGATTTTTGTATCTTTCTTTAACATATCATTGACCGGTTTCACTATCTCAGAAAATCTATTAATAAACTTTCAAACAAAATTGATCTTACCGAAATACAATTTCAGTTCTTTCTTACTTCCCGAGAGCTGTAACTTGAGTAGAGCACTCACTCTATCTGGATCTATTGAAATACCTCTTTCAGAAATAATGTGTCCCAACAATTTTCCTTCAGTTACCCCAAAAATACATTTCTTAGGATTCAACGAAACTCCTTAAGTTTCCAACTTTTGTAATATTGCTCTGAGATCAAAATCATGATATTCTTTGTTCTTTGAAAATACTGTGAGGTCATCCATGTATATGATGATATACTTTTCTATCAAATCTTGGAAGGCATAATCCATAGCTCTATGGAATGTGGCTCCAACATTTATTAATCTAAATGGCATTCTTCTATAAGCATAAGTTCCCCACTTTGTAGTGAACGTTGTCTTCATCCTATCTTCCTTCGCAACCATTACCTGATTGTATCCGGAGAATCCTTCCAACAAGGACATCATCTATGAACCATTAACAATTTGCAACACTTCTTCCAACGAAGGAAGAGGACAATTATCTTTTTCAAAAGCCTTATTAAGATTCTGAAAATCTACACACAACCATATATCTCCATTCTTCTTCCTAATAGGCACCAAATTTGCCACCCAAGTGGAATGCCTAATAGGAAAAATTATCGTGGATGAGAGGAGATTTTAGACTTCTTTTTGGGTCAAAGGTTCCAAGAGTTCATTTATAGCTCGTTGTTTTTGTCAAAAAGTTTTTACATCAAGCTTTAATAGGATTGTATGAGTGGTAATGGAAGTATCATAGGTTTTCAAATCTTCATATGTCCATGCTATAACCTTCTAATAATCTTTGAGTGCCTGAGCAATATTTATTTTTTCTTTTGTAGTGCAAACCTTTCCTATAAACATATTTTTAGGATCTTCTTTCGTATTCAAATTATATAATTTAGACTGTCCTTTGTCACTTCTGGACAGGTATTTTTGTTGGACTATTTGATCTACATCAAACAATCTTTCTAACTCAATTATCCCTTTCAGAATAGTATTATCTTTAGCTTCAACTAATTCTTCATATTAAATTCCATCATTGGGGCAATCTATTTCTTCAATAATTTGTGCCTCAAAGATACCAATGTTAGTAATAAATTCTAATATGTGATGATCATCTTTGAACACTTGCATATTTGTAACATTATCAGGAACCGAAGGTAACTACACCAGCTCAACTGTAAATCTCCTCAAATTGGAAGCATCCAAAGGTTCTAGATCATTGGTGGCAATAGCTAGAGCATCGACTCTCTAATTGAATCTTCATAAGTTGTGAATGATGTTAAAGGCATCAAAATCTTCTATCAAATCCCATACTCTGTTTCAGTAACTAAACAAGCATTTGTAATGAAAAATATACTATTTCTGAATTTTCCTAACCACCAACTCTGAATCACCAAACACCTTGAGAATCTTTACTTTTTCTTGATTGTGAGCATCAATCCATGAATGAGGACTTCATATTCTACCACATTGTTAGTACATTGGAACTGTAATTGATAAGCAGCAAGAAAAGTATCACCTTGCGGACTGATGAGCTCAACTTAAATTCCAATTCCTTGTTTTGATTTGGATCTGTGAAACCTAAGGTTCCGAGTTTTCTCCTTGACAACTTTAAGTTTAGCATTCTTAAGAGTTGATATATCAACATTTTTTATCTATTTGGCCTGTATTTTATCTCCAAGTATTTTGGGTTTAAGCCTGTCAAGCATAGCATTTTCTGAATAGCATTGTCTTTCAATTCTATGAGTGATTTCCAAGCACATCATGCATCTGTCGTCTGAGTGTGAAGAAGTATGTAACCTGCACCAATCCTGCAACACATTTTTTTAGCGAATTCTCAATTTTCCTGCTCTTTCGAGCTTCTATAACAATATTCTTCCAAAATTTATCCAAACGACTATAATCTTCTTTGGAAGAATCCTAATCTGATTTGAATAACATTTCTATTCTAGGATTCATATGATTATGCTTTTCAGTATTACACATGAAAACTTCTTCTATTTTGACACCTGAACTTTAAATTTTATAAACCCCTGGTTCTACATCTATGTATAGAACTTCATTTTTTTATCATAATCGGTAATCATATATTCATGTGTGGTTCTCTCTCAATCCTAATTTGATTAGGAACTCCCTTCCATGGTAGCCACATATGTGAAAAATTAGTGGCCATGTATCCATTCAAAGTCTTCGATTAATCCCTGCTTAATAGCATTTTGTAAGTATCAGGTATCTCAACAACTAAATATCTATATAATACTGAATTTAGGGATCTGATGCTAGTTGCATATGGATATTGGTTAACTCTCTGACTACATTTACTTTAGTTTTTTCCAGGTGAGTGACTTTATTTAGGGAATTTTTCAAAGTTAAACATAGCATTTGACATATGGAAAAATGAATCACATTAGTAGATGCTCCAAGATCGACTAAACAGTTATGGATATTTTTACCAAATATTCTCAATGTAAGCAAAAATGGCAAGGACTCTATTTTTCCTTTATAAAAGGCTACTTGCGCATCTACCATAGGAATAGTGTTTTTTTCTTTTTCCTTAATGGATTTATCCTTGGCTTGAGATTCTTTAAATTTTCCTTCTTTTGGAAAATATTTTAAAGTATTCAAGAAAGCTTTCCTTATCATAGACGTTTTGAGTAATTCTGACAAAGAGAGGCTGATTTTTACCTTTTTGATCTCTTTTGCTAAATAATTAGTCAAATTTTTTTGATCAGCAGAATCTACCTTTTCACTTCGTGAAATATTTGATGAGTTATATTAAGGGTTTACTTTGGGTAACCCTAGAGTATTACTTGATTTGTTGTTAGGTGGAGTATTGAGGTTATTTGGTGGGATTGATGTAGTCAACGGCCCTTTGAATTTACTTCCACCATTTTTGTTACTCCTCAGGTCATAAGTATGTCCTTTCAAATATTGTTGAAAGGCATGAATTTATTCAGCTTCATCCTAAGGTTCATTTTCATCTTGATAAGGAAACGTGTAAGTTCCTAAATTCATGGCTAAACTATCTCCTTCATGCTCATAAGTATGACTCATGACAACAATAGGTGACTCAACACGTTTGTAGCTTTCAAGAACCAAAGTAGAATAATATCCTACTAGAATTAATTCATTCACTTTAGGAGGATGAGAATCACACTATTTTTTGTAATGCGTAGTAGATAGAAAACTATCTGAGGCAGTTTTAAATTGTAGATAGTCCACTTCAGAATGAGTATTTGTGTTGTAGATTCTACACCAATTGTTCATCGCAAGATCAACTAAATTCACCCTTGACATAAGTCTATCATCAGAGGAACTAATGTTATCTAAAGGTGTGGATATTCCTCCATTATTTGGTCATGTGTTCCAAGGTCTAGGTGGTCTAGGAGCATTATATGCCCGACTTTGTGAACTTTGATTATTACTTTAAGAGTAAAATTTTTAATTTATTAATTGTGTGAATCTTTTGAGTTGAGTTGTAATCTCCTTAATTTCTTTATTATCGTCAAGAGTTTTGACCTTTTGACTCTCTTGAGTCTGCGAGAAGAAATAATTTATGTTAGGATGCAATTCTATGATAGTTGGACTAGGCTGAGGGACTAAAGCTTGACTATTTCTTGGTTGAAAGAAAGTATTTTGAGGAAATGTCTCATTTTGGACCATTGAAGGGAAAGAATTAGGAGTCATTGGATGATTTATCAGGACTCCATTCACACTCACAAAAAAATAGTTATTCAATCCATTTCTGCCATTTGCAGATAATCCACTTTCAAGGTGTTTCATTTCTAAATTTACACTTACGGCTTCAGCATAGGCTTCTGGTAAAGTAGTGGGAGGATTTTCCCTTCATTTCACAAACATAGCAGTTAAAGGATCTATTTTTGTATAATAAACCACGATGACAAACAAATTATCCACTACATAAGGTTCTTGTAACCTAGAATAATCCTTCTAGAACCTTTCATTAAAAGGAGTTACAGGTTCTCTATCAAACCTTTTGATTTGAGCAAACTGGTGATATAACAAGAAAGGATCAACCGGTATTCTATATCTAGCTAAAAATTGACTTTCCATATCTTTCCATGATCTAACTAAGTTACGAGGAAAGTTCATGTACCACTGGTAAACTTCATCGCTTAAGGTATATGGAAAAAACCTACATACAACATCTTCATGTTGTATCCTTAAAGATATTGATATGTTCTTCTGTGTCTTTGTGAAGGTAATACTTAGGACACAACTTAGCCAGATTTTTTGGGAGATCATTGTACACAACAAATTGGATCGGTGACTCTACATTAAAGAAAGCCATTATTGTGGATGAGGTAGGTATAATAATAGTCAGATTTTGTGGTATCATGTTTTCACTTCCTAACCCTTGAGGTATGGATGACTTTAGACCATTAAGTTCGAGTAAAGTTACATGAGGATTAATAGACTGGTACCTAGTGAATCTATGAGACTCCACCTTCAACCTTAACAAAACCAAAAGACTAACAAAAAGGCCCTCCTAGCACTAGTTCTTGTTGACACGATGTTAGTTGCACACCAATAGTGCATATAAATCCTCATAGATAGATCGCAAGAACCTATCTTTACTTGAAAGACTGAACCGGGACAACCTAAATCTTCATGTTGACTTAGCTTAATCCCGAGGCTCATTTAAGTTAGGTCTTGACCATACTAGGTTCACATTAGGGTTCGTTGTGACAATTTTGTTAATCACAAGGGGTAAATGGTAATTTCTAGTTCTAAAAGGAATCATAAGGTTCGGTAAAAGATATTCTCGAGCTGGTCATCAGACAATTTCATGAAATCAACAAATATGCAATAATATTTCATGAATTGCAAACAAATTTTCTATCACTTAAGTAGATTTAGCTTTAAGCATTCAAAAATACAATGGAAATGAAAGATTTGAAATAAAATTTCCATTCATTCATCTATTTTTTGGAACATTTTCTAAAATTTAAACATTTAATCTAAAATAAAGCATCAAAAGTACTTGAAAAGTAAAAGAGCTCCTGAGTATTATCCATAAATGTCCCAAAAATTAACCAAATCAAAGAAAACCACTCTATACTTCATGAGATTGCTTCAGATCTAGGCATAGAATGGTGTGAGCTTTTAAAGAAGGGGGTTTAATTCAGACACCGGGTAGGTTTTGTATGCACCCTTAAATAGTAAAGAATTCAGTCTTTTCCAGCTAAACAAACAACTAGCTACAAAAGATAACAATCAGTAGCTTTTAAATTAGCTTTGATATTGATCGGTTTTATGTGCATAAATTTTTTTAATCTAGAATGATTCAGAAAATAGGAAAAAAGAATAAAATTTAAATAAGTTTGGCTCTTTCGACATCCACAAATTTTGAACTTAAAAGTAAAAGTAAAGCATTAAACGACCTTTTATAGGAAGAAGGCCCAAAATTTTTGAACTTAAGTCTATCAAAGGAATCATAAACATAAAATCAAAACATAGCACTTGGAAAATGCCAATTGTCATTAGAATCTTCTAGACAAATTCAAAGCTTTGACTTCTTCATCAACAATAATCTTCAACTCCAAGCTTTGGTACTCAAATGCTTTGCACAAAACAAGGCCATTGCTATTCTTCAAATTCTATGACAACATGCCTCCAATGGGACCAAGAACAACCTACAAAATCACTTTTAACAACATATCCTTGTGTCTTCTTCTAGTATTTGATATCTAGTTATTCATTGCCTTGAGTCAGACTCTGGGCCCGATAACTCTTCTTCACCTTTCTTCAATTGGTACTCTTGGAAGGTAGCCAATACCTGATGCATCTACTCTTTTGAAATTCCTTGAATTACCTTCCAACTATATTTGAGCTTGGCATAATTTTTTGATATCTGAGGATATTTGCATTCCTCTACATCTTCTTTGTTTCATATTTGACCATGGCATTCCTGCACTGTATGATTTCATCAATGACTTCACAATTTAACGACTGAACAAGGTCTTTATTTAATTTTTCAAGCCATTCCTTGAAAGCCTTTACTTCCTTTCCATCATGTCCTATCATCTAGGGATCACAATCCTATCGTGCTAGTGTTTCAATGAAACTTTGATCTCTTTCAATAAATTTATTGCATTTCTTGGTGAATTTCTTGAATCTTTCCACACATTGCATTAAGGTGTCACCTTCCCAATTTACTTGTTTCTTCCATTTTGCACACATCAGAACCTTTTGTTCCATGATTATATTTTCGCTTATCAATTCCTAGACATCTTTCTGAATGAGAGCTTTTAAATTTCGCCCTTCAGCATCAATTTTCTCTTGGTGGAACCTACATTCTCCGTATAATATTTTAGACTTCTGACATCAATGGTATGCCTCCTTTTATTTCCCAATTGCATTTGTGATAAGTTCTTCTCCTTGCCTTACCAAGTGCTCCATCCATTCTTCAAACACACTCATTTTATGGTGAAGTGTTGCTATAGCATCCACCTGCTCCTGTGACATGAGTACTATATTTTGAGGCAATTCAACCTATGCTTGGCTAGATTGGGGTAATAATACTATAAAATTTTCTAGACAGGAAATCTGTTCTTTTAGCTCTATTTTCTTTTGTTTTCTTTTCTATACCCTTGCAACAGTTGTCTCTAAATTCATCTTCACTTCTTCTAATTCTTGTCCCTAGGATGAATTTCCATCATTGAAACTTGCCACTTTGTACTCCTTAGGAATTATTTCATGTTTTCTTTTATCTGATACCGGAGTAGCTATATGGGGTGTTCTTCCTCCATCTGCATTCTTCTGCATAACATGTTTCACTTTTTCTCTTCACCTAGGTTTAGGAGTTTCCACTTCCTGCATTAATCTCTTGAGATCTAGATGTACTAATTCTACTTCCAATGGGGAAGCCAATTCTCTGATCAACCAATCAGGTGCATCTTCATTACTTTCTGCCTCTATAACATTTCTTTGTTCCTAGTTTTTAGTACCCTCAAGAACTTCTCTTCTTATATTTTCAACCTTGCCTATCACATTCTCCAAGATGGGAACATTTTCAGTATTCATTGGCATGGATTCTGGATTATTGGAATTCACCACTGTCCCTTCATTTCTAAGACTTATATTTTCCTGTCCAACCATGTGCTCAATATCAATCTTCGAGGCATCACTTTCTTCATGTCCTATTACGTCAGGATTGTCTTTATTCATCACCCCACCATCCAAATTTTGTGAAGGCTCTATATTTTCAACTTCAACCCAATCTCCTTAGTATTCAAAAAACTGTGGTTGTTCAACATCATTTCCACTATCCCCTAGCAGAAGTTGGGAATCAATTGTATCTCCAATAACAACATTATCAATGGGAACCTATCCTACAGTTTCTCCTATTTCCTTTTCAACAAGTATTTTAGGGTTTCCCACCTCTGGGGCAAGTGTTCCTCTTATAAATTCTTCTTCTTCAGTATCTATATGAATTTACCTTGCATCCAACATTTCTTCCACCACTGGTTGTACCATGGGCTTCTCCTTATATTTCTTCTCTTTTACTCATTCCATCATGGCACCCAATTTCTCCATCTATTCCCTGATTTGATCTTCATTTAGTTTAGAGCTCTCATCTAGGGCCACAATATTCTTTCCTAGTGTTTACTTTACTGTAGTTGTATTGATTGAAGGGGGAGAAGTAAATAATGATGCAACCCTATAGCTTGCAGACCTTTTCTAAGTACGAGTATTCATTTTCATTCTCACCTCCTCATCAGTCATAGGTTGAATCTTTGGCTTTTCCGTGGAATAAGATGTCACTTTAGGCTTCACCATCACTTTGACCTTACTTGGTCTAGTTTCTTTATGTTGGTTAGATATCCCTACTGAAACCCTCTAGCTTTTGGGGCATCAGGAATTCTCTCCTCAATATGCATCGTTGTATCTTCCTTGCTACCCTTTCTTTTCTTCTTAGCGGGCTCTTCATACTCAGACTCATCTTCTTCTCTTTGTTTCTTCTTTATATTGAGCGAGTATGTGGTCCTAACTCTAACTTTTCTCAAGATTCTATAAAATTAATCAATCCATCATTGATTCTACACCAAAACTTGTTCAAAAATTTCCTCAATGGTCATTATTTCTCTACTTACATAATTTTGATCCTAAATGGGTTCATCATAAACCATGGTTGAATTATAAACCAGATTCAAAACTTCTCCATAATCTTCATCCAACTGATCTGGAATGTCATGAAGCCCAAGAATCTGTGCCAATTGCAATGAAAATATTTGATATGATATTTTCCTTACTTCGTGCTCATCATCACAATTGAGTTAGAAGTCTTCTCAATGATGAAAATGGGCATGCTTGTTGGCTATCCCCTTGGAAATATTCCCCTTTGGATCATAGTTAATTCTTTGGAGAGTAAAGAACTCCATTCTTTACATCTTTAATTCCTCTTCACACAAATTGGCTACTTTAGCTACATTGCACTTATAATTTCCCATTCTGATAGGAAATCTGACATAACTTCTTTTATGTGCCACATTGTAAAGAGCATGGGATGACTTTATCTATCTTACCAATTCCAATAATAACAATTTATCTTTCGGGTACCTGGGCAACATGAAAGATATCCTTTAAACCATTCCACCCTGATGTAGGTGAAAGTATGAAATTGAATGTACCAACCTGCAACCTGCTTGATAAGCTTTTGTGCTTCCAGAGACAACCATTTAGTTTTTTTTCCCTCCATTATTCTTACTACCTTCATGAAAAACACATAATTAACTCTCTAATAATGCTCCCTAGATTCATGAATAGTAATTTGGGGTAAATGAGCATATATCAGGCTATTTCCTGGTTCTCTGCCCAAGGTACCAACTCTATTCAACCCTTTTTTATTTTCCCTTATGGTGTAGGAATAGATCACATATGAGGACATATAAAACCATCCTGACTATGGGAATTCCTTCATCTTTTCATGTAGCTTGACACTGATAAAACTTCCCCAATGTATCTGCATAAGGCCTTCCATTAATTTGGCTATAATTACAAATATCCATGGTTCAAATTTACTGGCATCCCTAAGTCTAGCTATCCTGCTTAACATGGTTATAACATCTTGAACATCTAGGTTGAACATAGATCTTAGAATTAGCTTGTTTGCTTTGTAATTTTCTCTTGGCACCACTATGCGTTCATAATTTCCTTGGTATGTTCTTCAGCACTCAGGTAAGTTCTAGCCTTCATTCTCACATCTACTAGGTTCATTTGAGGAGATGTGAGGAGCCCAAATGTATATAGAATTCCTTTCATGGAAATATTTGCATAGATTCTTCCCTCCTTTTCAACAACTCTTTTATCTAGGTTGTAATAATTCAAACATTGCATAACCAGTTCAGGGGCCTCCATTGCTGGTGAAAAGACTCCTGCTAAATGAAACCCACTTGCTATCACATTCTTCGTACACTGAGAGGTGTTCTCTTGTTAGGCTAATGCAATGAATTCAACATCCAAAAACCATCTTGGATGGGTATCAGTTATTATGCCTCCAACACGTATATCTTGCAAAGAAAAATATTTAAACTCATTTTCTGGACTTGCTTCAGAAGTACTCATTTTTACTTGTGCATCTTGTATTTTTATAGATATGTGCCTAGTTTCATTGATGATAAACATAATCTCTTTCAGAATGTACCTTTGAAACCCTCGATAGCTACACTCTTGGTTTCTCGAGGTTTACCTTTCTTTGCGGGCTGCAATGAGAGTCTTGATCTTTCAATGTCCTTGCAAATTAGCAGTATGGCATGAGGTAAAGTGTTGTAAAAGTAATTGCATGCTTGAGGTGGTGCCAAGTACACATGTAATTTTCCACCTTCATTAATTACCTATTATAATGTATTAATTTTCTCAAATAAAGGTGCAATCATGGCGGATTAGGGTTCAAATCATTAACACCTTGATTTCTACACAGGCCCACCACTAGAGAAGAAGACAATGTCGAAACTTATGTGGCACTCTTGCATGTCACCTAGATTCTTACAAGGAAAAGGCCTTTTGAAATATGTGACCATTGATGATCACAAGATTTGAATCATCTAGTTCTAGAGCATCGAAAGATTACCTAGGAACCAAGACATTTACTCACCAAGTTCATGGGAACCGGGTGCAAAAAGAGGAACCAGGAACCGCATTCAGGGTTTGAGCAGGACCAAAAAATGATTCGAACAGGTTTGCAACAAAACCTTCGGTTTTGGACCTCTAGCTAAAGAAATGAAAAGCAACTATCGGAACAAACCAATGAAGAAAAGGACTCATGCACATTGGGATGACTCGTCCACTGGGAAAGAAACTTAGGACCAGCCAAAGATATAGTATCTTTGACACAACTGTATCAACTCTAGGACCTCGGGGTCTAAAAAATTGATGAAACTTAGTAAAGAAAATCGTGACACACTGAAATTGGGAAGGATAGAGAATTTAAGCAATGACCAAGTAGGTTGAAATAGAACTTGCATTTTACCATTTCCTCCGAGACCAGCACACCAAAGCAAGCAAAATCAAAGGGAATAAAAGAAAGCTAGTGGAAAAACAGGTCCACATCTTGCCAAGGAGCAAAATGGGGCATGCTGTGAGACCACACAATAGTATCATCCAATCGATCATTGATTGTGGTGGCCCAATCTAGATACTATGTACCACCACAAATAACCTGCACAAATAAATAGATCCATTCTTTGAAATCATGTGTATTCATATTCCCCCTTACCCTATGTAATAACACAATGATATCTGAGATTTCTTCTTTGAAATGTGGCTTGTGCATTTTCTTAGGAAGTTGTGACTTTCTTTTCTTAGGGGATCAAACCATTCCTTTGTAATGCAATTTCGATAATGCTATTTCTTCTATGAAAAGAAACCTTGGGATAGGGTAAAATTGAAATGAGAATAAACCTCTCTCTTTGGCAGTCTAAAAGACCCACTTATTGTAGCTCTATCCAGGGTCGCCAGGAGATTGTTGTCCTTTGTGCGAATTTCTCTCGTTGTTGGATTATAATGAGATATGCATTCTAACACCAATTTAGTGCATTGTACCACCACTAGAAATGCAACAGCTTCAAGGAGACCACTTTCTACCACCCTTTGGATGATAGGATTTTTATATGGGCTATGAATTCTTTCCCAAAATGCATCTAGATTGATATGCCCTAACCTTGTATCACAAATTTTAGGAAAGGAACTATCGAGACCAGCTAAATGTTCATATCCAAAATATTTTTATTTTATTGTCTTAGGTGTTCTTTTAAAAAAAAATAACTACACTACAATGTAGAATATAATTACCAATCGCTAAAAAAATTCAGAATGGCCACTCACCTAGAAAGCATGCCACACGTTCCTACTTGACTAGTTGTTTGTTTGAGTGTTGCTCGTATGTTTATTCTTCTCAGGTTCTGGAATGACACTCCCCAAGAAGAATGATTATGCTTGAAATGATGGCTTAATCTTACACAATCGAGCATTTATTTCATCTATTCCAGTACTGGCAACATTTAATGTCTAAGACATATGCCACTTGGCAATAATATCGAATGACCTTATTACACTGAGCAAAGTCAAGTATTTGAAAATCTTTTGAGAGTATGTATAGTCAGTGGTCGATGAAGTTTGAAAACTTAAGCCCGCCTCGACAAGTTTTTCTTTAATTGACACTTTTCTTCACTTTAGATGATATCATTGTCCTTTGGTCAGGATAAAACATGGTTAGAAAAGCAACATCAAGCCCAACAATAGTTTGTAAAAACACCAAAATCCTGCTTTTCTTTAATAAAAACCATTTGAAAAATAATTCCTTTGCAAAATGAAAGAGTTATAAAACTTGGGTGGTTATTGAAATGGTTCTAAAAACTATCAAAAGATTAATGCCTAAAAAAATGACTTATGAGAAAACCAAGTTAGAAAAAGACAAGTTGTGAATACAGCTTCACGAATTGACAAGGTTCACAAAAGTGACCAAAGACTAACACATAGGATAGAAAAGGTTTGAAAACTAAAAAGATACGTGAAAAATTTAACACTTAGGACCAAACTCAAAGCTTAGGTAATAGTTGGCTCTGATTAGGGACACAAACTAACTAGGATGCAAAAGAACCAAGAATCTCTAGTTAAAATCATTGGGCAACAAAATCAAAAGGCTAAATGCATAAGAGAATCAAGGTGAAAGATCAAGGAAAACCAAAAATAGAACACACACACCAAAAGTGAAACTCAAACAAAAAACTCATAACTACTAAAATACAAAGGCAAGGGATACTAGCTTTTAGATTTGGTATAATTTCAAATCTTTCCCATTATATGGGAGGGGAAAGAGAGTGTCATCCGGGTAAGCCAACTTGAAAGGATTATTCTTGTGCACATGTTGAATCCAAAAAGAACCCCTCCATAAGGAATCAAATTTATTGTGAGCTCCTTTGGGTTCTCTCCTCTTATCCCACAGTAAAACCATGTCACCTTCCAAGAAATTCATGGGTCTAGTTCTTTTGTCAAAGATTTTTGTAACCTGCACCTGATGCACAGTGATCCTATCCACCATGTCTTCTCTTTTGTTCAATTTCACTTAAATACATTATCCTTTTCTCCAAAAAGTTCTAGAACTGTTGATCTTTGAGGGTTGTTTGCAACTTTGCAGTGGCCAATTCTAAAGGAAAGGGAAGGACTATACCAATTCCATAAACTAGTTCAAATGAGGAAATCCCAATAGCCCTCTCTGGCATAGTTCAATTATCCTACAAGGCTTCGTATAGTTTCTTATGAAAATTCCCCTAATTTTCATCTACAACTTCCTTATGATAGTTACCAAATTTTTATTGCTAGACTCATCTTGCCCATTCCGTTAAGGACAATAATCTGATGAATGAGAGAGAGATATTCCGTTATCATAGAAAAACATAACAACTATTGAAGATGAGAAGTTGGTTGCATTATCAGTTACTAACCTTTTAGGAATCCCAAAATGAACCAAAATATTTTCTTTAATAAAATAACATACTACTTCAGATGTACATTTCATAGGAACAGCCTCGGCCCATTTGGTGAAGTTGTAGCTATCAAAATATGAGTATGCCTTGCACTCGAAACCGTATTGATAGGACCCATAAAATATAATCCCCATTATTGGAAAGGCTCTTCAATCACTATTGGTCTTAATGGCAACATGGCTAATTGGGGTCCGACCATAAATCTTTTGCATTTGTCACAATTTTCCACCTAATGATACACATCTTTAAACATGCCCAACTAGTAATAACATTGTTGAAGAACCTTAAAAGTTGTGACAGAGGAATCAAAGTTCCCTCCACTTGAGCTTCCTCATGAAACACCTTAAGAAACTTTTGTTGTTGGTCTTTATCTACACACCTTAAAAATGTCCCATCTAGGCCCTTTTTATAGAGTGTATCATTCTAGATTACGTACTTTGATGCCTTCAGCTTGAGGTTTCTCCAATCCTTTGGAGAAAAATGTGAAGGAAATTCCTCATAAGTAAGCTAATGGGCCACATCAGAAAACCATGGATCTTTTAGACTCACAAATAATACTATCATAGAGGGTTCAAATTCCTTAGGTTCAATTTTGATGATAAGATTATAGAGGCCTCTACTCCTGATTAGCTTGGTGGGCTTTATATCTAAGACATACTCATGAAATTTGGCTACCTAGAAACCCCTTTTATTATAGCAATTTATTGTTGTGTGAGTATACTTTTTACCATTGCATCAGGAACAAAGACCTTCATGTGAGAGTGAAGGATGTAAAACTTGAATTGTTTAACTGTTTTAACAACTATAAAAGAATTTTTTTCCATTTGAGAATAGTTCAATTCATGTTTTTTTAATGGCATGCTCATAAAGGCAATGGGATTCTTAATCTTCTTATCATTCTCCTGGAGAAGGATTGTTGACATTGTATGCTCTGAGGCATAATAATAAATGATGAAATCTTTACTGAAGTTGGGATGCACCAACACTAGGGAATTTGCAATGGCTACCTTGATATTATCAAAGGCTTGTTTGTCAGCATCACTCCATTTGAAACCTTGATTTTCTTTGATCATGTTAGCTATATTTTATGTAATCTCTGAAAAATATGGGATAAATTTCCTCAAGAAATTCACTTGCCCAAAGAAAGATTTTACACCAATCCTATTTGAAGGAAAGCTTAGTTGTTGAATGTCCCTAACCCTTTCTGGATCAATTCTAATTCCTTCTTTAGAGATGATGTGTCACAAAATTTTTCCTTCGGTAACTCCAAGAATATACTTCTTAGGGTTCAGGGATATGACGTGTTCTCGACATCTTTGTAAAAATATTTCCTAATCTCTGAAATGATTCTCCCTTTCCTTGGAGAACACATTCAAATTGATGTATCCAAATATATCACTATAATCTTATTCCATTGATTGCCAAAAGACAATCCCATTGCCCTCTAGAATGTAGCTCCAACATTGATTAGCCCAAAAGGAATTTTATTATAGGAAAAAGTAGCCCATGGAGTGATAAAGGTGGTTTTATGTTGATATTCTTTGTCCACACTGAATTGATTGTAACCAGAGAAGTCGTCTAACATTAACATCATTTTCTAACCAACTACCGTCTCCAACACATAATCCATCACCAAGAGGGGATAATTTTCTTTAAAGGAGGACTTGTTTAAGTTTTGGAAGTCTATGCAAATCCTTGTCTCTCATTTTTCTTGTGAATTGGAATAATATTAGCAACCCAAGTGGAGTAGTGGATAGGATAAATGATCTAGGCCTTCAACATCTTGTCTGTCTCTCAAAAAAATTCATCAATAACCTTCAAATTGTAGTTTCTTTATTTCTTTCTAAAAGGTGATGTGTCAGGCTTAAGTGGTATGCGATGCTACATTTGTCCACCCCTTAAGTTCTTCAAATCATCATAACACCAGGTGAATACATCTTTATACTTAAGAAATAATTGAATCAACTTATCCCTTTCATCAAGAGTGAAACACTTGTTGATATACACCAACTTAGGATTATATGGTGTCTCTATATTGACAAACTCATACTCCCTAGAACTATTTACAGATTCAACCATCTTCCTCTTAATGCATCTATCATGCCTATCAAATAATTTTTCAAATGAAACCAATTCTTTAGGTATTTTATTCCCTTTCAATTGAATCATACCTTCTTCTAGCTCCTTGTCTAGACATAATTCCTCACATGCAGCCTCACTACCCTCAAAGTACATTTTTGTAAACATCTCGGTGCATTCCAGGAAATCATGTATTTGTTTGTTTCTCTTAAAAACTTTCCAATTTTCAACATTTTCTGGAATGTCTGATCAATATACTATCTCAATTTCATAGGAGATGTCCTTGAAATATGGGTGTGGGAGGAGTAAGGAAGCTAAAATAGCCAAGTAGTTTGCTCTAGTATTTTATTCCCTCAGAACTACTTCAATAGAAAAGGCATCAAAGGCTTCTTTTTCATCCCATACTTTGTTTCTATAGTTCCTTAACCTCTCATTCTTAATAGGTGAACAATTTTCTCACCTTCTTAATGATCAATTCCACATCACCCACTGCTCTCAACTTCTTGGTTCCTTTTCTTTAGCAGTAGCCATTCCTAGTTAAAAAAAATTGCACTCAATGGTGTTATTTGTGTCCTTGAATTCTAGCTTGTATGAGGAAGGAAACTTATCACCATCAGGTGAAACTAGCAACACTGTTGCATTAGAACCAGAATTGGCACAACTGTCTTCAAATTCTAGGGTCCATAATTTAGAGGAGATATCATGACTGAAAGTGGCCTTACTATCAATATCTTCAGAGAATAACATATAATTTTTGAATTTAGACTCTGCATACAGGATTTGAGAATGTGGATCATCAAATTTTAGGACAGTGAATTTAGCCTTTGGTTCTAGTTCCAAATAGATCTTTTTATTTTCAAGCGAGATGAGACTATTCCATACGTACTTCTCCTCCTAGATCTCTATAGAAACTTTGACTGAGTAGCATGCCATAACTTTTAGGTATATCAACAACTAAAATTTTCAACTTAAGTCTCTTCTCAAAATGGGTTGCCAAAGCTACTTGAGAATCTTTGATATGTCCTACTAAATGAACTTTCTTTGCATCCATTAAGTAACATTTTCCAAAAGTTTGAGTTAAGGAAATACCCAATGCTCTGGCTATGTCAGAAGGAATTACATTATCTAATGCTCCAAAATCAATAATACAGTTACTCAATCTATGATCATTGATATACAAAGATATATAAAAAGGATTGGGCTTCTGATTATGTGTAACTGGAGTAGAATTATTAGCAACTAGAGATGAATTAGGGGGTGAAGCTTCATGATTTACTAGATCTTATTCTACTAGATTAGCTTTTATATGACCAGATTTAATGAATTTCACCAATCTATCCAATTCACTAAGGTTGGTTCTCAAATACTCAGCGAGTGAGATTTGAATTTTTTTGTTTTTACAAAAATCTAAAATATCAAAAGGATCTAAGTTCTTATCAGAGGCTTGAACAATTGGATTCTTGGGGATAAAATCTAGAACTTTATGAGGAGAAGAACAATGAAATTTGAAAGAATTTTTATTAGAATGGAACATAGTTTTTTTATTCGATTTTTGTTGGACTTAGGTGAGTACCATACAAGAATCATCATCCAAAGTGGTATGCACATCTCCACTTCTATCCATTTCGAGAGTAAATTCTAGAAAATTTACCTTAGAGTTATCATATCCTTCCAACATAGTTTCTTCTTCATCCCTTATATTCTTCCCTATTCTTCATTCATCTCCTAATATCTACTTAATTCAGGACAATTAGTCCCTTCATGTTTAGAAGTTAAATGGAAAGTGCATTTATTGCCCTTACCATGAGGCGCCTCTATTTCCAAACATTTTTTAGTAGGAGGCAATTGCAACTATCTTTAGTTTTCCCCAAAATGTTGACTTAGATTTCTTCGAGGAATATCTTGATATGGTTGTTGATAAGATTGAGTGCATTTAGGCATTTTCCACTTCAAAGAAATGATATCATTTGCAAGTTTCTAAAACATGGGATCAATAGATGTGAAGGTTGGGCATCACCTATTTGAATCTCCTTTTTCCATTTGCCAGCCTTAATAAAGTCATCTTCTAGGTCAATAGCTAAGGTTTGAGTGGTTGCCAAGTTGGCCACTTAGTCTCTTCTCAAATGAAAGCTAATGTCTGGTGGCATAGCATTCACAAAGAAACACTTGAGGTTCCCATCCAAAGGTCTATTTTCTTGTTCAAGTCGATTCATTTTCTTATTGAATTGAGCCATAAACTCTCTCATCAGTTGATGTATTTCTTTTTTTTGACTGGTAAGCTTGGCCAAAAGAGTGTGTTCATCTTCTACACTCTTAAAAAGATCTTCAAACTTTGTCCTCATGTGGGCCCATGTACTAATGGACCTATTTGGTAAATGCAAAAACCATTCAGTAGTGACATCTACTAATGATTCTAAAAAATTCTTACTACTACATCTTCATGTTGAACTCCCAAAACACTACAGGCAGCAAAAAAGGCATTCAAATGCTCGTCAGGTGTAACCTTCCCATCACCCCTGAATTTTGGAAGATTCTTTCTAGAGCCCTTTGGGAGGTCATTCAATTGAAATCCAAGGCACAGTGGCCCAATGGTTCCTCCCCATGGGACTGGTTGAGCAATTCTTCAATTGATATGGGTAGTAATAGGTACAACAATTACAGGGATAGGGGTTCAATGTAGGAAGAGATTTTGGCAAGTCATGAGTGGATTAGTAGATAGGGTTGGTTTTTCCTGTATGGGTGACGATGGCCTACTCCTTGATTTTATTCACCTCCTAGGTCTTAAAACTTCATCAAACTCTCCTCTCTACATAACCTCAAAAATAGGATAAAAAATACCCTTCTTTCTATTGCTTCTAGTATAAGGCTTGAACTCTAGCATGATAGAAAATTTCCAACTATAGGTATTGAATATGCTTCAGTTTCCCTGGTAGAGTTGCCAAAAATCTGTTGGTAAATAGATTTTTCCTTTATGAATTTGAATATAAATGACTCTATGATGCCCAAGAAGGACACATCAATTCACAACAGTTGGAGAGATTGCCATTGCATTGGTAATCTTCCTCTAAATTTTGGTTAAGGTATAACTCCCTCTTTTGATATAATTTTGTATTTTTTTAATATATAAAATTGGGGGTATTCTTTTTACTAGAAAGCAAAAAAGGAAAACTAACACTTTCTCATAGCCATGATACAAGTGTGAAGGAAAATGCTTAAAACAAAATTATTGCTGAAATGAAATGGACTAGCAAACTATTAGTATCGTGACTCAAAGAACATATTACTAACATTTGTTGACTCAACTCAACACAATTTCAACCATTTACTGCAAATAGAATGAACTAAATGTCACTGAACAACACGTCCTCAAAGGGAATGAATATCCAAATACTTGTCAAAGCTCATAGACTCACTCACAAACAATAACATCTAATTCATAATTACTGAACACAAACAATAACATTCACATAAAATAAATTAAAAATACAAAATTTAATCCTTTATTAAGATCGATTCTCACTCATGCATCCCAATGCGAGGATCAAAATATCAAACCCTTGCATAGTCAAAACATAACATATTTATAGTTTTCAAAGCGTAACTATCACCAAAGTCTTGCGAAATAACTGATTCTTTAAAGATTCAAAATAATAGAGTTCAAAACATTTTAAAGACAAAACATGAGAAACTTAAATTCATCTAATGCTAAGATGGTTGGGTATGCAAAGAGTTAGGCGCTTCTTCTTCGGACGGGTTTTTTTGAGCAACTGCAACACATACTTGATAGTCTTTCAGGGCCATCACGACATCACAAATGTTCATCTATTGTGGGACATTTACATTCCTCATTCTCAACTATCAAGTAGCTTTGGAAATTTGAATCAACTCCATTTTATGTACAATAAGTGCAGGAGAGTCCTCATGCCATGACAACACTAAATCAATCTCGGCCAGCTTCTTTAATGCCTTTTTATCAAATGATTGTTCCCTTGCATATGTGTACACTACCTTAAAGAAGACATCCTTAAACTCTTCAAGTGTGGCAAGTCCTTGATTATCTCCTTTCATTATTGGGCATTCAAAATTAGTAAATTTTTTTATAAAATTATTATTCAAGCGATTGCATTCCTTAAACAATTTTGTTTGCTATGAGAAGTTTGATTTTATGAATTCAAGCTTTTAGGCTATTCTTGTTTTCCACATAAGGGCCTGGTTATCTTCTTTAGAAGGAATGATATTTTCAATAGTATCCTTTTCCATACCCATGGAAATAATATTAGTAAGCTCCCCATCAATCTATAGCCAATGTGTATCCCCCTATTTACAAATGAACAATTCAGGTTTCATCAAATTTCTTAATACCACAAACTCGTCGTACACCTTTCTCAATTTATCAATTATAGGTCTCTTCTCTTTGATCTCAAGAACCCATCTTTGAACAACCTTCCCATAGTAGCTATCTGTCTAGATCCTACTCATCATGGCCTTCCTAGCAACCAAATTAGGATCAAAGGCAGGACTGACCTAACTCAAAGGTTGAGGTGAAGGATCTGTTAAGGTTTTGAGACAATTAGAAAGGAGGTAAATGGATTTCTTTAGTTCATCTTTATCCTTCTTATCCTTTTCTATTCTCTCCACCAACCTTGAGGTAGTAACCTAAAAATTATCGATATCTCCATTCCTACTAGGAGGGCCTAAATCCATTTTTGTTACATTGTAATCCACTGCCTTGACCTAGTTAGGATCTTTTTGCATAGAAGGTCGGGCAACTTCCATAACTAAATGTCTAGAAGTCTCATCTTCCAACAACCTAGTAGTAGTTTCCAAATTCTTTACTTTAGGAGATTTTTGCATAATTTTTCCCACAATATCCTCCTCTAGAAATACAATAGGATTTGTCTTCCTTTTCTTGGAGAGAGAATTTTCTAGCCAACATGGTGTAGATGAAGGTGCATCAAGATTTTGGGAAGTCTCGAGTGTAGATGAATGAAGAGCTCTATATAGCAAGGGATATCTTACCTTATTATGTACATTCGAGTGCAAGGAAAATGAGGTTTCACCCATTTACATGCTTTCCTTTATTTTTCCTTGACATTACTAGGTATGAGTTTCCAAGGTTTCCCTATCAACTTCATTTCCTTGATTGCTTTCCTCCGATTGTTTCTCAGCATCATCACCACTTTTTTCTTCAATTATGGAACTAGGAAGAGGACCCCCACCACAAGTTTGTTCAAGTCCTTTTCCTTTCTCAAGAGGATCATCGTCATTCCCATTGCCACCTGATAGAGATGTAACCTGTATGGTAGTATTGGTGCAAAATATCTCATATCTATATGACCAGAGCTTGTTTGTTCATGAACTCCCTTATTTTCCTTTGATGGATCCTTAGTAGCTTCTCCCTTCTTTTTGGTTAACCAAACTTGTTTCCTTCTCAAAACTATTGAAGTTGTGACCTAAATATCCTCGTTTTCTTCCTTGTTCCAATCCACCGGTGACAAAGGAAAAGTCTATACCCATTAAGCATAGGTTGGATCAATCAAATCAGAGTCTTCATCTTGTATTCCTCTTATATTCCAACCTAATTTAAAATTGAAGATCTGTGCTAAGGAGAGTCTCATCCATTTTCTCTTTCTTACTTCATAATCATCTGCGCAATCAGCCCAAAAATCTTCAAGATGAGGCATATGATAATAACCAGGAACAAGCTAGAGATTATTTCTCACATAATTTTTATTATCAAATGGGAAACTCCTCTCATAGGTATCAAAAAAGAACTTTGCAATTTCTCTTCTCAAATTAAGGGAATTTGATTGAGACTTACATTCATAATACCCTAGACCAATTGGTAATGGAATCCCAACCTTTTCCTATTTACACATCTCTTGTTTACCATTGTGGCTTGATGACAAAATTCCATCAAGATGAATTTATCTTCTACATATCTAGGAATTTTTAAAGGAAAATCATCAAATCCACCCACTCGTAAGTAGGTAAATGTTTGAAATTGTATAAAAAGAATATCATACTTGGTAACCAATTGAAAAGCCTCAAGAGATACTCTTTGACCTAGATCCCCCTACAACTCCATGAACAAATTCATTCTAAACGGATCATTTACCCTATGATAATTCTTATAGCTCTTGTCAAGTTGCAAATCAAGGTAATAATCATAAATTTGAATTTTCTCATCAAAATATTCAACAAGGTTCAATCCAATCCAATGTCTTGTACAACACATAGAAGAGGTAAGAGGACATGTAGAATGATTTTTTCATAGAAAAGATTCTTATCGTATCATCTAATCGATCACTGATTATAGTGGCCCAATTCAAATACTGTGTACCACCACTAATAACCTGCATGAAGAAATACATCCATTCTTCGAAACCATGTGCATTCATATTCCCCCTTACCCTATGTAATCACACAATGATATCCAAGATTTCTTCTCTAAAATGTGACTTGTGCATTTTCTTAGGAAGCTATGACTTTCCTTTCTTAGGGAGGTCGAACCATTCCTTTGCAATGTAATTTCGATAATGCTCTTTCATCTTTGAAAAGAAACCTTGGGATAGGGTAAAACTAAGATGAGAATAAACCTCTCTCTTTGGCAATCTAAAACACCCACTTATTGTAGCTCTATCCAAGGCCGCCAAGAGATTGTTGTCTTATGTGAAAATTTCTCTCATCAGTGGATTATAACAAGATATTGATTCTAACACCAATTCAATGCATTGTACCACCACTAGAAATGTAGCAACTTCAAAGAGACCACTTTCCACCACCCTTTGGGCGATAGGATTTCTATTTGGGCTACGAATTCTTTCCTAGAATGTATCTAGATTGATATGCCCTAACCTTGTATCACCAATTTCAGGCAAGGAACTATCGAGACCATATAAATGTTCATATCCTAGATATTTATATTTTATTGTCTTAGATGTTCTTTTCAAAGAAAATTTAGTTGTGCTACAATGCGGAAAACAATTACCAATCATAAAAAAAAAATTAGAAATCCCACTCACCTGGAAAACATGCCACTCATTCCTGCTTGAGTTGTTTCTTTGAGTTTCACTCGTATGTTTGTTCTTCTCGTCTTCTAGATTCAAACTCCCCAAGAAGAATGATTATGTTTGAAATGATGGCTTAATTTTACATGATTGAGCATTTATTTCATCTACTCTAGTACTAGCAACATTTAATGTCTAACACATATGCCACTTGGCGATAATATCGGATGACCTTGGTAAACTTAGTAAAGTCTGGTATTTGAATAACTTTTGAGAGTATAGTTAGTGGCCAATGAATTTCAAAAACTTAAACCCGCCCTAAAAATTTTGTCTTTAATTGGCACATTTCTTCACCTTAGATGATATCATTTTCCTTTGGTTAGGATAAAACATGGTTAGAAAAGCAACATCAGGCCCAACAACAGTTTGTGAAACCATCGAAAACCTATTTTCTTTAATAATACTATTTGAAAAAGCATTCCCTTGCAAAAAAAAATAGTTATAAAACTTGGGTGGTTACCGAAATGGTTTTAAAAACTATCAAAATACCGATGCCTAAAGAAAATGACTTATGAGAAAACCAAGTCGAAAAAAGACAAGTTGTGAATACAACTTCGTAGGTCGACAAGGTCCACAAAATTGACCAAATAATAACACATATGATAGAAAAGGTTTGAAAATTGAAAGGATACTTGTAAAATTGAACACTTAGGACCAAACTCAAAGCTTAAGCAATAGGTATATGCCTCCAGAATGAAAGAAGAAGTAGAGAAAGAAGTTGAGAAAAGAATAAATGATAAGGAAATGTTTGAAATGATTGAGAAATGTGCCATGCACATAAAAAGTTTTTAGAATTAATGAAGGATGCACAAGGGTGCATTGATGAGGCAAAGGATTTATATCAATATGGAATGAAGTGTCCCAAAGCCACATAGAGCATAAGGAAGGAGATGGACTCTATTGAATCTCAAATTAATACTGCATCAAGTGCATATGATCTAATGGTTGACCTAAACAAGGAATGTAATAGAAGACATGCATAATAAATTATTTCAACTACAAGCCTAGAAAGAACACATCATCCTACAGTTTGGAGAAATAAGGGACTTGGTCAATCCCAAATTTATACTTGTTTCAAAAGCTATTTTGAGTGTGGACAAAGCCAAGCAGATGAATCTGGTACCTAGAACTTCGAAAGAGGGAGAAGAGCTTGTTGAGAAGTTGTTGAGATGATTTAGCATTGTTGTCATTGATGTCAAAACATGGATCCAGAAGGTTGTGCTCCAGATAATATATAGAAATGATCTATCCTATTGCCTACTTTGATGTTGTGTGGTGTGGGTATTATCTTTGATCCGGATATGTCAGTACTTCTTTTTGGGACATCTGTAAAAGTTAGTTAATGCAGAATAATGAAGACAAATATTTTGATGTTGGTTTTTGTGCTCAAAGCTTACTCCGAGTAACTTTGCTATCTGGGCATTCATATAGCATGTGACAAGTTTTGGTATGTCAAATTATGTTTCTTTGGTTGATACTGAAATTGATGGTAATCAAGATTTGTTCTTAGTTGTGGCGTTCCCATTAGCTTTGGAATATATTTTATGTAATTCAAAGTTTGATAATTATGTCATGTAATAAACCTATATTATGTATGACCTATTTATGGGCCCCTTGGTAACATGGTAAGAAGATCTTTATGTACGACCTATCTTTTGGGTCCAATGCTAGTGTGCAAGGCCTTATTGAATATTTCAAGGTTGTTCTTCATGTCGACATGTTTTGTGGTGACCTAATTCAAATTGTGTTTGGTCAACTTAGGAAATTATGAAGACATTATGTTTAGCCGACTTAGGAGTTTATGAAGGCATGGAATGGTATAAGTAAAATTTCTTTTTGTTGATGAAACAAGAAGTGTGGAGTATTGTGTGTGCAAGCAAATAAAAGGGTGCAAAGGAAGAAGTAATCTAATTTTCAAAGGTTGTGTGAGGAAGGTGTGCAGAAGATTCTTGACCAGATTTGTTGTAGATAGATATTGTGCTCTTAACCGGAACTAAATTCATGCATATGTAGATGCAACTTCATCAATTCACTTTTGCTAGTGAGACTATTTTGTAATCAGATGTATTAATTGGGAAGTGAGCCCACTGATAGTGAGCCTTACCTACAGTGAGCATTTTGGTAGTGAGCCTTTGTAAAAATCACTTTAACCAATGTCACCATAACTGGTGTTCTATAATTGAGAATTAGCATTCTTCGTGGTTTTTCCCTTCTTGGGTTTCCACGTAATTCTGGTGTTCATTGTGCTTGGTGTTGTGTGCATTCATGTTCATATTGGTTTGATTATTTTTTAACTGATATAAGCCTGCTCTGGATTAATTAAAGAAAAAAAATGTTTTATGATAACTGATTCACCCCCCCTCTTAGTTATTCAGACTGTTCAACAATTGGTATCAAAGCTTGGTCCCTTGCAAATAGAGCTTAACCACTTGAGGGAGATCTTGGCAATTTGAACAGATGGCAGGAGCTTATCACCTTGAGGAAAAAATGAAGATAATTTTAGATGATATGGAAAGCATGGAATCTGAAAATGAAAATTTGAAAGAAAACTTCAAGGAAGCAAATTCTTGTATCTCAAAGCTAAGGGAGAAAATACAAAAATTCAAAGCAAGACACAGAGAGGTTAGCCAAAAATTAAAGGAGTCAAAGGAAAGTATTGTGGATTTAAAACAATAACTGGATGAATGTAAGAAGACTAAAGAAAATCTCAAAGATACTATCAAACAAAAAATGGAAGAATGGAAGAAGACTAAAGAAAAACTCAAGGATACCATCAAACATAAATTAGAAGAAAATCAGAAGTTAGATCAAGAGTTAAGAAGGTTGAAAACAAAAGCAAGAGTATGTAAAAGTAGCATAATTCTAGATCAACTCCTGTCCCTACAAAAATGTCACAAGGATAAGGGAGGACTTGGCTTCAACGGTGAAAACTCAAATTAGAAAACTAAGGGTGAAGACAAAGCAATTGAAGATGAAGTGATATCTGGTGTAACAAGCATGGCCCAAAACTTTAGAACACCTAAAAGACCATTTGTCAGGCAACCAAATGCTAAAAGGTATTTATCATTTAATGACTATTGTTTTCTATGCAAGAACTTTTGACATAAGGTTGTAGAATGTAGAAGCAAGAAGGAACCGAGTACTCAATGCTTTAACTATCACAAGTTTGGTTACAAAGCAAGTCATTGTAGAAGTTGGTTATCTAATCCAGCTAGAAGGAATGGAATGAATAATCTCTTTCATGGTAATTGCTATTTATTTCATGGTTATGGTCACAAAGCTAATCAGTGTAGATCTAGGGTTCACTTAGTTAAGTCAGGACAAAGATGTTACAAGTGCAATCAACCTTGACATTATGCTAACACACATATATATATATATGTTGCTTTGGAAAAGCTTGAAAACAAAAAGAAGGTTGCAGAATCAGGTGAATCTAAGAAGAAGACCGTCATAGTGTGCAAGAAAAAGAAAATGAGTGTGGAGAACTCTTCTGTGGTACCAGATCCCAGTACATGCTCTTTCGTAAACTGAGCCAACTACCTTGGATCATGGGGAGTGTTGCTATGCATATCCTATTGGTTCCCCCTCTCTGAAGTAATATTGATGTGTTTTTGACATGACTAAGTTTGATCTGCTTGGTGATATATGATGAAGCTTAATCCAGCTGATTGAAAAGTGAAGTACATTTGATGACATCATCGATGTAAGTTTTTGGTAGCAAGTTCATCATGAGAAATTAAGGTTAAAAGGTGGAGTTTTCAAATCATTTCTCACAGTTTACAAAGAAGAAGTTTCATGGAGTGATAAAAAATTGAAGAAGATAATTGTGACAATGGAATCCATTGATAGAGAATTGAGTGGCGGTATTCCGCTAAGGCTGAAGGGAGTAAAGTTGGACAAATTTGATCATCAGAAGATGAAGGAAATGGAACTAGGGTTGAAGACTAATGAATTGCAGAATGTAAGTGCTTTGGGTATGGATTTATGGGGAGAATTTCCCTAGTTTTCTGATAGAGAATCTATCTTGTTCCAGTTGAGTCGATTCAAGGATGGCAACATTGTTTTGGACAAACCCTATCCGATCTCTAAGGAAGCCACTGAAGCTATTACTAGATTGTGCAATGTTGGTGACCTCCCTAGAAAGAAAACGGTGAAATACAAATATGTGGAGGAACTTACTAGTATCGACAAAGACCCTCGAGATCTATTGATAAATACCATTGTCGATCCTGTTGTGAGCTATGTTGCTTATGGTATCACTTACAAAATCTATTTCAAAAATCATGAAGGTTCTACTTCGGCTATTGTTGTATATCTTGCACATAAGATGGTGAAGAAAAATAAGCAGTTTAACTTGTGTAGCCTCATAATGGAAAACCTAATTGATAATGTCAAAATGTCTTTGGTTGAGAGTTATCCTTTCGGATTTGGGTCTATTCTCATATGTTTAGTATTTTACTTTCTGAGTTCGCTACCGTCAAAGTAGATGTTAAATGGAAATCTAACATCCTTGTCAGAAAACAGGTTTATAGGCATTTGGAATGTATGAAGATAACCTGCCTTGCAAATGAATCTATGCTCTGGTGTCATAATTTCTAGTTAGTTTGAGGAGGGTTCCTTCCCCGATAAGGAGTTAGAGGTTTTCATTGGCGGTTCCCCTCTAAACCTAAAAGGAGAAAAAATAACACAAAGGATGTCATTGCTATCTCAGAAGAAAATTCTTTGCCTAGATCTGACTCTATCAATCTAGATGAAGTTCATTCGGTGTTGGATGAAGGTGATATGAAAAATATTGGTGAAATGTGGTATGATTGATCTTTGGTTAGTAGGCTTAGAATTGATGATGCCTTGGTTGATTATCTACTCAAAATGGGTATTACTATTTCAAATGTTTATGACTCATTACCGAATGATTTGATAGAAGTTGTTGAAGAAAGGTTATTGTGGGAAGGATCTGAAGGACATAAGTTCTAAGCTATGATTGAGAGAAGGTATGTCAAATATAAACATAATTTATCCAAACACATTGGTGAGACAAGAGAATGCATTAAGGAGATGTCTGACATCTATAGGTATTATCTCCAGTGGCCTACCATTGTTGATAGTTTTAGAAGAAGAATTGAAGCTATTGAATCTGAATTGAATGATATTGGGAAGTGTTTTGAATTCTTCAAAGATAAAGGTGGAAGATAGAGAATAAGAGTTGGAGAGTTGCAAGTTGAGTTATTGTCTATTCAGAGATAGAGGGAAGATTTGGTTAGAACTTTCTAGTTGGTCAAAGAAATTGTTGAGGTCTAGTTGGATCATCTCTCCAGGATACTTTTTGATGTAGAGGATTGTGAATGACAATGCATGTCTCTGAATTGGTCATCTTCATTTATGTTGTTGACTCTACTAGATAGTATGTGTGCCAGAATGGTTTCTGTAGTACTAGCTTGGAAAAGGATTCTTCCAACTATGAGAGAAAGGTACAAGAAGATTTTTCATGTGAAAAGTGTTATTTTTACATGATCTCCTGAATGTTCTTATTTGGCCCTTTTCCTTTGATGGAAAAAAGGGGGAGAAAAATGAAGAGGTATTGAATTGCTTGACAAAGGGGGAGTGCTTGAAGTTTTGGAGTTTTGAGTTTTTGAGTTTTTGTTGTTTTTCCATCAATGCCAAAGGGCGAGATTGTTGAGAAGTTGTTGAGATGATTTAGAATTGTTGTCATTGATGTCAAAACCTAGATCCAAAAGGTTGTGCTCCGGATAATATATCCTATCGTATGCTTTGATGTTGTGTAGTGTGGGTGTTATCTTTGATCCATATATGGTAGTAACTTCTTTTTGGGACATCTATAGAAGTCAGTTAATGCAAAAAAATGAAGAAAAATCTTTTGATGTTGGTTGTTGTGCTCAAAGATTACTCTGGGTAACCTTGCTATCTGGACATTCATGTAGCATGTTACAAGTTTTGGTATGTCAAATTATGTTTCTCCGGTTGATACTGAAATTGATGATAATCAAGATTTGGTCTTGGTTGTGGCATTCCCATCGACTTCGGAATATATTTCATGTAATTAAAAGTTTGATAATTATGTAATGTAATGAACCTATCTTATGCATGACCTATTTATGGGTCCCTTGGTAATGTGGTAAGAAGATCTTTATGTGCGACCTATCTTTTGGGTCTGGTGCTAGCATGCAAGGCCTTATTGAATATTTCAAGGTTGTTCTTCATGCCAACATGTTTTGTGGTGACCTAATTCAAATTTTGTTTGGTCGACTTAGGAAATTATGGAGACATTGTGTTTTACTGACTTAGGAGTGTATGAATGCATGGAATGGTATAAGTAAAATTTGTTTTTGTTCGATGAAAAAAGAAGTGTGGAGTATGGTGTGTGAAAATAGATAAAAGGGTGCAAAGGAAGAAGTAATTTGATTTGCAGAGGTTGTGCAAGGAAATTGTGCATAAGATTCTTGATCAAATCTACTACAGACAGATATTGTGCTCTTAACCAGAACTAAATTCATGCATATGTAGATGCAACTTCATCATTTCACTTTTTTCCGTGAAATTATTTTGCAATCAGATGTATTAATCGAGCAGTGAGCCCACCGGTAGTGAGCCTTACCTACAATGGGCATTTTGGTAGTGAGCCTTTGTAAAAATCACCTTAACCGGTTTCACCTTAATCAATGTTCTATACTTGTGAATTAGCATTCTTCATGGTTTTTCCCTTCTTGGGTTTCCACATAAATTCTGGTGTTCATTGTGCTTGGTGTTGTTGTGTGCATTCATGTTCATATTTGTTTGATTATTTTATGATTGATATAAGCTTGCTCCGAATTAATTAAAGAAAAGAAAATTGTTTTATGATAACTGATTCAGCCTCCCTCTTAGTTATTTGGACTGTTTAATAGAGTTGCTTATGGAGTTTGAAACATAATGTAGATTGCTTGTAGAAGGTAAGAGAGAATGGGAAGAAGGTAGGCAAGCATGGCAGACCCATGTACAAAAGTTGTAGGTGTCAACCACCTCTGGTTGACATATTTCTCACTTTTATACATTTCAGTATTTATGTTTGGATTTTTTGTATATATGTAGACTGTATAGTGTTGTTTCTAGCACAACTTTTGGTTTTTTCTCTAATACATGACCCATGGGGAGTCAATTCATTCTTTTTCAGTTTGTATATATGTACATATTTATCAAGGGGAGTTCTGATGAAAGATAGAACAGTTGTATAGGCACCCTTTTCCCTTGATGCCAAAGGGGGAGAATGTTGGACAAGTTTGGAGATTTTTTGGCATGTTTTCATCAATGAAAAAGGGGGAGATTGTTGACAGAATTAGAATTTTTGTCATTGATGATGTTATTGGAAACATAAGCATTATAGTGTTGTCATTGATGTCAACATTATATTCAAATATGAAGAGCATGATGAGAATCATTGTAGTTCTCTCTAACAGGTTTTGGAGTGTTTATGAAAGTTAATTTTTCTAAGTGGTTTGGTCCAGTAAATTGGTTGAAATGGGAAAGTGATTGAGTGTCAATACTATTGATTTAGTATAATAGTGTGTCAGTTTTTAGGTCCGCACTGGTCCACAAAACAAATTTTTCACTCTACGCTTCTAACATTATTTTTTTGGATGTTAGATGTATCTAATTCCAAGATTTCATCGTGTTTTGGCTATTGGACCAAAAGATATGAGTAACAAAAGTTAGTCTGGAAAATTATAGTTATTCTCTGTATAGTGCATTAGTGTGGGATAATTTTCACTTCTCCATGGATAAGTTTTTGGCTTTGCAAATTTAAGGAGATGTTGACAAATGGCATTTGTGTAGGAATTCCAATTGGCATTGAGTTTTGAGGTCCACATTTCCGTATGTGGGTACACAGTTGAAGGATTTTTTATTAGGTTAGGTCCTATGTTGTGTCAGTCTAACAATTTTAAGGGTATGCGAAGGATAAGTGTTGTAGTCTTATGTGAGACCTAATATATGTCCATGCCGACCTATTTTAAGGTTTTTTGAGTTTTATATCTTGGTGCGAGATATGGATGAAATTTTTGGAGTCAACAATCTATACTTTGAGTACTACATCTAATTAGGTTGAAATAATTAATGTCAGAGTTGATGTTGATATATATATGTTAGATATTCTTAGTTTTTTGATGTATGGCATGAATATATGATATGTAATGCAAATATTCTACATGCGAATATTATCAGAGAAATGCAAATTTAAGTTGTTAGTGTTGAGTAGAAGATTGAAGTGATGTGAATGTAGAGGAAAGTAGAGTGTTAGATATGAATTACATGAATTGTGTAAAATTAGTTTGTTAAGCTTCATTGGAACTTTATTTCATCCATATGATAGATGCAATTGTAACAGTTCAAAATAGGTCATGAGCCACAATCTCTCTTCTATATTTTTCTTTGTTGGTGGTGAGTCCACCTGCAATGAGCAATTCTATAAATACTATAACTGGTTATAATATATTGTGAGAGCTAATCCTTGCCATGGTTTTTCCCATTTTGGGTTTTCCATGTAAAAATCTCGGTGTTCATGTGTTATGTGGTGTTGTTAATGTTTCATGTTTTATTTCTTTATTGTAGTTGAATATTCTTTGGTGATTGGATGTTTAATATTTGAATGGTTTAAGAGAATACTAATTCACCCCCCCTCTCAGTATTATGGGTGTTCAATAGGAATTTGATGGAATCTGGTACCACAATAGTAGAGGGAGCAATATCTACTACAATGATGGGTATCATAGAGGTGAAAAGGGATTTGATATGAGACCATTACATAGAATCTATTTCAAATATGGATAAGGAAATGAAGAATTCGAATGTTACCAAGGCAACAATAGGAAAAGGATGGAGAATAGTGAAAGGGCAGCATACATATATGAAGAACCCATTGGATCACCAAGTTTAGTAGGAAAATCAAAGAATGGTGAATCACTATTAATGAAAATAGGTTTGTTGCAAATTGAAACACTTGAGGAACTAAGTTAAAGGAAAAATTTATTCAAAATAATATGTAATTGAGGAGGTAAGTGTTACAAAGTTATCATTAATAATGGTAGTGTATAAATAATGGTTTCTGAGGAAATGGTGAATAAAGTGAAGTTGAAAGGACAAGACATATAAACCCATACAGGGTCCCGTGGATTCAAGATGAACATAAGATACTTTTAAGTGAATAGTGTTTGGTGAAATTTCACATAGGATCGTGCAATGATGAAGTGTTGTGTGATATTTTGCAAATGGATGTATGTCATATATTATTGGGAATACCATGTAAATATTATAGGAAGGTGATTTATTATGGAAGAAGGAATACCTACAACATGATATTGGATGGAAAAAATGTATATACTTATACCTTTGGAAGAATAGAGAAGAAGTGAAGTATGTGCTAATGCTAGAATTTATTTGATGGATAGAAAAAAAAAATTGGATTAATTGAGACATGAGAACATGTGCTTTGCATTGATCCCAAGAAAGTGTGAAACTCATGGTATGATGATCACAACTCTAAATTAATAAGAACCACTACAAAATTAAGTAACTAAATGGTTAATGGAATATCATGTTAAATAATGTGCTAGAAGGATTGCCACCAATCTAGAGCATCAATCATTAGATGGAATTAATAACAAGATCCATTTTTCCAAACAAAGTAGAAAATAAGATGACATCATTAGAAAATATGGAACTAAATCAATAGATATAGGAGTTATTGAAGGTATGGTTAATTAGATAAAGTTTAAGCCCATGTATAGTACCAATAGTATTAACACCAAGGAAATATGAAGAATGAATGATTTGCATATATTCAATATCTATTAGAAATATTACCATCAAGTATAGGATTATATTTCCAAGGATGGATGAAATCATAGATCATTTGAGTGATACTAAGTATTTCACAAAGATTGACCTAAAGAGTGGATATCATCAAATCAAGATTTGAGAGGTCGATGATTGAAATACTACATTCAAGATAAATGAGGGCCTATAAGAGTTGTTAGTCATGCCTTTTTGGATTAATGTACACACCAAGTAAATTCATGAGACTAATGAATGAAGTATTGAATAATATTTTTGGTAAGCTTGTTATTGTCTACTTGGATGATATTTTGATTTTAGTTTTTTGAGACAAAAGGTGTAGAGCACCTAAACTAATTATATTAAGATGATGATATTTTGATTAAGACCAAAGAAGAGAATTTGTGACACACTAGGAAATTATTTTAAACATTGATGTAAGAGAAACTATTAATAAACATCAAGAAATTTAGTTTCATGAAGACGTAGCTAGTATATTTGGGATTTTTCACTTTGGCAAAAGGATTAAAGATGGATCTAGAGAAAGTGAGAGAAATTATTGAGTGGCCAACACTATAAAACATTTAAGAGGTAAGATATTTTCATGGACTATCAATCTTCTAATACACCACCAATAGAAAAAATGAGGAGAGATTGAAAGGAATTTAAGTGGACATTAGAAACACAAAGGAGTTTTGAAGTATTAAAGAAAAGGGTAATAGAAAAACTAGTGCTAGCATTACATTTAGGCTAAATACGTGATGCTAGTGGAAACATTATAAGAGTAGTGTTAATTAAAGAAGGAAGAACAATAGTTTATTTTACTAGAATTTTGAATTGAGTAACTTCATTCTCTAGATGAAATGTGTCAACAGGCTCTCTTCCATACAAAATTAATTCAACAATAATGTGTTATGTGGCATGATCATTTCATTCACCAACAATCATTTCAACAGGGATATTGGGAAATTTTGTATGACTCCAAGTTCCAAGACTTAAAGGGAAAAATTCATACTAGGTGGCTTGGACCTTATGAGATTGAAGTTGTCTACAATAATCGTGTGGTTAAGATTTGCACTGTGGACTCTGATTGCACAAACCTTGTTGTCAATGGCCATCATCTGAAGTTATACAAGTATCTTATCACAAAGGAAATTTTTATTTCTATTTTGAAAAAGGAACTCAATTTCATAGATAGAGTTCTTGTTGCCTCTCAAAGTACCTTTTAGGTACATAAAATATAAAAAAAATGAAAAAAAAATCTAGTAATGAAAACCCTCAGGTGTTGCTAGATGGTTACAATGTGAAATCCAAACTCTTGACATATCGTAACTAGCATAAAATCACTTAGAGGAAACTCATTTTTTAGCACCTTTAAGTAGTAAAAGGCTAAAAACTTGGGAACTAACGACCTTTTGTCATGAGAAAAAAACTATTTTATCTGAATGTAAGTGATGGTACTATAGGAGTCTCATGTTGCCACCCATTCTCTAGTGTGATAGGAGTTCTATCGCTACCTATTCTTTAGGGTGATAAGAGAGTTCCTACCACTACCCATTCTCTTGTGCTAAAGCTACTTTCTCATTGGAGGTCCTGTGCTATTATAGGATCATGCTCCCTAATGTGGTTTTTGGGATCTCACTGATGATGTGCAACTACGGTATTCATTTTAATAGCACACTATACTCATGTATCACTAAAGATACCTCAGTGGATGGAGTTGACACCTCACCATTGGATAGGACACTTTAGTAAGGATGAGACACATCACCACCAGTGGAGACACCTTAGTTTTCAATTGTACCCCTTGTATTTTCACTCCACATCACCAAATCCAACATACTAATAATGGTAACTTTTTGATGGTATATTTATTCTTTTAATGCATGTAAATCTCTATTCTTTTATAAAATTAATTATGGCATCACCATAGAAAATTCCATACACTGAGCTGGGGGATAAACTATCATGTTAGTCATATTGAGCCTATACGAATCTAATCCACCGTCATGGATTAGTCTTTCACTTCATGTGGATTTAACCAGGTTTAATCACTAATTTTCATGACACCAAGCTTTACATGGATATGATAGCAAATCCTAATCATTAATTTGATAGCCAAGCCTAATCATTAATTTCCATAGCGATAACTTATCTTACTTTCCATATTTTTCCCTTTATATATGCATTTATTATATCTCTAGCCACTGTGTTCTCACACCAACTATTGCAATACCCCATTTTTATTACCATTACCTCTTTCTAACCACTTTTTGTTGCACAATCTCCATGGGTGGCCCTTATAATTGACAAGATCCCACCACTATAACAACCTTGAAACTTGATAGGAAGGTTTATAAAATCTTTAAAAAAGAAAAATGGCATGTCTTTTTCAATAAATTGTGTTGATATGACAACTAAGTTACTCATGAATTTTCCATGTAATCCGGTGAAGGGCTAGTGATAGTGTGGAGTCTCTCCTTTTTGGATACCATCCAAAATATTGTAAATTTCACAAGCTTTCCTCAAATGGGTGAGGTATACTTTCTTGTAGTGGCAACAAAAAAGACTGACCTACAATGTCTCAAGTAGCATTTTTGAAAAAAAGGAGAAAGTAAAGGTGGTTTTGAGACAAGGCACCTTGTGGAGCTCACTTCCAAACACCTAGGCTGATGTTTCAAAGGTTATTATCTAGTATATCACATGTGAAGGAAGGTATGCATATTTTTTCACAAAGCACTTTAGATTGTTATTCCATTTATGCCACAAGGCTCTGATAAATTTTTCGTATTACCTATTTCATTCAATAAAAATAATGTGTCAATAAGTTCATAAAGGGCATCCTCATTCCCTAGCATATCATGGCTTTATCAAGTTAATTGTCATTAAGGGTTTAAAATAAGTCATTCCCCCAATTATTTTGTTGGTTTTTGTGGCTAAAGAGAACTCTTCCAGTACCTCGGCTTTAGAAGATGAGCTAAAATCTCATGAAGCTAAGAACAAGGATGGTGAAGTTATGGCTCATGAAGTCAAAGATAAGGATATTGAGCTAGAAGCTCATGACATAGATGATGAGGACACTAGATGACGAGGATACTAGACTCGTAGCTCACAAAACTAATGACAAAGATGTCGAGCCTAAAAATTCTCAAATTAAAAATATTGAGCAAGAAAAACATACAAAATATAACGTTGAGGGAACTAGTACTAGCTATAGGGTTGAGGTAGGAATTCATGTTTCTAAAAAATTTAAAACCAATAATTCTACAAAGAAACTAACCCTTAGACTAAAATAGGGCCTTCCCATAATATAAGGCAAAAAAGGAAGAAAGATGAGGAAGATACCTCATTATCTAAGTTGTAAAAATTAGCTAGTTTTTCCAACACTATGTGTAAAGAACAAATAGAATCAGATATAGAAAAATTATGCACTTACCACTTGAAGAGTAAAGATAGGCAGAGTCGTAAGAAGAGAAGATAAAAATATAAAATATAAAAGAACAATAGAGGAGGAACCAAATGGAGACTGAAATGAAAACTAAGCTCCTTGATGAGGAAAATGAATAGGGAACTAATGATGACACTCAAGAAATAGAATATTATGTTTCTAATGAGCTACATGAAGGAGACATACCTAGTCAATACAATGTTTCCCCTGTTTCTCATGAGAAAAATGAAGAAAGTCAATCAATGTTTCCCCTTATTCTCATGAGAAAAATGAAGAAAGTCAATCTAATGTTTTCCTTATTACTCATGAACAAGATGAGGAAGCAAATGTATCTGGAAACCATACTACACTTGTTTCCCTTGTCCTACAAGGGGAAGAATGGGACCTATTTCAATAAAATATTAATGTTCTACATGCCTTTTCTGATTTTGATAAGCAACCATGTGGTGAAGAGGACCTAAATGAAAAAAACACTATGAATATTTTCTCCACTTTTGAACAACACATATATTCCAATGCTAATATTATAGAACAAGCATTCCCTGGAGACTCACTTTTAACAGAGAAATTTTAGGTAGAAGAATTTCTTAATAACTAGCAAAATAAAATTTAGGCACTTCAAGTTCAAGTACAATAGTTAGAAATGGAAGTCCACCCTCTTCAAGGATAGATACGACAAGTATATGAGAGAGACCAATAGTAGGCTAAGGAGATAAGGGAATTGAAAGAACAGTTAGAATAATTGGTCAAAGAAAAAGAACTAGACAAGACATCTTATATAACCTTAGCAGAACATTAATAGATAATTAAAAAGTTGAAGGATTCCTATGAAAAGGAAATCATGGCAACTATGTAGAATTTAGCAACTTCCCAACCTAATTTTCTAAGTAATATGCATGAGGACATGTAATTTCTTTAGTTGGGGGAGGGAATGATGAGTTAAAAGTATTCCAAAAACTATTATTGATTTTAACCTATACTTTAACCTTTCCTCTTGGGTTTCCATAATAATTTTATGAAATTAAAAGATGATAATATGGATTAAAATAATAAAATATTCCTTAGCAAGTGATCGTTTATAATTTCTAATGTAAGTGGTTATGTGTGATAAAGAAAGTCTCATGTAGCCACGGAGAAGGATGATGAAGATTCTTTGGAAAGATTTCCTTGATCATTTTGTTTTAAATTTCAATCAAGAATAATTAGTATATTATTGGGTAATCGAGCTAGTATATTAAGAAAGAGTGGTTGTAGGCCATACAAATCTTTCTTAACTAATTGATGTATTTTAACCTTTGATCTGTAAAACTACAAACATATATTTTTAGATATTTTGTTTATGCATCAAAGGTATATAATCAATCTTATGTAATACAACCTTCTAAGAAGGTTATACATATCAATATCATTGTCATGAGAAATATATTCATTTGGGATGATTTCAAAAATTCTCTAAGTGCTTCCTTCAAACAATCAACTAGGAGGCAGGACCCACTCTTCAACCACCATTTGAATATATTTATTTTATGTTATTTTCTATGATGTATGTTTCTACATGTTGTGGATGATTTCAACAATTGATTAAGTTTTATATTGATTTGGTTTGGTGGAAATTTAAAATAATTTTGGTGTTTCAGAATTAGTTGTTATAGTTTTTGTAGTTGATAATCATTTACATAGTTCCTATCGCTCAAGTAGTGAATAATAGCTAATGTTGCTAGAATTGTTTTATTATGGTTTCTATAGCATGAAATTAATTTTAAATCCCTTATTTGTAGTAGAATTAAAAGAACAAATAAAAATATTTTTGATGGTTAATTTTCATCTTTGAAATAGATTGCATTTGTTTAAAACTCATCTTTCTACCTATAGGCCTTGAGTAATTTCCATTACACCTTTCATAAGTCTACACCCCAAGTTGACATACAATTAAACTGAAATTACAAACCTAAATTCTAGCCATCATTTGAATATAATTTGAAATTAATCTTTTCAATTTTGACCCAACACTCCTTACACATTATTAACTCAATATCTCTAGTGAGTTGATTAATAACTAGGTATAGGAAAGCATCATTATCCCTTTTGAAGTATTTATCCGCTTCTTTTAACTCCAATTGGTGATAGAATTCACATATCTTGCTTTGTTCAAGGGCTTCTCATATGATCTCATTAGTTGTTAACCCTAGGAAATTTCCAACTCTAGATACTAGATATACAACATATGAAGACATGAAGAATTTCTTAGTATCTACCATTGTGGTCAACTGAGAATGAATTGTATCTAACATAATTTGGCCCTAATCCAAAAAAACTTCTCCATTTAGAATGAAATGGATGAAAGTAAACATCCAAGTATTATATGTTCTAGATTATTCTTTGCCAAAGGCTCTACAAAATAAGGGAATGATGTCTCCCACTTATGAATAAAAATATAACCTTGTGAGATTCTATGGGATCTTTGCAACAAATTTTCTATTATTATTGAGCCATCTTTTGTTGATATACCTCAAACCTAGTCACAATTCCTTCTTGAAGGAACTTAATGACAATATTAGTCATGCAGTTCTTGCATGCTTAAGCTTTAGTCCATCAAGTGTAATAGTCCATTACTGTCAATATAAAATTATGACCTACAAATAATTTGGATTAATCACACCAAAAAAATATAAAGCCCATTCGGTGAGTGGTTGTACCTCATACACAAGTTGTAAAGGCATTGTAAGGTTTCACTCTCTTGAGGTAGTTGTTTGACATACGTAACAACTTTTATGTGTTGGTGTGTATCTCGAAAGAGGTGTTTCCAATAATACCCAATTCTAAGTATTTGATGTGAAGTAGATTGTGTAGACCCATGTCTAGTACCGTACTTTCCATAGAATTTACTTAGAACCCATTTGGTTTGTTGTTATAAACACCTTAAGTAAATACCTTCAAATTTCTTTCAAAACAAAGCCCCATTCCTTATCATGTAATTCACACTTTTCAATATTAATTCCCTTCTTTATATGTAATTTAGTCCTTTAGGGAACTTATTGTTTAGTGGGAGAAAAATAAATTTATACCATGGTCTTTAGTGAAGGATTATACCATGTATTGTTTTATCTCCCAACAACAATCTATCCCTCAAAATCAAAGTCCCTCATTCAACTCATAGCCCTCAACAATAAAATATTCCACAATAGCAACACATTCCACAAAATCAAAACCTCTCATACAATTCATATAACATCCCTCAACAACAAAACATCCCCCAAAATCAAAACCATGTATTTAATTTTTCATCCATTCCACATCAAACATAAATTCTATCTAACCAACCACCCATTGACACAACAAATGACTTAGCATCAAAAATGAAAATATTGTATCAAAAGACAACTAAAATGAAATTAGAATAAACAAATAAAAACTACACTCTTGAATACATATTTCCTTATCCATTTGATAGAACATTACCAATGGTTCCCTTCCCTCATAACTTTGAAATGCCAAAGTTTGGAAAATACAAGGAAAGAGGAGATCCATGAGAAAATGTATGGGAATTTATATAGCATTCCTAGAGGCTTCCTATAATGACACATACTTAATTCCCCTCTTTCCTTGAAGTTTAGAAGGACAAGAGATATAATGGTTCTCTAACCTACAACATGGTATTAATACATTTCATGAACTAGGTGAAAATTTAATTAGTCATTTCTCTTACATCATAGAACATGAGATACCCATGAATTATTTATGTAACATGTAACAAAAAATGGGAGGGACATTCACTTCATTCCTACAATGATGGAGAAAAATGGCTAGTAAGTTCCAATATCCTATTTCTAAAAACTAACTCGTGAACATTTTTGTTCAAAATTTTAACATCAAAATTGGTTTTGACCTACAAGTGTAATGCACTAACGCTTTTGACAAGATTAATAGAGAAATGGATAACCATTAAAAAGGCTTGTATTGCTAAAGTGCTTGTTAAAATCTACAAAGACAACAAACATCATGCATCAAACTCTAATGAAAAACATCGCCTATGGGCTAAGAACAAAAATGTTACCAATGATGGTATATTGGATGTAAAGTTTGTAGAAAATATACAATTGATGCAGGAGCATCCAAGGTGTAAGAGAAATCTTGCATCACCCAAAAAATGTTGTTTCTTTTCAATAAGGGCTAAATTTGGTAGGGTTACTATTTTTAAGTTTGCATTTATGCACAGTTGGACACAAAATCTTACAAAGACATCCATAAAGGTAAATTGAAGCCAATGGCGAAGAAATCACTTCAATACCATTTATCATTTGAGAGATTAAAATTTTAATTTTTGAAAATCCTAGTAAAATCTTCGGGGTCAATTTTGAGGCATTTAGAGGCTTCAGATGGGCCTGAAAAATTGGTGTAAAATGAAAGTGGATAGCCTTTAGGCCCTACTTTCTAGCGAAATATTTCTCGAGACCTTCCGAAAAGGTATTATAATAGAAAATCTGACTGTTGAATCAAAAGTTATGACCCTGCGAAATTTTAATACCAAAATTAATAAAATTTCAAAATATCTTCCTAAGGAAGTTACACTTTCCAGAAGATTCTAAGGCAGTTACACCTTCCAAATAAAAGGATGTAAAGGGGGACTACAGAGGGGAGGGGAGAGTAGCGTAGATGGTGGCTTCGAGTTGTAGATTTATGTAATCAGAAAGCCCGTGTGATGGCAAATATAATGTTGTAATTTCATTTTCAATGATAACAGAAAATATTTGCTTTCCTTCTTGCATTTTGTTTGTGCCATTATTTGTTGTTTTTGTGAGTTTTAGATTGTAAGGGGAGTACCCTCTATCAACAACCACCACCAAATACCCAATAAAAAAATATCAAAATGTGAATCCCCCAAAGGACCACCAAGAGCAAATACCAACACTATATGAAATTAGACTCCCTTAGGGGATACAATTGAGTCGGTCTTGAAGAATCTAATACAAACAAACCTTATTAATCTTCTAGAGCTAAGGAAATACAACGAACTATAATTCAAACCATCATGTTACAACAAAAATCATTACAATGAATACCATACGATAAAGGGTCATAAAACACTAAATTGTGTGAAACTTAAAAAATCTCATCCAAGATCTCATTGATCAAGGGGATGTCATTATTGAGCAATGTCCTAGAACTTCTATAAATAATGATCTAGAAATCTACAAGGATCCAATCCCTAATCACAGTAAGAATAATGACCCAGGTAAAGGGAAGGATTACAAAATTTCAACCATTTGTATGATTTTGTAGTAGGACACATTAAAGAATCTAATAACCCCATCATTGTTGTCACCATCCCAAGTAAGAATATTGAGTGTGGAGTCACTAAATGATGAGGGAAATTCACCCTTCAAGGAGCTCCACTCCAATCTAAATTCTTACATTGTTACTAGCTGAGTATAATTTTATAGACCATATAAAGAAAACTCCAACTCAAATCTCCATACTAGAACTCCTTAGAATATCTCCCACACATAAATAGGTCTTGGATAAAGAACTTCTAGAATAATTCATTCCTACCAACATAGATATTGAGCAATTGTGGGCTATGGTTAGAAACATCGCATCTACACGCCATCTCATATTCATAGAAAAGGATCTTCCTTCTGCCTCATACCACAACCAAGCTTTATAACTAGAAGTATTCATTCATAAACATAAAATCAAAAGATTATTGATAGATGGTGGATCAAGCTTGAATATTTATACTTTGAAATTACTAAAACAATTGTGATACTTTGATGATGTTATAGAGAAAAAATAAATCACAAATCAAAGTATGTGATGACAATAAGCATGAATACCATCCACAATTGCAAAAACCACATGTCAAGTATTAGACCTTGATCTACCATATAAAAATCTCCAAGGATACCCATGGACGCATTTCATGCAAGTCATCCCATCCACCTATCATCAATGTTTAAATTTCCCTATAATGAAATTGAGGTTACCATTTATGGGGACCCTTTCCCTTTCTGCTATTGTCAATACTTAGCAAAAAATACCATAAAATCCATAAATTTCCTAACAATTACATCTCCTCATCTTCATCATCCTACATCAACCCTTCCACTTTTGCCTCATCACCCACCATACATTAGCCCCTCCTAGATATCAAGGTCCAAATACAAGACAAATTTTGTGGAGACTATGATCTAAAAGGATCACTTTACGTAGGACAACTTTCATCTTCTCCTAATATGTATGGTAAGCCACATCATATAGACAAAACCTCTTCCATTATCAAATTTGAACCCATATTATTCTCAACATGGGGGGAGTTAAACAAAGAGGTTATAGAAGAAGACATTTCTAAATGGTTATACTAGGAAGAGAAAGAGAAACCAACCCTATCAATTGAGCATTATAGTAAGGGTTTCTAGATCATAAAGAACATAAGATTCACAAGTCAAGGTGGCCTTGGACTACATCAACAAGGAATAAAAAATCCTATTATTCTAGAGAAAATAAAAAAAATCAAGGGCTTAGGTATGGCTCACTAGTTAACATTACTCTTGGCATTGAGTGTGCCCCTTGTAAGGTAGCCAAAGTCTTTCCCACAGTTGAAACTTCTAACGATGATACCATTGAGGAATCTTCCATGTACATCACTAACTTATTTGAGAATGCATCCATCAACACCATAACATCTATATCTTTTACATATCCTTTGCAAGACAATGAATTACCACTTATATCCCCAACTTATCAATTTGGGCCAACAACAAGCACTAATTCTAGACATATTAAAAAATGATAATGTTATTGCTAATTTTATGGGACTTAGAGATGGTATACCACTTGGAGACCATAAAGTAGGATTTAAGATAGACCTTGTTGTATAAGCATACTTTGGGGGAAAATTGAATATTTCAATTGTAAAATAGAAAACATAAAAAATAATAAAAGGATACCCTAGTGAAAGCCACAATGTGGTGCTTTCAAATCATGAAAAAGTAAAAATAAAGGACGTATCCAAGGGTGAAAACTTCAAGGTTCCTACAAATAAAGGATTAAACCTCCCTAGTATAGCTAAACAGATTCAAGAAATTAATTTTGGAACAACCACCACTCCCAAAACTATATTATTTGCATCGTCATTAACGCTCGAAGAGAAATGGGACTTCACATCATTTCTTGAGGCATGGATAATCAATTATGCTTGGTCATATGCCAAAATTTCTGGATTAGATACAACATTGGTAGTCCATCATTTGACAATCTACCAAGAGGAAAAACTTGTAAAATAGAATCTATGTAAGATGCGTCCCCAAATCACACTACTAGTTAAGGTTGAACTATAAAAACTCCTAGATGTTGGCTTCATAGGACCAATAGATTATCTAGAATGGGTGTCAAACCTTGTACATATTTCAAAGAACTATGGGGGCATCCATATATGCACATATTTTAGAGATCTAAATAAGGATTTTCTTGAGGATGACTTTTTGTTACCAAACATGGACATCATAGTGGATTTGACATCAACCATGATATGCTTTCCCTCATGGATGATTTTTCAAGATATAATCAAATTTGTATATCACAAGAAGACCAACATAAAAAAAAATTCACATGCCCTTGGGGTACTTGTTTCTATAATGTAATGTCATTTGGTCCTAAGAATGTAGGTGCAACCTATCAAAGATCTATAAAAGTGATTTTCCATGGCATTTTCCATAACTTAATGAAATACTATGTACAGATGAAATTTACTATAAAAATCAATCACAAGGAAAGGAAATTTGGATGTTATTGCACAAATATTTGATAGACTAGAGAAGTATCAAGTGAGGCTAAACCCCAAGAAATGTGTATCATGTATCACTTTAGGAAAGCTATTGGGATACATTGTGTCTCATAGAGGTATTGAAGTAAACCCCACAAAGGTGAAATATATAATTGAGATGCTTCCATCAAAGACTCTCAAACAAATTTATATTCTTCAAGGAAAGCTACAACCTACCATATAGTTCATAGCACAATTAGTGGATAAATTTTATCCATTCTATCATCTCCTACACAAAGATGTCATATTCAAATGGGATGAGAAATCTCAACAAGCCTGTAAGCAACTCAAGGATCGCCACCAATATTGATGCCTCTAGTTAAAGATAGACCATTAATATTGTATATTACAGCTACATCAATATAATTTATTACATGATGACTCTGAGAAAGAGAGATAATTTTATAACATAAGCAGGACATTAGTAGGCTAGGAGCTTAATTACACTCCTATTGACTGAGCATGTTTAGCAGTCTTCTTTGCATCATAGAAGCTATGACACTACATGCTCAATCACCAAACTAAGCTCATCTCCAAATTAAATCCTTTGAAGTATCTTTTATCCAAAGAAACACTCACTAGTCACATGGCTAAGTGGGATATGATACTAAGCAAGTTCGACATAGAGTACATAGACTAAAAAGAAATAAAGGGATATCTCATTACAAAACAATTAGTTAAAGAACCTTGATATGATGATAATCCTCTAGTATCATACTTTCCAAATGAAGCAATTTTCACCATCACCCCTACAAATAAATGGAAATTTTACTTTGATGGGACACATACACAACATGGTTTAGGGGTAGGAGTCCTACTCATCACCCCTTAGGGTGATTGTATTCCAAAGTAATATTGGTTGGCATTTCCATGTACTAATAATATTATCAAGTATGAATCACTTATCACAAGACTTAGAGTGGTGATTCATTGGCAAATCAAAGAGTTACAATTCAAAAGTGATTCATAGCTAGTGGCTAGATAGGTTAATGATGATTATCAAATAAAGATAATAAATTTTTACCACATAAGAGGAACGTTGATAGCTTCAAATAATATTTTACTACTTTCTCCTTTGAGAAAATACCCAAAGTGAACAATAAGGATATATATACTATGGTGACTATTAGATCTCTCCTAGATATGTTGCATAATTGTCAAAGATGTGAGTTTCTAGTTGAACAACATATGGTTCCTACCTTTGATGTCCCTAAGTTGGAATTCATTTGTGAAATTATTGGTCCTAATTCCCCTTGGTACCATGACATTTACACTTACCTACAAAATGGTACCATCCCACCTAAACTAATCAAAAACCAAAAGAAAACCCTTTTTTTATCATCTCACTTCACCATTCTTGGTGATACCATATAGTGAAAGAGTCTCGATGGTACATTAGTTAGGCGTTTTTACTTAGAAGAGGCTAAAGTTTCCCTACATGAGGTACATGAAGGTGTTTTTTGATAGCATTCTAGTGGCCCTACCCTTGCTAAAAGATATTGAGGATAGGATACTATTGGCCTACCATGGATCAAGAGGCTAACTAGTTTGTGAAGAAGTGCTTACAATGTTAGCAATATGGAGATCTTATTCATGCACTAGCCCAAGATTTGCAACCCATTACTACACCATGGCCCTTTTCACAATGGGTACTTAACCTCATAGGAAATATTTCTCCACCTCATCCAATAGTCATAAGTTAATTATCGCTTCCATTAATTACTTTACGAAGATGATATAAGCCATCCCACGAACCTACATCACTAGCAAAAATATATCAAAGTTCATCCTTAACTACCTAATTTTCTGGTATAGTGTTCCCTACACCATCAACATAGATAATGATACACCTTTTAAAAATACGATTTCTAAATTCTTTGTTTATAGTTCCATATCCAACATCTATTTTCCACACCATACTACCCCTAGGGTAACATTCAAGTTGAGATGTCTAACAAAACCATCTTAAAGATCCTAAATAAGATATTTAATGATATTGGTCATGACTAGCACATCAAATTTAATCCCAACATATGGGCTTATGATACTACTATTTGAACACATGTCGGTGCTACAACATATTTCCTAGTTTGAGCATCAAAATAATCTTACCTATTGAGGTCAAACTCCCTTCTTTAAGGATGTCGTTGCAACATCTTTTCAACAACAAAGAGTATTAAGTATTTAGGTTACATGAGCTATAGTTTATAGATGAAAGACATCTCAATGCACTAAATCATTTATAGGCCTACCAAATTTGCATTCACCATAGTTGCAACAAAAGGATCAAGAACCAATACTTACAAGTAGGTGAACTAGTACTTAAGAAAAATTAAAAGAATCAGTTAGATCAAGACAACAAGGGAAAATTTGAATCAAATTGGTTGGGACCATTTGTAGTCACAATGAGCTATGGTTCAAGATCTTATCAACTAGAAACACTTGAATTTGAGCTCTTACAAGATCCTATCAACAATAGTCACCTCAAGAAGTTTCATGCTTAACCCTTAGGGTATCCCTAGGTAAAACTAAAAAAACTAAAGAAAATAATATGTCCAATCATGAAAACCACTTTTGTGGCACCTTAGCCAAGTACCATGGTGAAAACCTAGCAAATAGGTGCTATGTGTAACAAAATCCAAAAAAAATAGAAAAAATAGTAAAGATAAAAACCATCCTCTAGTGAAAACCGCTTCTATGGTGCTTTCGACAAGTACCATGGTGAAATCCTATTTATAGGTGCCATGTGTAGTAAGAACCATCTCCCATCTATCAAGATTTTTCTATTCCATTTATAATAAACCCAAAATTCCATCTACATCCATCTATCTATCTTATTTTCACTTACACACCTAGCATGGCTTGGTAGTTTACCAATATCTAGTGTTACCCATCTCACCTAGTACCATAACAAAATCCATCCACAGTCCATAATAAAATGATCCTACACTTAGCTAGGGGCATATTCTAAAACTTAGTAACCAGATTGGATCCTTTTTACTACCTTAAATTGAAAAATCCAAAATTAAATAAATTGTTTAATTTATTTGGTGTGGCATTGCACAAAATCGTTATTTTATTTATTTCCTAAAAATATAAATTCTATTTGTATTCCTCTAAATCCAAATTTACTAACCATATCTAAATTTAGTGATTTGGCTTAAAAGAAAAGCTTGGTTCACTCTCACTCACTCCTACTTCATCATCTCATGCAGGCAATCCTCTAATTCATGCAACCACTTAACTCCTCATTGCAACCCCTCATCCTGCCACATGTCATGTGCACATTCCTCATGATCTCTCAACAATTCTCATCCATTTATCTCATCTCACATCCTACATCGTTGATTTGATATCTATGAAATCTATAAAATACCCATCATTTATCCATTCAAACTCCTCCAAAAATTTGATGAATCGTGCAACCATACTATACTCATTTTATATCACTTTTTCTAAAAAGGTTATGCTAAGTATTTGAGCAATCCACATAATATTCAAATAGCATAATTTTACATCTTATAGTGGAATAAGTTTAGGCATTTTGGTAGAGATAAAGTAGATTAGTTAATTTATGTTATTTTCTTTCATGTTTTCATTATGAACATACTTCATTGAGATTGGGTCTTTTGACCATTGAATTGGTTATTTATATTGCAATCATTTCTTATATTTGAATTCATTGATCCAAATTTCTCCTACTCACATATATGAAGAACTCAAACATTTATACCTAGAAGATCTAGATTTTTTAGACATATGGAGATCCTTCCTAGAACCTATCACCATGGATATCTAATAAAATAGTTGGATTATATAATAAAATATGACATGTTATTTAGATGAGGCTAGTTATGCATGACAAGAAGTTCCATGAGAGATAACTTGATAAAAGAAAAGAACAATGGAGGATTAGTAGGAAATTTTGGAAGAGACAAGACAGACTCCTTAGTAAGTGAGAATTATTATTGGTCTCACTAGTATTAGGATGTGAAGAATTTAATATAGAGTTGTAGGGTATGTTTAATGGCTAAGGGAGATATTTAAAATAATAGTTTATATCAACCTTTACTAGTATATAAAAGACCATGGGAAGACATAATATGAATTGTGTACTTGTTTCACCAAGGAATCAAAAAGGTCAAAATTTTATTTTTGTGGTGGTTGATAGATTTTCCAAGATGTTGCCAAGCGTCTCCAGCTGAGCTTTGGCAAGCGGTGCTCTCCAAAGTTGAATAGAAGCTTGCTTATTGGGTTACCAAGCCCCTCTCTTTGGCAGGGAAATTCCAGGTGTGTTCCAAAATTCTAGCAGCCACCCATGTTTATTATTCTTCTTCCTGGGCCCCCTCCAAAGCTGCCAATGGCAAGCTTGAGAAATTGCTTTGTGACTTTCTTTGGGCCTCCTTTGAATCTCACAGAGGATTTCATCATGTGGCTTGGGAATTTTGCTACCTTCTCAGAGACTTAGGATGTCTTGGGTTGTTGTCTACTCAACGGGAAGGGACTGCTTTGTGTGTTAAATGGGTTATTTGTGCCCTTACTAGGGACGAGGCCTAGAAAATTCTTCTCAAGCATAGTATTCAATCTGGCTTCCCTGTCCATAGACCTGCCTAGAAGGGGATTGGCTTCAAACCCTTCTGGTTATGAAAGAACCAATCCAGATTCTTGGGACATTTGTGGCCAAAAGCATCTGGCGGGCTTGGGAAGCTGTCAAACCCTAGCTCCATTGGGATGGCTTTGGTTTTCAAGATGGGCTCTCTCTCAACTAGCACAATATTTGGTGGTCGCCTCTTTTTGCTTGCAATGGTCAGCCGTTGGCTAAGTCACCTGGGCTTAAGGCACTCAGATTTCACAAAAAGGGTATCTAGACCCTGCAACAAATATTTCATAGACCCACCATGTGTATTATGTCATGGGAAATTTTTTGTGCCCAATACAAGCTTCATAACCAAGACCGTGCTACTTATGATGGTCTGGTGAATGTCATCCTGTTGAAATGCTTCATAAAGTTGGAATTCATGGGACCAAACCTTGGTGGAAAGACTGGAAGTGGTATCAAAACACCCCTTTCAGGAACTATAAGCCTCGGCTTGGTTACAGGTGGCTTTCACCACATTTTCCTATGATTCAGAGTTTGAACCAGAGGTGGCTTCTTCAATCTCCCGCTCATGGCTGGCATAAAAGATTTGTTGCCACTTGGTCTGCAAGTGTTGAGCCGAAACTTGCCCACTTTGCTTGGTGTATTCTTTTCCAGGGCTTTCCTGTGGGTTCTCGCATGGTTCACCTAGGGGTCTATTATCACAAAATCTAGCAGCGCTCATTCCATAGATAACCCCCCTACGAAACTTGTTTGTTTCCTAGGTTCGTGAAGTTCAAGCACGTAAAACGAGGTGTTTTTCAAGCCACCTCAAAATGTGTTCCAAAGTCTCAAACAGTTAGTTTGAGCATCCCCCTATGTTCACCTCGCGAAGACCTTCGAAATGAGCTCCTTCGCGAAGTCTCACTGTTCATACTTAGTTAAATTGTGAAAAATGTAGTTGCACTGAAAAAGTGCGCTCCTACTCACGAGCCAAAAATTGGCTAAGTGTTGAAAGTGCAGGGGCATTGATTTTCAACGCCCCTGCATAAAAGTGTCTTTGTCAAAAAAATGTAAGAGCGTTGAAAAAGTGCGCTCTTACACTTTATGTCCAGACTTAGTCATTTTCTTGCCTAGGCGCATTTCTTCATGCATTTTGCATTTTTCGCTCATCGTGCCACTTTTTGTGCCTCAATTAATTGGGTGAATTGAGCTAGGTTTTTGGTGTTTCCCATTCACTTAAAAGTGTTTTATTGTTTCATTTTCATTGTTTATGATCTTCAAACTTCATTCCTTCTTGCTGGGTGAAATCTTCTCAAGCTGCAAAACACGTTTTTGGAGAAATCTGAAGTTCCTCCCAACCAAATTTTGTGTTTTCTCTTAGTAAGTCATTCTTCTTACCTTTCCTCTATTCTCCTTCATTATTTTGTAACGTCTTAGTGATTTATATATGCATTTTTATTTACCTTTGTTTTCTTCATGCGTTTTTGTAAATCACACATTTTTCTTTCTTTCCTTGTTTTCTAAATATCTTTCCAAAATGTGTGGGCGTTTCTTCTTACCCTAATCGCATTGTTTTCCTTTCTTTATGCATCCACCTTGTGCCCATGTGTTTTTAGTTTAGATCGTGGTATCTTCTTGTTTTGTTTGAACTTTCTACATGTATCCCTTTGTCTCTTAGTCTCTTTCTTCTTCCCACGTCCCTTACTCTTCAAGCATCGCCATGTTTGTTTCATTCTATCACCATTTACATCAATGTATAGTGGCGTAAGGATGTAGGTTTTTCTTTCCAAAATACGTGGTGAAAGGGTTCCTTTTCAAAATACGTTTTGCAAATGCTTGACACAAAGAAATTCACGCCTCAAGAGTCAAGCGTTGTTTTTCAACATCATTGCATGTTATTTTCCAAACTTCAAGCTTCACGTGCAGTGGCATCCAAAAAGTGTTCCTATACATTCATTAGTTCTTCCCATATCATGCAAACCCCCAAGTGCAGAGGCACTAAAAAAGTTTGCCCTGACATAATGCCATTTCTCCCTAACACTGAAGTGCAGGAGCGTTGTTTTTTAGCGCCCCTGCATTAAAGCAAATTTCTTTCAAAATGCAAGGGCGCTGATTTTCAATGCCCTTACACTTTTCACAATTTTTCCCTGAAACAATTCAACTTGCCAGTTTCATTCCGAACCTCACTCCTTCCAATTTGTGCATTGTTTTGTGTGCCTTGTCATCCACTCCACGCTTGCTCATCGTCATTTCTCACCTCACGCATTCCCATGTTGTTTAACGACTAACATTTTTTTTGACTCCACATCTTGCAATCTCTTTTCAAGATCTTCAAAGTTGATTGATCAAAGATTCAATTGCTCTCAAATGACTGCCAGTAAACCTTTGTCTTCTTCAAAAGCAAAAGGAAAAATGAAATATAAATATCAAGGTGTCTATCCGCCAACTGTAGTGGTCTCCAAGGTGGAAGAAATAAAAGACACGGAGGTTGGCCATCAAGACTTGGTTGATTTTGCACAGCAAACTAAGAAGAAGCCTCTTCCTGATCTGATGAGAGCAATTGTACACAGTAACCTGTATTTGGTAGCTATGTTCCCTACTGCTGCACACAATACGTAATTTGTCCTTCAAGTGGCATCTCACTACATCAGGGAAAGTAGAAGTGTGATTGATTCTTCTGGGTGCAAGATTTTAAGACTCGACCCTGACTTCTTTGATATTGTGTTTAAAGTTCCTCAAATGGAGAAGTACATTGACATCTCTATACAAAAAGCACAAGAAGTCTTTGGCATTGATCCCAACAAGGCTAAAAACCTAATAAATACCCAATGGTTGAAGAATCCTAGACAATCTGTTTCCAGATGGCCAAAGGGACTCCTGCGAAGTGATTTCAAAGATGATGTCAAAGATATGATCACATTTTTAAGCAGAGTAAAAGGCTTGCCTAAATCATCGAATTTTCATGATTGGATGTATGAATACATCAGGATTATAAGAAGACAAAAAGTGCACATTGACTGGGGCAAGCAAATCAATGATGAAATACATGAGCAACTTATCAATGCGCCTTCTACATTGAAATTCTATATGACTTCTTACCTGGTGTACACAGCAGCTATAATGAGGCAATTTCCATGTCTATCCACAAAAGGGAATTAGATGATGGTACCTATGTATAAATTCTTCTATCAACTGGAGTTGAAGGAAAGCTTCCATCATTTCAGGCGGGTTATTGATGCTTTCTTCGCACCTTTTCTTTTCAATTTTTATCCAGTTCTCGAGAGGAGAAGGGTATCTGATGAGGCCTATAAGGCGGTAAGTAAAGTTGGATGCTTATTTCTACAATTCCCAACATTTACTTATTTGAGAGTAGGGTGCTACACTGGATGCCCTTACATGCTGCCACGATATCCTTCGGACAAGTGGGTTCCCATGGAGATGTGCAGACAGCTGATTTCAGTGCATAAAGAACAAAGAAGTAACCACAAGCATGGATTCAAGTTCCCACTGACAATCGGAAGATATACTATCCCAACTGTACAGAAAGCCAAAAAAAATTATGCTGAGATGCAAATCATGACAATCAAGACCTATAGGTATAGGTTTGATTTTGATTACCAGGATGTCAGAAGGCAATTACAAAAGGGTCATCATCACAAGAACCATTTTGAAGACATCTGGCCTGATTGCAAAGATGAAGAAGCCATTTGCAAAATGGATTATTGTAGGTTGACTGTGCAGCAGATCAGAGACCTTGATATTGCTGACCTACCAGAGGATTTTATAGATCCTGGCGATATCATGAATGTTGTCTATGATGAACAAGAGGTTTCTAAAAGGTCGTTGCTTGCAATTCAATGGGCTAAGAAAGAGAGTACTCGCATGAGAGAAAGATTGAAGCCAATCCTATCCAATACTGCAGAATGGTTACATAAGCATGGTTTTGAAATAAAAAGTTTCAAAATAGATTCAAAAGGAGAAGAATCTGAAGCAGAAGCTCGCCGACAGCAAGAACTCTGCATGAAAAATAAATTAGCAGTTGTTCCCACTTCTTCACGAAGAGGTCCCAGGATCAAGTTTACTGTTGGTAAGAAAGATACCCAGTCCGTCCCAGAAAGAGAAACCACGGAATCCGATCCATCTCGCCCTAAAGGTAAAAGGGTTGTTCCAGAGGAGATAGATTCTGATGAAGAAGGTACTTCCTATGACCAATCTGCTAAAGATGAAGACTCAGTAGAATCAGACTCTGATGCAGAAGAAGTTTCTGAAAGCGGGCAAGAGTCTGAAGAAGATTTTGAAGAAGAATCTGAAGTTATTTCCGAAGGTGAACCAGAATCAGAGAGACAAGAGGGTGATCAACAGGAACCCAGGCATGATCAAGAAAGAACTATGTCTCCACCTAAGAATGTAGTTGAGGAAATTCCTAGAACATCATCACCTGTGATTTCTAGTGTTCCTCATACCCCTCCAAATTCAAGAACTCCTCCACCTCTTGTTCCCTCATCACCTATTCCTACCACATGCATTTCTGCAGTAGAGATATCCACTATTCCTACAGCATCAACCCCGCTTGATACTCCCTCGGTGACAAGCATTCATACGGTTGATATACTGTCAAGTCCTCCATCATCCATTCCTAGCCTGTCTTCACCAACATATGATATCACTTCTGAAAATGAATTTAATCGTTTCATGAATGAGTCAATGCGTGATCAGCTCAATGTGTAGTCTACAGGAGCAATGATGACAGACACTTCTCCTATTGTCACGATACCCATGGTAACTTCAGAGGTGACAATGACTTTAGAAGTGACAATGACAACTAAGTTGACAGTGAATCCAGAAGTTCACACCTCCTTCCTTCCCCCTTGGATGATATCTCAAGTGTCGAAGTGGAAGAAGCAAATAATCTCTCCAGGAGCTCAACCTCGAAGAGATAGTCCCTCCAAAGGCTAAAGGGAAGAAAAAGGAAAAAGTATACTCAAGGCTAAACGTTGACAAGACTGGCCACAAGTATGCGGAGATTGGCATACCACCGCGAGAAGAAGGAGATGTCAATATGGAGGACTACATAGTAACAAGAGTCCAGCTTGGCAAGGTTACCAATGAAAGTGCAAAAGCAGATGCGCAAGTGACATTGGATATCTTGGCTGGAAGACTGGATAAAATAGAGCAAGCTCACAATATGTACAAATAGAGGGTAGAGCATTATGCCACTGTTGTAAAGAGACTTGCAGGATCTCCAACTAATGCACAACTGCTGACAGTGGTAAGTATTGAGGACCTAGCTATCAAGAAAGCTAAGAAGTTCACCTCCAAAGGTAGGGTGTTGTATGATTTCGTTGAGAAGATCATAGAACACAGATCTCAGATCATAATTGTTGCAGACGAGAAAACTACTTTGTTGGCCAAGCTCACCACAGAGCTTGATAAAGAAAAAAGTGTACTTTCCCAGGAGCGCAGAGATATGGAAAAATGCCTGTTGTCATGGTCACAGATGAAGCAGGTAAAGCTCAGTAAATTGGTGGAAGTCGGGGTAATTCCTGACAAAGAAAAGTTCATTGAGGTAAGAGAATCCTTGAAGCATCGAATTCAAGTAATTCAATCTCTTACGGAAGATCTCCACCAAGTGTAGGAAGATGTCGAAGGGCATCGTGTTATTCTTGAAAAAGGTATCAAGGAGTTACCAGGTCAACTTCTTGAGGAAAATCGTATCTTCCTGCCAGTTATAGAAATATCTCAGATCTTCAAGGAAGCCATCATGAAGTTGATTGACAGTGCAGACTTTTCAAAAGCCTCTGTGAACATCATTTGTGATACAAGGTTCACATTGGATAACCTGAAAACGCATCTTGACAGGTGCAAGAAGGTTCACTCATCTACCATGAGATCGATCATGATAATTCACACCATTGTGGATTACACTGTTGGTCTGGATGAGAAGTTCATGCAGGAGACCAAGAAGAAATACGAAGACTTCCACGCCCAAAGCAAGGAAACATGAAGAAGGTTCCTGATCTCCAGTGTTAGACATTTTCGATGCATCCTTTTATGCATCTTGTAAATATTTCCTGACATCTTATATGACTTTTTGTAAATTATAATTGCACCAAGTTCAAAGATGTAATATTTTGAAAACAAATTACACTTTGACTTTGGTCAAAGTTAGGTGAGATATCCTTAAATCGCTCAACCAACTTTCCTTTATTTCCTCAAATTAGATTCCTAATTTTGCTCATCCCTCTTTCTATATAATGTGATGGATTTCCTTTGTAATGGCATCCATTAGTATTTTGCAACTAAGTGCTACCCTTTTTGAAGCAGAATTGTGAAACTTTGTGTTCATACTTTGTGAATGAAATCTGATCAATAAAGAAGAAGATTACAAACCAGACTTTGTGTTGGATTCGATAATCTTATGAATTGATCTCATTTGGCAGTGATTAGCTTATTGGAATTTGAAGGACTCTAAGTAACTCATGTAAACTTTGTGTTACATCCTTTATTTAGATTTACATTTGTGTTTTGTTGAATGATCTACAAGACTTTGTGCTTGTAATTATTCATGCTCTTTGGATACTTTGGTTGGATAATCTACAAGACTTTGCGCTTGTAATTGTTCATGTTGTTCGAGGAATTGTTGCGTCTAAGAAGACTTTGTGCTTCTAATGTGACAAACAACATGCCTATCACAAATCCACCATTGATAAAGCTACGGAACGACTTTGTGCCTTCGTGAGCTTTCCCTTTTATTTTACTAGTTTATTGTTAATCACTTCTGGTACCTCTACGCTTTGCTTTGACAAGATAGAGGTATTGGCATTACTGCTTGTTGATCGTTTAAAGTTATTGTGAATTGCGAACTTCCAACAGTGAAGCATTGTAAACATCTTCTCTGAAAAAAAAGAGAAGGATGAATGTAACACACCCCCCCCACTTCATAAGTATTGTGTACATTTTGTAATTACTTTGTTTGTTTTACCATCGCTTCTGTCAGCAGTAAGAAGGGCGCCTGCCCTTTCTAAGAGGAGATATTTACATCTCACATAGTTGTGGCTGAAGTCCTAGTTGTGTAATCTATCGAAAAGTTGATTACATTATTTTCACCCAAGAGGGTTCGGGACCCTCGTTGCCCTTTTTGTGGGAAAGCTAAGAATTTTAAACATCTTTTTTGGTTTTTTCCTAGAGCCCAGCAGCTTTGGACTTGGATTCATGACTTTTTTCGGCCCTTTAGGCCAGAACCTTTCTCTTGGCATATGGTGTTGCAAGGAGATTCTCCCAGATTTCCTACAAAATTCACCCAGCTTTGGCACACTTTCAGGGTGGAAATTCTCTTCAATATTTGGAAAGACAAAAATGCTTGCATTTTTTCACATATTCAAATAGATATTCATGTATCTTTATATGCTAAAGCTATGATTTGCTCTAATGTGCTTTTATAGGTTCAAGTGCAAGCTAACAAAGTTGCACTTGAGGTTGCTCACCTTTAGGTTCTCCTGGACCAATGGGGAAATTCCCCTTGTACTATTGCTCGGGTCCCCACTTTGCCCACCTCTTCCCGCAATCGGTCGTCCTCTAGGGGCCGACAGCGGAGTGGCTCTACGTGTCCCCATTCCTAGCCCCCACCTCGGCGAGATTCTCGCACTCCTCGGCGAAACCATTCTCCTCCGCCGCGGGCCAGCCAGGGGTGGCCTTTTGGTGGTGCTTCAAGGAACGACAGCGGTAGTTCTAGGTGGCCCTCTAATGACCCTCCTGCTTCTGGCTCTGGTTGGCTAGCCACTAGTAAAACGTTTCCATGTTTGGCGCTTGCAATCTCGCCTCGGCGCGAAGAAGATAAAGAGAAAAAAGATGTTGATGATGGTTGGGGTCCTCCTCCTAACGTCACTCCAGACCCCGCTAATGTATGGGGGAAAAATTTAGATGACAGAGACCCTCCTAGCTCTGTTGGCACTACGTTGGCCGCTTAATGCCCTTTTTATTTACTTTGTAATTTTGGCACTACTCTGATCAGTTGCTTTTTCTGGGCGCTACCCATTTGACTCTTGGGGTGTTCCTTTTTACCACCCACCCTTTTTTTGCGAATATGTATCTTTATATTTGAATTAATATAGATAGCTGCCTATTCATCAAAACAAAAAATATGTAGTTCATATTCCAAAAAGATTTTTCAAGGAAGTGGTTAGATTTCATGGCCTACCCAAGAACATAGTTTTAGATAGAGATACAAAATTTCTTTGATATTTTTGGAGGAAGTTATGAAAGAAGCTAAAAATATATTTAAATATTATTTCTCTACATCATCCATAAACTAATGGTCAAACAAAAGTGGTAAATAAAATCTTGGGCAACCTTTTGAGATGTTTGGTAAGAGAAAATCAAAAGGGATGGGACTTTATTTTTCATAATTTACCTACAACAACTCAGTTAGTAGGAGTACAAGAAAATAACCATTTTATAATATATATGGAAGTAGTCCTATAATTTTTTTCGAATTGAGGAAGATAGATAAGAAGGAGAAGAAAAGTGCAGATGCAAAAGATTTTTTAGAACACATGAAGGATCCACATGAGGAGGTAAGGAATAATTTCACTAAAATAAATAATAAATATAAGGAGAAAATAGGTTAGAATTTAGAAAATTCAAAGAATTCAAAGTTGGAGAAGAGGTTATGGTCTACATTAGGAACATAAAATGTTTCCTATAAGAACATATAATAAATTTAGTATGAAGAAATTTGGACCTTACAAGATTTTGAAGCAACAGGAATTATGCCCATAAAGTTGAGTTATCAAGTGGGATCAATATTTCACCTATACTCAATATTAGTTATTTATCCCAACACAAAATAAACTAGAAGGGTAGTGGCATATACCAACACCTATTTTAGAGAGGGAATAAACTGAATAAATATTAGATAGCCATGTGGGAAGGAGCACAAGAAACAAGATATATGAAGAATACCTAGTAAAATGGAAAGGAAGACATGTTGAATATTCTTCATGGTTATCTAAAGGTTGAATACATTGATTTTTCTCAAAAAAATTGAGATGTGACCAAAACTAGCTTGGGTGTTTGATATAGAAGTATTTAGAGGTGTAAGAGTAATCGTGTATCACCCAAAATTGATTTATTTTATTTCATTTTGATTTTAGTTTTACAAATACCCATGAAACTTATTTCCTTTGAAAATCCTATATAATGGATTAGAATATCCAAAGTTTCTATAAGGGTGAGAAATGGTAGGGCCTATATTTTTAGAAAGTTTGCATTTATGCATGGATGACCTAACATTTTATCCAAAGCCCAGAATTGCTAAATAAACATTATGGGTGATTTTCAACTCAAATTTAGGGATGAATTGGAGTTAGTAGAATTTCAAATTTCTAAGAATATAAAAAGAAAAATCAATTTTAATTTTGAGAATTTAAGTAATTAAATGAGGCCCCAAATTTTGGGAAAATTGAATTAATTGAATTTTAGGGGTGTAGATCACTCTAAAATATTTAGGTTTTAAAAAATTGGCTCAATCAAGTGCCCAAATAAAAATTTATGACTCCTAAAAGATGTGTCATTTCTGGAGTTGGGAGTTACACTTTCTAAAGAATGCAAGGAGGCACCCACGTGCATTTATGGCTTATTATGGCAATTACAAGGGAGGGAAAAGATAGTGGGAGAGATAGGTCATGAGAAAGGAAGGATGGAAAAAATAAACAATATTCAGGCTCTAGAAGGGTTATACTACTCTAAAATTGTGAGTATTTACTTGCTATAATATGTTGCAATTTGTTAAGAATTTAATCCTCTATTAAAAAAAAAATCTTATTTGTAAAATGAAACCATTTTCTATCATTGAATCCATATGTTTGAATGTGTTAAACCTCTATAGTACGTGTGTTCTATGAGATAACCATCAGCATATTTTGTCAAAGATTTTTTTGTGCTTGGAGCTTGCTTAAAATATGGGACGAGATTTTGAGGTTATGTACTTTCAAAAGAATAATCTATTTTTGTAGTATACTAAAATTAATTCTTTATTATTTTCATTCAATTTATTGAATGCATTCCCTTAATTAGATGTGCATATAATAGGTGAATGCATATGGCTCTCTCTGCATAGGGTTTATTTTAGAGTTGAATTAATAAATACTTCTTGAGTAAATTTTATTTTTGTAGGTTTCATTTATTTTTCTAAAAATTTAAAAATATTTTTAAAAATAAATTTTCATATGTAAGTTGAAAAGTGTGTATATCTTATATTTATTGCTTCAAAATACATTATTGAATTTTTGATAGTTTGAGTGCTAATATCTTTTTTCAAATTGAAGGTAGCATAGGAATCCACTAATGGCGGATTTGGGAAACTTGCATGAGGTTTGATCTTTTTTAGAAAAATAAATTCTAAATTCTAAATATGTTCTGATCATTATTAAATAATTATTGAATAATGTGTTTTTGAAATTATCCATAGATAAAAATAATTATATAATTATTAATGAAAATTTTAACTTAAAAATTTCAAGAAAAAATAGTTGATGTGGATATTTTTAGATTAAGAAGAGAAATTAATATATATGTATCTAGATAAATTATAATTACTTTCTCATTTTCTAACCCTTTCAATGAAATATGTAATAATCCTCTATAATTATCATAGAAATATTTTAAAATTATTTTAGAAGTATAGAAAAAGTATTTATTTTATTATTTTCAAGTAAGTCACTAATTTAATATATGAGACCATCTTGATAAATTCCTATAAATAAATTCTCTCATTTATCTTATATATTATTTTATAAGGTAAACATACCATGCCCCTATTTTTAAATTAATATAAATCTCATCCGTAAGACTAAAAAAAATTACATATATTTTTTAAATACTATTAAAATTACTCTTCTACAATTAAAATTTAATAATAAATTCACTATTATACATTTATATATTATATTTTCCATCTATTAATATTTCACATAAAAAAATATTTACTCTTTACTAAAATTGTAAATATTTGTGAATTTATCTACATTTATATATTATTTTCTATCTATTACGAGGTTGTAAAAGGGTTTTAGGCCCTTGCTTGTTTGTTTGATGCAGCCTGTGTAGTCAAGTTTATCTTTTAGAGGCTGTTGTTGGGTTGTTGTTGGTTTGTGTTTTATCTTATTTGCAGCTTGTTTTTATTTGTTAGGTTGACGGTTCCCTTCAAAACCATTATGTACTAGGTTTCTGGTCCCATCAAAACTTGTTTAACCCCTAATCAAAAAAATTCTTCAATTATCTTCTTAAGAATTATTGAGAGTAGTAGATAGCATAAATCCCCAACAAAATATAAAAAGTGATAAATGTATCCTCCTCTCCATTTTCATGTGTATGGATGTTAATTGGATCTCCATGATATTAAAATATTTCATGTAATTTCTAACTAAATTTTCATCATACACTCTCAAGGAGTGCAATTTATTTCTTAAGAGAACGAGTTTTTAACTTTTCAAATATATGGTTTGATATAGTGCCCATTTTTTCCACAACTTATGAGTTGTATGTTCACTATAGATATTCAATGAAGTAGAATAAATAAAATGTAGTCTTATGATGTTCTTTTTCTTCCTATCAATATTTATCCAATCTTCACTATTCAATCTAAGGTTTTTTGAGTAAAAATTACATACCACTAATTTTCCTCAATCAAGATATCCTTTATTTTAAGTTTGTACAAGTCAAAAATTTGTTGATTTCAATCCTTGAGTTTCTTTCCATAATTTCTAAAAAATAGGTATCAAGCACATAAATATTCAGTTAAAACCAAGATTATCAATCAAATAGAGTGTATTCCCAAGTCAACATATAACCAATCACATGATACCCAGCATTAAAAATTAGTGATTATTTAACATAAGAAAAATCTAAAATTTAAATAAACACATAACAAAATATTTATCCTTGGAAACTCTTTCAAGAAAACTTAGCCACAAAATCAATGCCACTCACTATAATAAAATGTGATTAAAAATACAATGAAAAGTTCTCTTACTAAATTATACTATTTCCTTATTCTAGATAAATTATGTTAACATTTGGTATCATTTCCTTATCACAAAAATCATCTCTCAACCCACCAATTCAAGAACTTAATCAATAGGTAAGAGAGAACCTAGGATCAATCATTGGCTTCTAAAAAATATAAACCCAAGATGTGTTTCTTTCCAAAAACCATGTGCAACTTCACATTCTCATGCATGTCTCCACATTTGAAGGATTTCTCAATTGGCTTCTATTGTCTCTTACTCAAACTAAGTTCTAAAGATGATATTGTACCTTCTATGTAATTATCCTTTTATTATTTTCTTCATTCAATCCTAAATATTTAACTTTCTAATGTTACATAAAAAATAAGATAAAATCAATCTAACCAAATTTGGCATCCTACCCTAGGTGGGTCACAAATTACAATTTATAGCATTAATATGTAAAGTGTAAAACACTTATCCCAATATCACAACAAATTACTCATGTATATTTACATGAATAATAAAGTGGGGTGAAATGCTAGAGTTAAAAGTGTATCCTATACACTCTTACCCTTCATTTGATACCATTGTGTATGGGTGTCCTAAATATATTTTTTGTAACACATGATTTTAATTGATTTGGTGAACTCATTGACCCTAAACTCAAATTAACATTTAGAAATAAAACTTAACCCCTACTTAAACAATTCCAAAATATTAGACTATTAGTTCCTATTTTAGGTTCAAAATTACTAGTGCAACCTTGAACCGATTCAAGGTTGAATTTGTGGGATTGACCCACTTGTTCAAATTATAGCTTTAATTATGGTCTTAATTTGACTCACTCCCAACTAGTCATTATTCATGGAATTCTACATCAAAATATTTCAATTAAATGCATATAGAAAGGTATAAAATAACATCATCCCTAGGTCACATCCATAATCAACAATATATATTATTAATACAACCCTTCTACACTTATCCTTCATAAACTATCAAGCATCAATTGCACTAGCTACATCAACCCTTATAAAAACAAATAGAAAAAATTGGTTCTTACACTTAGACACTCTAACATCCATTGTATTACACTCCATCACATCAAGTCTTAAGCACTTAGTATCAACATGGTTGTATCTTTACTAGTTTAATTTGCTACTTGATATATTTTAGTATTATTAAAACCATTGAATTGATAAATAAAGTTTGAATAAGGTATGAGAGGACAAGTGAATTTTTCATCTCTAGCATAGAAATTTCCAATAGTGTTCTTCAAAACTATCAATTTTTTAATTACAAGTGTAGGTACAAGAAAATAACGTTGTTACAAGTTCTAAAGATCTGCATAACAAAAACTTAAGACTAAAAACAAAATTTATAATTACATCATTTCAATCAAAATTATAGATATAAGAATAAGGTCATAAGTATGAAATTAATATTAACCCATATACACCTCTGAATTTTATACTTCAAAATTATTTTAATTAATTTATCTTAGATTAATTTTTATATTTCATATATTTTCATTTATTATAATCTGTATGTCCCCTTTTTTCTTACACCATATTAAACATTTACATTTGTTATTTTATTCATACATTTCTAACCCAACTATCTTATCTAAATTTTTCTTTATTTACCTTTCATATTAATGTGGAATTCCTTTCAGAATAAGTAATAATTGAAATTTTCGCAACATAAATGATATGACTTAAAATAATATATTAATATTTTCTTTACCATAAATATAATAATGAGTAATTAATTAATAATATTTTACATCTTAATATTAGAATAAAAAGTTCAATTCAAATTTAATATATATTAAATTTTATTTACAATTTAATAAAAAAATAGTGCAATAATATATACCTTTCACTTTAATTAGATTTTTTAAATTTTTATCTATTTTTTAAATATTAAATTATTAAAAGTATTTCATAATTTGTTAATTATACAGTATTTATTTATTAGATTTTTATAAATTAATTAAATTATTTTAATTTTATGTAATTTACAAAAATAATTTAATATATTACATTTTGTGTGTTTAATAAAATAATAATTGATTCTATTTTACAAAAATAATTATTAAACAATGTCTTTTAGAAATTATCTATACATAAAAATAATTGTATTTATTAATGTAATTTTTAACTTAAAAAATTCAAGAAAAAATTGTTGATGTGAATATTTTTAGATTAGGAAGAGAAATTAATATATATGTATCTAGATAAACTATAATTGTTTTCTCATTTTCTAACCCTTTCAATAAAATATGTAATAATCCTCTATAATTATCATAGAAATATTTTAAAATTATTTTATAAGTATAGAAAAAGTATTTATTTTAATTTTCAAATAAGACACTAATTTAATATATATGAGACCATCTTGATAAATGCCTATAAAGAAATTTCTCTCATTTATCTTATATATTATTTTATAAGGTAAAAATACCATACCCCTATTTTTAAATTAATGTAAATCTCCTCCATAAGACTCTAAAAAATTACATTTATTTCTTAAATATTATTAAAATTATTTTTCTACAATTAAAATTTAATAATAAATTCACTATTATAAATTTATATATTATATTTTCTATCTATTAACATTTCACATAAAAAATTATTTACTCTTACTAAAATTGTAAATATTTGTGAATTTATCTACATTTATAATTTTATTTATATAAAATTAGAAAAATATGAACTTAAAAAAATAATAACCCAGCTCTAAAGTGCATGGGCATATAAACAAATACAACAAAATAAATGGGCCAAACTCATCTCTTTTAACATTTCATTATTTGGAGGAATGGAGCAAGCCAAAGCTTCTCCTAAAACATATTGTTTATTGTCTAACCATTCTTTTAGAATTTTAATTATGGTTTTTTATATTTATATAAACATGTATAATATAAGTAATATTTAGTATGTACAAATTGCATTTAAAATATATGAGAACAAAGAAAGTGAATAAAATAAATAATAATAATAAAAATGATTATGTCTTAAAATTATTATTTTATTTTTTTTATTATATATTTTATGATATATTTATATAGAAGATAAATATATTATTTAAATTTTAATATTACAATTAAAATTTCTTTTTATTTTATTAATAAATAAAATAATTATAATATCATATATCTTTTAACTTTAATTTTATAAAATATATTTAAAAATATATATTATTTTCTATTTAATAATAGATTGGGTGACTAAACTATGGAAATATACAAATAATGATGTAGGTTTGAATCTTCCTCACAAATAAAATTCTAACATTCTCTATACATTGAAAAAAATAAAAAATAAAAATTTAAATTTATTTATTAATTATTTTCATTTTATGTATTTATTAAAAATAATTTGCTTTTTTATTATTAAATGTTATAAAGAAATAAATTTAAATTGTTTTTAATATTTTGTCATCCTATATGCCTTAAATAGGACAAAGTCATGCGGAGAGATGAAGTCCCAAGTTCTATGTTTAAAACCCATATCCGAACAACATATTTCGCAGCGCCGCACCCGGAACCATCTGCGCCGTCGGCGTTCTCCCTGCTCTTTAAACCGCCTTTCTATGCTCTGGCGATCCGCCCACGTTCCCACCGCAGAAACCAAACGAAGCGGTTCGAGCCTGTTCGGCTTCTCCGTCCGGGCGATGCCTGGTTCAGCGCCGGACGAAAGAGCCTGAGCATCCCGTTCGGTAATAACCGGTTCGTGTTGGTATAAAGGAGCATGAAAGTCACAAAGCCCCACGCCCTTCGAAGGGTATCTTTCGATGGCGTACCCGCCCGAGAATAACGCACTGTTTCCCAGCTGCCCGATGCCGATCCTTTCATCTCCATGCTCCGGCTGCCCGCCTACCCGCCGATCCTCCCATGCCGCTTTTGTCTGAAAAAAGCGCTGCGCCACCTCGGAAACCTGAACGAAACCATACGGTGAAACGTTATTGAGGCGCTTTCAGCGGGTGCATAAACCGCATGTCATTTGTTTCTGTTTTTACCTCATAGTCAGGCATATTTTTCTGATTTACATTACTGGAAAGTAGAGGGCTGGAAAGGGAAACGACAACCCGTTTCATACCCGAAAAGGAGTGGCAACCCCCTTTCAGGAAACTTGCGTTTCCGACCACTCTAGTCTTTTTTGGAATGCGCAGATACGGGTCAGGTGAGTCAGGGATTCCCTACTCATTAAATGCCCGCTGCCCTCTGCCCGTTGCCCGCTGCCCGCTAACAACCAAATAACCATAGCTAATACAACAATCAACTTGTGATTTAATTTTCGTGTTCCAACCATCCATTTCTTCCCCTTTTATGGTAGGTTGTGTACTCCACGTGTTGGTCGTCTTTATCTTTTTAAATTTTAAATTTTCTTTAAATTCTTGTGATGAAAATGGTATGTCTATCAACTTTTTTTTCTTCCATTTTTTAGTTTATTTTGATTAGAATGTTGTAAATTTAATAATTACTTAGTTTATTTTGATCTTTTTGGTCACTAATTTTTATACTTATTAGTCAATAGGCTACATATAGTGTGAGATTTGAGTCTGAAACAAGTCTCATGTCTGCAAATCATTGTTGAGTCATCGGAAAACAAGTTTTACCTGTCATTTAATGGTAAACCAGCTGTCATTTAATGGTAAAAGTCTCCAAAATATCAGATGAAAGCCTCCAAAATCTCACTTATCATGTAAAAGCCAGATAAATATTGATTTTCCAACTGAATGGGAAACATTCTATTTCTATTGTAATGTTTTCGGTCAATTTGATAGCAAATTTCTTTTTTCATTTGCATTGCTTTATGTTTTAAATATGTATGCAAATAATTCAAAATTAGAACTTAAGTATAATCTTTAAGGAAAAAATTTAGATTTGTCTAAGTTTATTTCATTCCATTATTTAATACTTATTGTTAATTGTTTAATCCAACCATATACAACTAGAATTTACAACACATAGCAACCATATACACCCATGCACAAACACGTACTCTCTAACATATATAGTTTTCTATCGATGTAGTCCTTGAACCTCCTTTTGGTGCAAGTGCTAGTATTTATATTTAGTCGATAGGCTACATATAGTGTGAGATTTGAACCTAAAACAAGTCCCATGCCTGCAAACAACTATCGTTTAATGATAAACCAGCTATCGTTTAAGGGTAAAAGCCTCCAAAATATTAGGTAAAATCCTCTAAAATCTCACTTATCACATAAAATCTAGATAAATATTGATTTGACAACTGGATGGGATCATTTTATTTCCATTTCCAATGTTTTTTGTTAATTTGATGACAAATTTCTTTTTTCATTTTCATTGCTTTATATTTTAAATCTCTATGCAAATATTTCATAATCAAATAATACTTAATTTCTTTAAGGAAAAAATCTAGATTTGTCTAAATTTATTTTATTTCATTATTTAGCACTTATTATTAATTGTTTAATCCAACCACAGACAACTATAATTTGCAACACATCCGTGCACAAACACATACTCTCTAACATATTAACATACATATAGTTTTCTATCGGCTAATCCATGAACCTCCTTTAGGTACAAGTGCTAGTTATATTTTACTTTCGCTATCATTGTATTATTAACATTATTCTCTAATACTTATTATCATTTTATTATTTTTACATATATTTAATCTTCTACTATCATTTAATTAAATGATTCTTATTATTTAATAAAAGTAAGCCAATCTCTCATATTTATTTAAACTAAAATGAATCATTTTCCATGAATAAATTAATAAAAAAACTTAAAATCTACTTAATTTGTTTACATTATTTATCAAATATTCAAATAAAATAATATGTATTCTACCTCATTAAGTTATCTATTTAATTAAAATTAATTAACTCATTCATATAATAAATCAACTCATATTTGCAATCATTTAACTTAATCATACATTCAATTAAATATTTCATGCAAATAATTAACTTTTTCATGTAGCTAGTTCACTCACTTATCTAACCCTTGTGCAATTAGTTACCTCCTTCTAACTCGATCATCTATTAATATTGACTAAAAATCAACAATGTAATTAAAAATTAAAATAATTCTCAAACTCATCCATGGTTGTGTCTTTCATCATTACATCCATTAATCATGGATCAAACTCGTGATTCAAGATTAAATTTGAACCATCCATTCCTCTTTTCTAGCATCTATAAATTCATCCTTAAATCCATTATTTTTAATTGATAATCATTGATGTGATCTTATGCTATCAAATCCATAATCGAAAGAATGTTAATGTTCTCCTATAACTATGAGCACCTATATTCCATTACTATCTATAGTGTTGAAAAATGTACGAGTTCCTTTACATTTCACACTATGTTTAGGTCCCCTAATTTAAATGGACTTAATTAAGCTTCTAATTGCCTAAATTTTGCATTTACAAACCTAATTAATTGTAGTTTCTGAAAGGGGAAGTGTGATTTAATTAATGCATTTATCATTATTAACACCTCAGAATGAATAGGTCTTGATTATTTAGGTCAAGACCCATTCACCCTTGGGCGAATGGGTCCCCCTTAAGATCACAATTTCAAATTTTAAACATGTTTTTGGTGACATCTTAATGTCCTAAATTCAAGATTTAAGTATCAACTTGTAATGTTTACTTTTCGAGAAATTAAAAAATCATCTATAAAAAGCAAGGTCTTTTATCAATTCAAATCCCAGAGCACAAGAAATAGATTATTCCTAAAGCTAAGATTATTGTCAAAGGTGTTCAAGAGCATATTTCTCAAGCATTTGTTGTAGCATTCGAGATCTCAAGCATCATGTCAAAGTTATCAAGCATCATGCATGTTTTTGGAGCTAACATTGTGATGTAGGTTTCAAGTTTCAAATCAAGATTCAAGCTATCAATTCAAGATCATATCAACAATCAAGCCATTTCATGCAAGATATACTAAGTTGCAGTCCTTCAAGGGTTTCAAATCAAGGGTTTGATGATTTGCAACATAGCAATTGTTCATTCATCATTCCTTTCATGTCTCATTGTTTCAATTCAAGGTTTAATTACCAAAATGGGGTTTGACCAAGACAAACCCCAATTCACCAAAAACAAACATTTTTCCCTCTTGTGTTTGTGTTGCAAATCTTAGGTTGAAGAAGGATTGAAGATCAATTAAAGTGCAAAATTGGAAAAGTTGTCAAAGTTGTCGTCAATCCATAAAAACTCACCTACAAGATTTATTTTCGAACTTTCGACTATGAAATCTGAAGAATTCGGGAGTGTAGACACAGGAGCAAAGGACCCAGAAAGCAATGTCATAGAGCCCTACAAAGAGCCATTCACCTTAGGGCGAATCTGTCCTAGAGGACACTCTACAACAATATTTTGATGGCAGATGCAAAAATACTAAACCCTCTCAAATCTATCTGAAAGTTGTAGGTTCTGATAGATTAAGGTTTAATTTTCTAATTTCATGTTTTGCATTGCATTTTTTAGTTGATTTATTATTTTTAGTCTTTCTCCCAAAAGTGTTGTTTCAGTAGATTTGCCCCATCCTAGATCATAAGGAAAACAACAAGATTTCCTTCAAGGTTGACTCACCTAAGGGTTGAAATTCAACCTTGGCTCAAGGGATCTCTTTTTCCTAATGAAATAGAGGAAAATAGGTGCATTATACCCCGTTTTTCCCTTTCTATTTATAGTAAAATTGGTGTACCCCCATTTCAATAGAAAAAATCCATTTTCCTATGTTTCACTATCATCATCAAATCTTGAGCATAGCCACACATTTCTATGTGTGGCAAGGGACTCTGGTGAGAGGTTTTAATTCTTTCATATATTTATTTTGTCTCTTATATGCTCAAACTAATTGTAAGCAATAATTCATAATTAAAATGGAAACAAATACAAAGTACAATATTCCTATTCCAAACTGCTACAAACCTCTAGATCAAGCTCAGCAAAGGAATGCAAAAAAAATCAAAATTCAACTCAAATGTTACCATAAACTCCATTGTTGAAGGATTTTTCCCAATGATTATTGGTATATGGATGCTCCTTTGCTTGAAGATTACCTAATTTGACAACATATACTTAGCTCAAAGTTGATGGATATCAAATAGATAAAAGAGTGCTTGAATTTATAGAATTTTGGAAGAGGCTATAGTTGGTTGAGATTTGATGACAAGATCAACAATGGAGGATGATTGAGAAGATTTCCCTATGATCAAGGAGAGAATGGAGGGTTGAGATGGAGGTTGCTGGAATGTGAAGGGCTATGATGCACTTACTATATTTGGAAACTATTTACAACCATGAGAGACATAAGGAACATTTTCATTTAGCAACCCTATATTCTTTGGGTTTGGTGGAGAGAATATTGGAACCATAAGGACAAGTGTTCTTAGGTGTTCTTTATTCTTGAGATATGATGAGAAAATATATCTATAATTAAATAAAATATTTTAGCCATGTGTGAGGTGGAAAATAGGTTTAAATAGTAGTTATTTATTTATCTATATTGTGAGGTGAGATGGAAAAGGAGTTGATAAGTAAAGTGAGCTATCTAAATTTGGTTATATCTTGAAAACCTATCCATAAGGGATAACATTTCATGACCAGCTATCAAATATATAATCATATCAATATTCAAAAGTTGAGAGTTATGTCTGGAGAAAACCTTATTGATATTCTTGAAATATGTATACACCATGATTCCTTTGATTTTTTTGTTAATGGGGATGAAATTTGACACCCACTCTACATAGCCAATAGGTCAAATGAATGTGTCATCTAGCAACTTCTAAAGTTCTTCCTTGACTAAGAGGGTCACCTTAGGATGCATTTTTCTTAATTTTCGATGAATGAGTTTAGCATTGGGTCTTACCATAATGTGATAAATGACCAAAGATGGATCCAATCTAGGCATGACAACGTAGGAACAAGATTTTTTTTGGATAATCTCTAAGTATTGAACAAATGTTTAACTTCAACTCAGGATCTATTTAGTGCAACTATTATCTATACCAGTTTAGGTGTCTCATTCGTACCTAGATTTATGTTTATAGCTTCCTTAACCTTGAACCAGGATAGGAGCTAATAAAGGTGAATTTCACTATCAATGGTTTATTTATATCAAGTGTAGGTTCTTATTATTCTTTTGAAAGATTTTCTTGTTCTCCAAAGTATACTAATCAA
>VDFB02000016.1:9946112-9960066 GCA_007258455.2 Sequoia sempervirens | reverse complement strand
TTTGGTCACATGAGTTGTAGAACAAAAGTTGCACCACTTTACAACTTTCAACTACTTGCATTTCATAAATTTTTACCAAAGTGAAAATTTTCCACCATGAGAAAATGCCTCTGAGATAGCAAAAAATGACAGAGGTTATTGTAGAGAGGCCCAATGCAATCCCATAGGCTCAGACGAGAAGTTTCTAAGCATCATGGTGTCTGAGTAACAACCCGTCAAAGATTGCAGCCATTTTGCACTTTCAACTCTTAAGGGATTCTACCAGTTGAATGTAGCTCAGATTGATTCAGCATGTTTGGGTGTAATAGAGGATCATTCCTATCATAAACGTATCCACCTGAATGTGTTGGAATAGTTCATTTGGTCACACAAGTTGCAGAATGAAAGTTTCACCACTTTGCAACTTTCAACTACTTGCATTTGATAACTTTTTCCCCAAGTGAAAATTCACCATCACAAGAAAATGTCTCTGAGATAGTGAAAACTGAGAGATGTTATTGTAGAGGGGCCCAACACAATCCCATAGGCTTAGATAAGAATTTTCTAAGCGTCATGGTATCCGAGTAACATTTTGAAGTTTGTGACCATTTTGTACTTTGGACTCTTAAGGGATCGATCCGGTTGAACGTAGTTCAAAGTGATTCTTTGTGTTTGGGTGTGAAAGAGGACCATGCCTATCGTAAAAATACCTATTCGGACGCGTTGGAACAGTCTGTTTGGTCACACAAGTTGCAGAATGAAAGTTGCACCACTTTGCAACTTTCAACTACTTGCATTTGACAACTTTTTCCCCAAGTGAAAATTCACCACCACGGAAAATGCCTCCAAGATAGAAAAAACTAAGAGAGGTTATTGTAGAGGGGGCCAACATGATCTCATAGGCTCATACAAGAAGAATTTTTTAAGCATAATGGTATCCGAGTAACAACATGTTGAAGTTTGCAACCATTTTGCACTTTGGACTCTTAAGGGATTCTATCAGTTGAATATAGTTTGGAGCAATTCAGCATGTTTGGGTGTGAAATAGGACCATTCCTAGTGTAAATGTACCCACCCGGACATGTTGGAATAATTCATTTGGTCACACGAGCTGTAGAATGAAAGTTGCACCACTTTGCAACTTTCAACTACTTGCATTTGACAACTTTTTTCCCAAGTGAAAATTTTCCACCACAAGAAAATGCTTTTGAGATAGCAAAAAATGAGAGAGGTTATTGTAGAGGGGCCCAACACAATCCCATAGGCTTAAATAGGAAGTTTCTAAACATCACGGTATCCAAGTAATAGCCTGTTGAAGATTGCAGCCAGTTTGTACTTTGGACTCTTAAGGAATTTTGTTGGTTGAATGTAGCTTGAAGTGATTCCACATGTTTGGGTGTGAAAGAGTACCATTCCTATAATAAACCCACCCATCCGGACGCATTAGAATAGTCCATTTGGTCACATGAGTTGCATAACGAAAGTTGAAACACTTTGCAACTTTGCACTGCTTGCATTTGACACTTTTTCCACCAAGTGAAAACTAGACACCACGGGAAAACTACTTTGAGATAACAAAAATTGAGAGAGTTTATTGTAGAGGGGCCCAACCCAATCCTGTAGGCTTAGATAAATATTTAGTAAGTGCCACAGTATTCGAGTAATAGCTCGTCAAACATTGTTTCCCTTTTGCACTTTGGACCCTTAAGGGATCGAGCCGATTAAACGTAGCTTGGAGTGATTCTGCATGTTTGGGTGCAAAAGAGGACCATTCTTAGCATAAATCTACCCATTTTGATGCGTTGGAATAGTTCGTTTGGTCACATGAGTTGCAGAACGAAAGTTGCACCACTTTGCAACTTTACACTGCTTGCATTTGACACTTTTTCCATCAAGTGAAAATAGGACACCACGGGAAAAAGACTCTGAGATAACAAAAACTGAGAGAGGTTATTGTAGAGAGGCCCAATGCGATCTCCTAGGCTTAGATGAAGAGTTCTTAAGCATCATGGGCCAAAAAGTTGTTGCTACGCCGAAAAAGGCCTAATTAGGCTCCCTCAACAAGGCACTTATTGGTTTTACACACTTCAAACCTCAAATCTCCATTCCAAAACATTAGATATGTCAAATTAGGTCTACACATTCAATCCTCATCCCCTATAATATTCTCCAATCAACTCTTCTACAAAACCCTACTTTTATGCATCACTTTTGCTTAAAAACATGAAGTAAACCAACTAGGGCGTCATCCAAATTTGTCCAAATCCTCATCCCTACTCTTGCCAACTTAAAAAACATAAAATAAAACCTACCTACACCCATTCCACCAATTAATAATCATTTTAATTAGTGAAATGGGTCACAAATAATTATTTTTGCTCTCAAACCCTCAAAACCAAGGTTTTTAACTCATTTTCAGAAAAAACACTATAACTCTCTCAAATCATGATGAAATCAAATGAGACAAGATGAAAATGAAAGGTATTTCACTCCTCCATAAATTCCAATGCACAAATGAGCACTTACATTCCATACCAAAACGTACAAGTTGTAGCAACAAAATTTAATGTAGGAAAATACAGAAAATAGTGAATCTTTATTATTCAATCCTCCAAATGTACATCCAACCCCTGTTTCAACCATTACAAAGAATATTTAAAATTTTCCAATCATATCCAACCAGCCACAACTAACTTTTAACATCCTAACTATTCAACTTCCCTTTTACATCAAAAATGCAAAAGTTGTTATGCAACTTTTTTACAATTTTTGCAACTTTACCAAATTGACTCAAAATGACTCATCCTAACCAAAACTAACCCAAAACATTACAACATGGTCTTAAATACCTTATTTAAAAACAAAAACATTACCTTAAACATTAAGACACTACATACTAAACCCCTTTTACAAAATGAAGGCCCAGATGCCCTGCACCATAGGCACAATGCCTTAGGTACTCTGTTCTCACATATCTTTTACAATGTCACTCATACATTCAAGATTCTCTTATAATGTATACATCATAGGTGCTCATGATGAGGTTAATTTTAAATTAATAACTTGAGATTCCCTCAATAAGCTTCACATTCTCTTTTATAATGGTTTCAAATCATTATTGAGATTTGTCAAGATCATCAAAAAAAGGATGTTGCATTTCCTTTTTGGCTGAGATTCTCTTCGATGACTCATAAATCAGAATTTTTTGCAAGGGGAGACCAATCAATTTTTAGTAGTTTACTTACAAATATGCAAAGTAAAAGAAGAAAAATAAAGAGCATCCAAAATGGAAATAAAATGAAAATAGATGGAAGGAACTTACAGACAACAAATCCACACCATTTGGTTCCAACTCGGGAACAACAAGGCATAAATCTTGATGCTTCCATAAAGGATAGGCATGTCAGTCTCTCAACTTAGTCACTCCTAGTCATACATCTTAACTAGGAGTTCCAAGATACCTATTGCACACAACACCTCTCATGAATAGAATAACTTGAAATTCGAGATGCTCTTATAATGTCTACATCATAGGTGCTCATGATAAGGTTAACTTCAAATGAATAACTTGAAATTCTCTCACTAAGCTTTGCACACACTTTTATAATGGCTTAAAATCATAATTGAGATTTTTCAAGATCATCAAAATAAGGATGTTGCATTACTATTTTAGTTGAGATTCACTTGGATGGCTCATAAATCAACATTTTCTGCAAGGGGACACCAATCAATTTTTAGTAGGTTACTTGCAAATAGGAAAAGTAAAAGAAGATTATAGCATTGGCATCAAAAAAATTAATGTGCATACAAATATAAATTAATAAGAACCAATGTGAATACTTACAAATTAATCCAACGAACCATCTGGGTTTTCTCTACTCTTTATTGTGTCAAGTATTGCCTCATGGTCAAACTCACAGACCTTCCACAAGGTCTTGTTCAAAGGTCTACCCCCATATTTGGTCAAATGAACATTGGATTCCATGACAAGGTTCAAGTAATAAAGAATCTTACAATGCTTGTCAAAGTCCTGAAACAACCAATATATTTAACACTCTTATGTGGGTACCTTCTAAGCCACGTTCCAGTAACAACAACTGAGCTTGTAGGGTATTCGATGTTTTCTCCATCTATAACTGGGGCCTTCAATTTCTTTTTGGCCTCAACACAATGACACAAGTAATATTCTATTCCCTCTTCATTGTCTTCATCTGCAATAACTACATAAACATGCCCTACATTAATATATGCAACAAATATCTTGAAATTAGTCAACATTAGGAATACACTACAAAGTAAGATAACAATAGGAATTTCAAAAACTAAGCAAGTAGATATATTACCTGGTTGAATTAGATCTTATACGTGGTCAAAGTCAACTGATGATTCCATCTTTGTTAGTTCCAATGTCATCGGAGGGTGATATGTGTGAAGTGGGCTAAGATAACTTGTCAACCATTTCTCAACCCACTCCTCTGACTCACAATCATTTCAGGCTTGCATTGTACATGAAGAAAAAAAGCATGCCATCTTCCGTGTATTAATACTCCATGAACCTGCATCTGAGCTAGGGAAAGAGTGTAGCCACTTGATCTTGTTAGTGCACAAAAATCCTCGTATGGTACAATGTTGGTATCATCCATCAACCAAAAAAATCTACGAATTGAAGATGTACCTTCATTACATGGACCCATCAAAGAATTACACCACTCAACGATTGATTTTGCATATGTCAACTTTTCATTGTATTTATACTTTAACTCTTCTTGTGCTAATGATCTTTTCATACATGCTCTTGCACCATCATGCTCCCCCTTTCCATGCTCGACCTCACAAAAGTTCCACATATGTTGAACACCTGTAATGACATGCATCCTCTTCAACCAGTAGAAGATGTGTGAGTTCTTGAATTTTGTTGCACAGTTATCCAACCATATTATATGACAACCGTATGTTATGCCCCTCTAAGCCAAATCATTGTAGAACATCTAGAAGCAACCTTGCACAAATTCTAGAGAATGTGTGTGATCATCACTAATATAAAAGTGATACTCCCTCAATACCTTCCTTTGGTCCTTTGTACTATTAGTTGCATGAATGAATGTTATGTGCACAAATATCAAAACTTGTGTGGAGTTGTAATATTGTGACTACACCTCACACTGTGGTTGTAGAGTGTATTTCTCTACAATGTCAACCACTGATACTATGCTGCCAATTGGAAAGGTGTCCTTGCATAGCTTGAATTGTGTGTCCAACCATCAGGCTCTATGGGTATGCCTTGCGTACTCATACACTATATTATTATGAAACATGGACATAAACTGATACACTAAAATCTTCTGAATAACCAAACACTACTGAATTTGACACCATTTTCCGATGGACATTCGTCGGTCGTTCGAAAAATCTTTGTTGGAACAACGACGAAATGACGAAAAATATTTTTGTCGTTGTTTTTTCATTGAAAGGCTGACGACGAATTAAACGTCGAAATAACGGCATAGATTTTTCGGTTGTCGGCATCATAAAATGGCTCGGATGTATGTCAAAATATCGACGAAAACTTTGTGTATCCACCGATGAATTACACCAAAAGTTCATCGCCATTTTGACGAAATGGGCTAGGAGTAGCGTCAAAACAACACCAAAAGTTTGTCGCCATTTAGACGAAATGGGAAATGAGTAGCGTCAAAACAATACCACAAGTTCATCGCCATTTCAATGAAATGGGTAAGGAGTAGCGTCGAAACAACATCAGAAGTTCATCGCCATTTCGACGAAATGGGCAAGGGGTAGCGTTGAGACAACACCAAAAGTTTGTCAAAATTGCGACGAAATGGGCAAGGACTAGCGTCGAAACAACATGAGAAGTTTGTCGCCATTTCGACAAAATGGGCAAGGGGTAGCATCGAGACAACACCAAAGTTCATTGAAATTGTGACGAAATGGGCAAGAAGTTACGACAAAGCCTTCATCACAGCTATAGCAACTTCGTCGGACCTTTTCAGTGATTCGTTGGTGGTTTTCGTCGAAATTGTGACGAAACAATGCAATTTTTTTAAGAAAAATATTTGTTGAAATGTACCATCGGAGACCGATGACTAATCATACATAGTTTGCAAGATGCATAGAAAAACATTACACTTGAGAACAAACTGGGCTAACAGGGAAGAGGTTAAGAAACAACTCTACCTATCATCATTCGTTTGTTCCCCGAAGAATCCTGCAATACCAAGTCAAATAATATGAAAAATACTTACTTCCATACAAATTAAATGATTATTCTCACAATGGCAATTGTCTAATTACAACAACAATTCCATGAAAGGGTTATCCATGCTTCATAAGAGATCACTGATCATACATACAGACTACAAGATGCATAGAAAAACATTACACTTGAGAACAACCAAGGGCTAACAAGGAAGGAGTTAAGAAATGTCTGGATTGAAGAGAAAATGTGTAGGGAAAATGTTGAGCAATTCAAGAGAGCAAAGCTTGTAGAACATATTCTTGACCTAATCAAGCTCTTGAACAACTTAAACAAAATTAAAATACTAACACATACATGAGACATGTAATGAACTTCCAATATCTGCTATCCTTTTCATTAATGCAGAGGTAGGTAAAGGATAAATAATTATAATTGTAACAATATTCATAGTCCAGTAAATTATGTTTGTAATTTGTGTTCAATGGACCTCATTTTTATCATTATACTACCCATCTAATACCATATTTCAATCCAGGGTTCAACTATCTCAAATCTAAAGAAGCACCTTCAATTAACCATTTAAAGTACTATAAAATAAGGTAAGACTTTTACTTGAGAAAGATTGGGTACACTTGTAGGATTAAAGTTCTCGCAATCATCGGGATTTATTGGCACACAGACACAACCTGCAACATATGAAGTAATGGATGACTACAAGTTAGTGAAATGGTCCTTAATATGTGAGTGGTTTGAAAATTGATTGGTAGAAAATAAGGTTACAAACATATCTACATGAAAAATTATGAGGACAATCTACGGTAATCATCAAAATAGATGAAAAGTGCAAAGGAAAGAGCTGAGCTACATCTCTAGAGCCTAAAAAAAACACATGCAAGAAACATAAAAAAGAAGAAGAAAAAACCAATTTTTGGATGAATACAAAATTGTGCCTTCAGCTAGTGATTCATATGCTTTCACACCTAACACAGGACATTAAGAATATTTTAGTCTTCCTTTGTGAAATTAATTACTTACAGAATAAACCCAGAAACCAATATTTTATACCTCCATGTCTAGCCGAGGGTAGGTATAAGAGAAAAAAAATTCTTCAATGCAATGCCAAAAAATATCAATGTGTGTGTAGGTTTGTAAAGGTTTGTAATACTCAAAATATCATTTCACTGCCTAAGGAAAAATACCAAAGTGATGTTTTAAATTTCAATCTTCACATAGGCTCCCTTATTGCTACACATGCATATACAAGCATTATTCAAGCTCTAAAATATTCAAATATTAAGGATTTAATTAGCTATAAGATGGAAAGTTGTTGTTTAGACATAATCCATCATCTTTTACATATCTTCATTCACTCCTAGTGCTTCAGATAAATTGTGTAAATGAGACAGAAATGTGAATCTTTTATGACAAAGAAAATTCTTAAATGGAGGGGGAGAGAGCAAAGGGTAGGGGCAAGAGAATGCTTGAATGTATAGCAAAGTATAACATTTTGATCATTATAACAATGAAACAAATCTTAAGTTTGAAGCATTAATATCATTTACAACATTTATGATGAGGAATGAATGTAAGTAGAGAAACTTTTGCATACCTGCAGATGGTACAAAATTTCATGGTTAAGTCGAAGCCTCCCATCAACAACAAGATCCAAATATCCGTGTATCTATCTCAATCGAGCCTCTAAACCCTTCAGAGCTTGTCAATTTTTCCGCTAACCTGTTATGCACAAAAGTCAAATTTTAGAGTTATGTCACCACTAAAAATAGAAGAAACAAAGCTTTGAAACCAAATCCACACACAACACAATGTGGTATTCATACAAAGCCATACAAACAAACTAAACTCAGAACATTGGAATGGAAACAACTTCAAAATTATGATCGCGAACTGTCGATTCGAGGTATAAAGAATCATTTTTCTGCCACCATAGTGAAAATTTAGCACTTTCTTTCATCTTTGCATATTGGTTTGATGCTTCAAATGATGCATTTCTTATATTGTAAAGTGCATTACCTTATTGAGCTTTTCTTTGTTTCAAGAATAGTTTAATATTCTCTACTTAACAGGGCCAACCACGTGACGGTGGAAGCTCATTTGGCCCCTCCCCCCCCCCCCTCACATCACTCTCAATTCCCCATACCCAATCATATAACATTAATCATTCATTCATCCATTAATAACGTATAACATTCATTCATCCATTAATAACATATAACATTCATTCATCCATTAATAACATATAACATTCATTCATTAACATATATTCACATTCATTCATTAACATATAATATTCATTCTTTTAATTTATATATCATAAATCTAATCATCAAAGTCGATATCTAATATTTGTCCCCTTTTTGGTTGTTTATGCCCTCTCACCATTGATGATCTTAATGTGCGCTAATAAGCGCTCATGACATGGGCCGTTGCAAGGGGGTGCCTGGCGCAATAAGAAAGAAATGTTGGCATTATGTTTTATTATTATTGTTACAAATTATTTCATTAATTAAAAGAACATTAGAGTGGTTCTCTTTACCTAATGGGTCCCACATCATGTTCTGGGCTTTGTTATAGACTCATGCTCAACATCTTTGAACACCCTCTAATCTAATGCATAGTTGAAACATGAAAGGTTACATTAATTGTACACCAATTGAAATTAAATATGTTTAAGAGAACATGAGAGTGGTCCTCTTTGCGATGAGGTACAATCATATTCTGATCTTCTCTAGCTTGATCATGCTCAGCCGCGTTGATCATGCTCTACATGCTCTAAAGTTGAAACGAAAGGTTACATTAATTAATACGCAATTGCAATTATATATGTTTAAAAGAACTTTAGAGTGGTCCTCTTTACCTGATGGGGCCACATCATGTTCTTGATCTTCTCTAACCTGATCATGCTCAACATGTTGATCACGCTCTACATGCTCTAAACTAACAGGATGCACACCACGACCTTCAGTTGCATGTTGTGCTCCACCCTCACCAGTCTGCATTCCAATGTCATGTGCAGTATTATCATTGCTTGAATATTTAAAACAAATAGGCATGTAACTACTTTAAGGTGGAAATTAATATTGAATAGATTGCACAAGTATTCAATTTTAAATAGAATTATTATTGAGTTTATTTACTGCGTGTGGGATCGCGATTGGAAGGTTGTGTTTTCAGGTCAAGACTCTTGGCGTTGATGCGACTCCATAGCCTTGCTGGAAGGCAATCTTCAAGTCCTCTTCTGTGGGAACTTTGTTGAATTCAAAGCCCTACATTTTTGCATAAGATTATGAATTTTGCTTCTATGGTGTGATAAAACCAAAATTGTTTTCAATTTATTATTTGGATACTATATTTCATTTATTGATACTTACAATTCATGCAGCTAATTTCATATAACCACAAGAGCCAAGTTTGTGTTGCCCGTGTTTTTCTAGTCTTGCCTTTATTTCCTTCGATGTGTCGGGCAGCCTATGAAAAGTTTGAAATACATTAGATTATGTAAAAAGAAAGAGTAATCAATATATAATTACATTATTGATAGTATCACATACCTTCCTTGGCCCGGTGGTGTCTTTCCTTTTTTATTTTCAGCCTTCTCCTTTCCATCCGACACTAGATCCTTCCACTCCCTCTCTGAAATCATGAGGGGAAGCTCGTACTTTTTGTTCTTCTCTAAATGTGACCTATATTGGTCCCTCGCATACTTTAGATAGGTACCAACTTTCTTAAGGACCTTGGTTCGGTTGAATGTTTTTATCACCAAACAACACAACTAAACGGTTAATAAGCTCATCTTTTAAATCTTGATTTTGGGCATTCCACCATGTACGTATGGTGGGCCTGAAGAGCTCCAATGTAATATCACTTAGATGTTTATAAAAAACATCATTTCTTGCAAAATAATCATGGGATCAATAGTCTAAAAAGAGCGATCAATAAGTAAATTTCAATTAGATTATATATAATAATAATTAAAACATTTTAAAGTACCTGGGACCTTCTCTATCTTTATGGGAACAAAATCCTCGGTCACCACAAGTGTGACCGGCAATGTTCTCGTACTAGTAATACGGGAAGATCTAGGAAATGCTACTAAAACACCACCAGTACTAGTGACCTCTGCATCCCCAGGTAAATGTCCTGACGCATGTTCTGGAATGTGTTCACTGCCAAAGGGTGCATTAACAGATGCTTGCATGGTATGTGTTGCCAACATTTTAGACGACAATATAGGCATAGATAACGGGGTCAGATGATGTGATGTATGCATCAGAAGATCAGGATGGAAACTTGTACCAACCCCTACTCCTCGGGCAGCACTTGCAGTACCCTGATCATGGCCAGGAGCATCATGAGGAGGCAAATAAACCTTTAAAAACAACACATATTTTAGTTCATGACATAAAAGAGTATAAAATATAAAACCATGAATGAACTTATGATACAATTAAAGACCTCATGACAGCTTACTTTCAACTTTTGTAATCTCTCAGAAAATATTTTAACCCCCTCTCTTATCTCATCTGTTTGAGGCACTATGAATATCAACTTAACCATTTCTTCATTGCATTTTTTTTGGATCTTCTTTATTGTATCGAGAGGGTTTGTTGAATAAGCGATGTCATCATCACAAAATATTGACTGCACCTCACTATGGATGCTCTCCTCTACTATTGGTGCCTTTCCCTGATCAGTCGACTACAACAAGAATATTAAAAATATTATCGAAATTAACCCAATAAACTTATGAAAAACACATAATAATAAAACATTTTGCTTGTACTCCAATTTGTACAATTACAATGAGGTAAACCCGTCGTAGAAGTGCCTAAAGATACATCAATGATTCGTACTCAGCCGTAGCCTTCCTATACGACCAATGTCCCATCGCGGACAAAAATTAAATATAAAAATATTACCAAAATGAAACCAATAGACTTTACAAAAAAACATAAGAATAAAATGGTATATTGAGTCATTAATTGGAGGTTGGGTAAAATGGTACATAGTACGTACCACCCCCATAGTAACTGTGTTTGTAACTAAGCGATTCAAATTGTAATCGATTAGCAACTCTTCCCCTATAGTTATTGATTTGATCGCACATACGAATACATGGTTTCCCTCGCGCGCCTCTAATATGCAATTGGGTTGCTTATTTGTTGACCCAGGTCGTGTACTGTTTATAAACCCTGCAATATTCCCTAATGCTTTTGGCCTTCTGTTAATGTACATAGCCACTCCTTTATTTTGATCCTTATCTTTTAGTTGTATATAATTTGCTGATAGTGCATACCTACACATACTTCATGTATATCGAACCAGTTGCATCCAATCTTTGTAACTGTAACATGGTTCGACATACTCCATCAATTCAGTAACTTTTTTGTAACAGAGCTTTATGTAGTCCATGCAAAATAGACCCAAACCATGTAATGATGATGGTGCTATGCGATGTATCCTCTCATTGACACAAAAATCAATGTTTATTGGAGGAAGTTCCTTGGGTATCCATTGTTTCTGTAGATTTTTGTACCTCAAGGGAACCTCGATGTCGCTTATGCTCTCATCATCATAAGAACATGACCCCCCTTCAGCAAGAAAAAATTCCATGTGTTTATGGAATTTTCTTTTAATATTTTGACCTCTAGTTGATCTCCCTCTTTTAGATATACTACATGTCTCGCTTTCCTCTTCTCTTCCTGAATTTCGCTCGCTCGAGGAAGACAGATCTGAAAAATACCTATTTGGTGGTACCTGCACTCATAAGGATGTTGGATGAAGTTCTCTCATGGTGATGTGATCCCAAGGTGACATTATGTTTAATCTATCATTTTATCGCTAGAATTTCACAGGTTATAAGGTAATCAAGTCTTGATAGATTGAAAGCTATTGTTACTACCGTCCAAATGTGTCCATCACAACCGGAATGATTTTGACCATCTTAGATATCCACCACCAACATCAAAGGCCTCAAATGTACTTCTAATTGTAATCAAAGGACTTTTGCTCTTCATTCAAGTAAATAAACTTGAAGGGAAACACCACCAAGTGGTTTATTGGACACCTACATGACTAAAAATAGTAGAAAATTTACATTTAATTTCCATATGTCTAAGTGGTTAACGGGGAGGGAGTGTGTACTAGGCCTGGTTAAGTCATTATAAGTTTACGCTTTGGAAATAATTTTTTTTTAAGTCATATTAAATCTTCCAATGTCTAATTGCTAGGAGACTTTTGGTATGTTTTAAGGTAGGATGATTGATGAAAGAGCCCAAAGACTAGCCTTTCTCCATGGTATCTAGGTACACATAGTAGCGGTCTTCTCTTATACAGTTGGACATGATTTAAAGAACTTAGCTAGGAATTATTCATTTAACCTAAGGTTTTGTCATAATGCCATCATTGGAAAAGTATGATCAAATTCTTTTATTATGAAGAATTGGTCTATGTGCCTCTAGTAATCACTATAAATGTTTGTAAGGATAAAATGACTAATTGCATCAGGTAGGAGAGAATCAACTTTGAGTTTTTCAAATATTATATTTCTCTACTCATAATTTTTAAGGGTTGTGTGTGGAGGAGGTTATCACTACCAAGAAGGGATGAGACCTTTCCTTGTATTCTTTTATAATTTTCATTATTCTTATTTATTTTACACTTACATTTACAAATACACATACATATGCATTTCTATCAAGCTACTTATTTCATGTAGTTTTAATAGTTCGGACGATTTCATATTATATGTGTTGAAGACTTTATAATTTTAATTACATTAATTTATGGATATTTTGTATCTATCACACTACAAAACCATATGCTCTTTGCATTTACACTTGCATTTAGAAATACACATTTATATACATAGATATAGATTTATTTAATGATATGTTGCATTTATTGTTCTAGGAGAGCATCCAATAATTGCATTTATATTTACATTTAAAAATACATATACATACATACATATCTATATATGTGTGTGTATGTGTATCATTTATATTCAGTGTTCAGAAACAACCCATTAGGTCTGGACATGGATAAAAAATCATAAAATCGGATCTCTCATACATGTTTTGTTGAAACCTAGGCTTGAACCTCTCATTTCACATGCTTTTCTTCACAAAACTCTTGAGGACAACAAATATACCTTCTTTATTTCTCATCCTACACCCTATTCATGCATCCTACAATTACAACAGTATCCGTGGGGCCTCTTACACAAGCTACAGTAATCACAAAAAGTGTAAGAGCCCCTTTATATCATGTTTGGACTACAAAACCCTCTAAAACAGGGTAACTCATATTATGATTTATTGGTGAGCTGTATGGACAAAATCATTAGCACTAGCTCATTCTTGGAGTCTTTTGAAAAAGGAGTGAATTAGGTGGCAGTTAAGTACAAACCTTATAGTGTCAAGGTGAATGAGGTGATCAATTTTGATTGGCCAACTGATGAAGAGTACCAGAAATGGGTAAATGTATATTTAACTGAGGAAGAGTGAAAAGGAGTAGGCTGCTAATGGTTGACAAATCAACTGTTGTAGTTATAACAGATTCCATATTTGTTTTTTGGTGATAGTCTAGGCACAAAATTCTTGAAGTTTTTTATTGCTGCATCAACCATTCTCAGCGGGCACGATGAACAAGAAGATTCTCTGGGGAGATTGTTGTTGTAACAAATTTTTGGAATATCACAAGGCAGTCCAATTGGCTGGTGACACGTGTGCTTTTTGG
>VDFB02000016.1:9919515-9946012 GCA_007258455.2 Sequoia sempervirens | reverse complement strand
GATCAGGGAAAGGCACCAATAGTAGAGGAGAGCATTCATAGTGAGGTGCAGTCAATATTTTGTGATGATGACATCGCTTATTCAACAAACCCTCTCGATACAATAAAAAAGATCCAAAAAAAATGCAATGAAGAAATGGTTAAGTTGATATTCATAGTGCCTCAAACAGATGAGATAAGAGAGGGGGTTAAAATATTTTCTGAGAGATTACAAAACTTGAAAGTAAGCTATCATGAAGTCTTTAATTATATCATAAGTTCATTCATGGTTTTATATTTTATACTCTTTTATGTCATGAACTAAAATATGTGTTGTTTTTAAAGGTTTATTTGCCTCCTCATGATGCTCCTGGCCATGATCAGGGTACTGCAAGTGCTGCCCGAGGAGTAGGGGTTGGTACAAGTGTCCATCCTAATCTTCCTATGCATACATCACATCATCTGACCTCGTTATCTATGCCTATATTGTCGTCTGAAATGTTGGCAACACATACCATGCAAGCATCTGTTAATGCACCCTTTGGCAGTGAACACATTCCAGAACATGCGTCAGGACATTTACCTGGGGATGCAGAGGTCACTAGTACTGGTGGTGTTTTGGCAGTACTTCCAGATCTCCTCAGACATTAGTAATGGACACGGCCGGGTCAATTTGTGGTAGACCGAGGATTTTGTTCCCATAAAGATAGAGAAGGTCCTGTACCTTGTAAAATGTTTTAATTATTATTATATATAATCTAATTGAAATTTACTTCTATTGATCAGCTTCTTTAGACTATTGATCCTAAGGATTATTTTGTAAAGAAACATGCTTTTATAAACATCTAAGTGATATTACATTGGAGCTCTTCAGGCCCACCATACGTACATGGTGGAATGCCCAAAATCAAGATTTAAAAGATGAGCTTATTAACCGTTTAGTTGTGTTGTTTGGTGATAAAAACATTCAACCGAACCAAGGTCCTTAAGAAAGTTGGTACCTATCTAAAGTATGCGAGGGACCAATATAGGTCACATTTAGAGAAGAACAAAAAGTACGAGCTTCCCCTCATGATTTCAGAGAGGGAGTGGAAGGATCTAGTGTCGGATGGAAAGGAGAAGGCTGAAAATAAAAAAGGAAAGACACCACCGGGCCAAGGAAGGTATGTGATACTATCAATAATGTAATTATATATTGATTACTCTTTCTTTTTACATAATCTAATGTATTTCAAACTTTTCATAGGCTGCCCGACACATCGAAGGAAATAAAGGCAAGACTAGAAAAACACGGGCAACACAAACTTGGCTCTTGTGGTTATATGAAATTAGCTGCATGAATTGTAAGTATCAATAAATGAAATATAGTATCCAAATAATAAATTGAAAACAATTTTGGTTTTATCACACCATAGAAGCAAAATTCATGATCTTATGCAAAAATGTAGGGTTCTGAATTCAACAGAGTTCCCACAGAAGAGGACCTGAAGATTGCCTTCCAGCAAGGCTATGGAGTCGTGGCTGAACGCCTAAGAGTCTTGACTGAGAAAACACAACCTTCCACTGCATCTGACACGCAGGTAAATAAACTCAATACAGTTTATTTAAAATTGAATACTTGTGCAATCTATTCAATATTAATTTCCACCTTAAAGTAGTTACATGCCTATTTGTTTTAAATATTCAAGCAATGATAATACTGCACATGACATTGGAATGCAGCCTGGTGAGGGTGGAGCACAACATGCAACTGAAGGTCGTGGTGTGCATCCTGTTAGTTTAGAGCATGTAGAGCGTGATCAACATGTTGAGCATGATCAGGCTAGAGAAGATCAAGAACATGATGTGGCCCCATCAGGTAAAGATGACCACTCTAAAGTTCTTTTAAACATATATAATTGCAATTGGTGTATTAATTAATGTAACCTTTCGTGTTTCAACTTTAGAGCATGTAGAGCGTGATCAACGTGTTGAGCATGATCAGGCTAGAGAAGATCAGGAACATGATGTGGCCCCATCAGGTAAAGAGGACCACTCTATAAATTCTCTTTAAACATATTTAATTTCAATTGGTGTATTAATTAATGTAACCTTTCATGTTTCAACTAATGCATTAGGATTTAGAGGGTGTTCAAAGATGTTGAGCATGAGTCTGCAGTCAAAAGTTCGTGAACATGATGCGGGACCCATTAGGTAAAGAGAACCACTCTAATGTTCTTTTAATTAATGAAATACTTGTAACAATAATAATAAAACATATCAGTTTAACATTTCTTTCTTATTGCAGCAGACCCCCTTGCAACGGCGTCCATGTCATGAGCAGACGATTAGGCGTACATTAAGATCACGAGGAGAGGGCATAACAACTAAAAGGGGGACAAATATTGATTTAGAAAATGATATTCCACTTTAGATTTATGTAGCTTTAAAAAAGAAACAAAAAAAGGTGATTGTAATCATATCATGACAACCATATCTTTGATAATATGTAAAAACTAAAAGAATGAATATTATATGTTAATGAATGAATGTGAATATGTTAATTAATGAATGTTATATGTTAATGAATGAATGTTATATGTTATTAATGGATGAATAAATGTTATATGTTATTAATGGATGAATCAATGATTAATGTTATATGATTGGGTATGGGGAATTGAGAGTGATGTGATAGGGGAGGCCAAATCAGCTTCCAATCGCCACACGGTTGGCCCTCATAAGTAGAGAATATTAAACTATTCTTGAAACAAAGAGAAGCTCAATAAGGTAATGCACTTTTCAATATAAGAATGCATCGCTTGGAAGCATCAAACCACATGCAAAGATGAAAGAAAGTGCTAACTTTCAATTGTGGTATGTAAAAAATGATTCTTTATACCTTGAATCGAGGCCTCGTGATCATAATTTGAAGTTGTTTCCATTCCAATGTTCGAGTTTAGTTTTTTGTATGGCTTTGTATGAATACCACATTGTGTTGTGTGCGGATTTGGTTTCAAAGCCTCTGCTTCTTCTATTTTAGTGTGGTGACATAACTCTAAAATTTGACTTTGTGCATACCGTGTTAGTGGGAAAAATTGACAAATTAAGGGTTTAGGAGGCTCAATTGAGATAGATAATAACGGATATTTCCAATCTTGTTGATGGGAGGTTTCCTAATTTAACCATGAAATTTTGTACCATCCGGCAGTGTATGCAAAAGTTTCTCTACTTACATTCATTCTTGATCATAAATGTTGTAAATGATATTAATGCTTCAAACTTAAGATTCGCTTCATTGTTATAATGATCAAAATGTTATACTTTGCTATACATTCAAGTATTCTCTTTCCCCCTACCCTTTGCTCTCTCCCCCTTCCTTTTAAGAATTTTCTTTGTCATAAAAGATTCACATTTCTGTCTCATTTACACAATTTATCTGAAGCACTAGGAGTGAATGAAGATATGTAAAAGATGATGGATTATGTCTAAACAACAAATTTCCATCTTATAGCTAATTAAATCCTTAATATTTGAATATTTTAGAGCTTGAATAATGCTTGTATATGCATGTGTAGCAATAAGGGAGCCTATGTGAAGATTGAAATTTAAAACATCACTTTGGTATTTTTCCTTAGGCAGTGAAATGATATTTTGAGTATTACAAACCTTTACAAACCTACACACACATTGATATTTTTTGGCATTGCATTGAAGAATTTTTTTTCTCTTATACCTACCCTCGGCTAGACATGGAGGTATAAAATATTGGTTTCTGGGTTTATTCTGTAAGTAATTAATTTCACAAAGGAAGACTAAAATATTCTTAATGTCCTGTGTTAGGTGTGAAAGCATATGAATCACTAGCTGAAGGCACAATTTTGTATTCATCCAAAAATTGGTTTTTTCTTCTTCTTTTTTATGTTTCTTGCATGTGTTTTTTTTAGGCTCTAGAGATGTAGCTCAGCTCTTTCCTTTGCACTTTTCATCTATTTTGATGATTACCGTAGATTGTCCTCATAATTTTTCATGTAGATATGTTTGTAACCTTATTTTCTACCAATCAATTTTCAAACCACTCACATATTAAGGACCATTTCACTAACTTGTAGTCATCCATTACTTCATATGTTGCAGGTTGTGTCTGTGTGCCAATAAATCCCGATGATTGCGAGAACTTTAATCCTACAAGTGTACCCAATCTTTCTCAAGTAAAAGTCTTACCTTATTTTATAGTACTTTAAATGGTTAATTGAAGGTGCTTCTTTAGATTTGAGATAGTTGAACCCTGGATTGAAATATGGTATTAGATGGGTAGTATAATGATAAAAATGAGGTCCATTGAACACAAATTACAAACATAATTTACTGGACTATGAATATTGTTACAATTATAATTATTTATCCTTTACCTACCTCTGCATTAATGAAAAGGATAGCAGATATTGGAAGTTCATTACATGTCTCATGTATGTGTTAGTATTTTAATTTTGTTTAAGTTGTTCAAGAGCTTGATTAGGTCAAGAATATGTTCTACAAGCTTTGCTCTCTTGAATTGCTCAACATTTTCCCTACACATTTTCTCTTCAATCCAAACATTTCTTAACTCCTTCCCTTGTTAGCCCTTGGTTGTTCTCAAGTGTAATGTCTTTTCTATGCATCTTGCAGTCTGTATGTATGATCAGTGATCTCTTATGAAGCATGGATAACCTTTCATGGAATTGTTGTTGTAATTAGACAATTGCCATTGTGAGAATAATCATTTAATTTGTATGGAAGTAAGTCTTTTTCATATTATTTGACTTGGTATTGTAAACTTGTCTTTGCGTGATTCTCTGGGAACAAATGAATCTGATGATAGGTAGAGTTGTTTCTTAACCTTCCCTTGTTAGCCCTTGGTTGTTCTCGCGTAATGCTTTTTCTATGCATCTTGGTATCAGATGCAAAGATTAGTCACCCATGGTACATTTCCTAAATTTTTTCTTAAAAATTGCATTGTTTCACCACAATTTAAAACCACCAACGAATCACTGAAAAGGTCCGACGAAGTTGCTATAGCTGTGATGAAGGCTTTGTCGTAACTTCTTGCCCATTTCGTCACAATTTCAATGAACTTTTGGTGTTGTCTCGATGCTACCCCTTGCCCATTTTGTCGAAATGGCGACAAACTTCTAGTGTTGTTTCGACGCTAGTCCTTGCCCATTTCGTCGCAATTTTGACAAACTTTTGGTGTTGTCTCAACGCTACCCCTTGCCCATTTCGTCGAAATGGCGATGAACTTCTGATGTTGTTTCGACGCTACTCCTTTCCCATTTCATTGAAATGGCGATGAACTTGTGGTATTGTTTTGACGCTACTCCTTTCCCATTTCGTCTAAATGGTGACAAACTTTCAGTGTTGTTTTGACACTACTCCTAGCCCATTTCGTCAAAATGGCGATGAACTTCTGGTGTAATTCATCGGTGGATACACAAAGTTTTCGTCAATATTCTGACATACATCGGAGTCATTTTATGATGCCGACAACCGACAAATCTACGCCGTTATTTCGATGTTTAATTCGTCGTCAGCCTTTCGATGAAAAAACAACGACAAAAATATTTTTTGTCATTTCGTCGCTGTTCCAACAAAGATTTTTCGAACGACCGACGAATGTCTATCGGAAAATGGTGTCAAATTCAGTAGTGTTTGGTTATTCAGAAGATTATAGTGTATCAGTTTATGTCCATGTTTCATAATAATATAGTGTATGAGTACGCAAGGCATACCCATAGAGCCTGATGGTTGGACACACAATTCAAGCTATGCAAGGACATCTTTCCAATTGGCAGCATAGTATCAGTGGTTGAAATTCTAGAGAAATACACTCTACAACCACAGTGTGAGGTGTAGTCACAATATTACAACTCCACAAAAGTTTTGATATTTGTGCACATAACATTCATTCATGCAACTAATAGTACAAAGGACCAAAGGAAGGTATTGAGGGAGTATCACTTTTATATTAGTGATGATCACACACATTCTCTAGAATTTGTGCAAGGTTGCTTCTAGATGTTCTACAGTGATTTGGCTTAGAGGGGCATAACATACAGTTGTCATATAATATGGTTGGATAACTGTGCAACAAAATTCAAGAACTCACACATCTTCTACTGGTTGAAGAGGATGCATGTCATTACAGGTGTTCAACATATGTGGAACTTTTGTGAGGTCGAGCATGGAAAGGGGGAGCATGATGGTGCAAGAGCATGTATGAAAAGATCATTAGCACAAGAAGAGTTAAAGTATAAATACAATGAAAAGTTGACATATGCAAAATAAATCGTTGAGTGGTGTAATTCTTTGATGGGTCCATGTAATGAAGGTACATCTTCAATTCGTAGATTTTTTTGGTTGATGGATGATACCAACATTGCACCATACGAGGATTTTTGTGCACTAACAAGATCAAGTGGCTACACTCTTTCCCTAGCTCAGATGCAGGTTCATGGAGTATTAATACACGGAAGATGGCATGCTTTTTTTCTTCATGTACAATGCAAGCCTGGAATGATTGTGAGTCAGAGGAGTGGGTTGAGAAATGGTTGACAAGTTATCTTAGCCCACTTCACACATATCACCCTCCGATGACATTGGAACTAACAAAGATGGAATCATCGGTTGACTTTGACCACGTATAAGATCTAATTCAACCAGGTAATATATCTACTTGCTTAGTTTTTGAAATTCCTATTGTTATCTTACTTTGTAGTGTATTCCTAATGTTGACTAATTTCAAGATATTTGTTGCATATATTAATGTAGGGCATGTTTATGTAGTTATTGCAGATGAAGACAATGAAGAGGGAATAGAATATTACTTGTGTCATTGTGTTGAGGCCAAAAAGAAATTGAAGGCCCCAGTTATAGATGGAGAAAACATCGAATACCCTACAAGCTCAGTTGTTGTTACTGGAACGTGGCTTAGAAGGTACCCACATAAGAGTGTTAAATATATTGGTTGTTTCAGGACTTTGACAAGCATTGTAAGATTCTTTATTACTTGAACCTTGTCATGGAATCCAATGTTCATTTGACCAAATATGGGGGTAGACCTTTGAACAAGACCTTGTGGAAGGTCTGTGAGTTTGACCATGAGGCAATACTTGACACAATAAAGAGTAGAGCAAACCCAGATGGTTCGTTGGATTAATTTGTAAGTATTCACATTGGTTCTTATTAATTTATATTTGTATGCACATTAATTTTTTTGATGCCAATGCTATAATCTTCTTTTACTTTTCCTATTTGCAAGTAACCTACTAAAAATTGATTGGTGTCCCCTTGCAGAAAATGTTGATTTATGAGCCATCCAAGTGAATCTCAACTAAAATAGTAATGCAACATCCTTATTTTGATGATCTTGAAAAATCTCAATTATGATTTTAAGCCATTATAAAAGTGTGTGCAAAGCTTAGTGAGAGAATTTCAAGTTATTCATTTGAAGTTAACCTTATCATGAGCACCTATGATGTAGACATTATAAGAGCATCTCGAATTTCAAGTTATTCTATTCATGAGAGGTGTTGTGTGCAATAGGTATCTTGGAACTCCTAGTTAAGATGTATGACTAGGAGTGACTAAGTTGAGAGACTGACATGCCTATCCTTTATGGAAGCATCAAGATTTATGCCTTGTTGTTCCCGAGTTGGAACCAAATGGTGTGGATTTGTTGTCTGTAAGTTCCTTCCATCTATTTTCATTTTATTTCCATTTTGGATGCTCTTTATTTTTCTTCTTTTACTTTGCATATTTGTAAGTAAACTACTAAAAATTGATTGGTCTCCCCTTGCAAAAAATTCTGATTTATGAGTCATCGAAGAGAATCTCAGCCAAAAAGGAAATGCAACATCCTTTTTTTGATGATCTTGACAAATCTCAATAATGATTTGAAACCATTATAAAAGAGAATGTGAAGCTTATTGAGGGAATCTCAAGTTATTAATTTAAAATTAACCTCATCATGAGCACCTATGATGTATACATTATAAGAGAATCTTGAATGTATGAGTGACATTGTAAAAGATATGTGAGAACAGAGTACCTAAGGCATTGTGCCTATGGTGCAGGGCATCTGGGCCTTCATTTTGTAAAAGGGGTTTAGTATGTAGTGTCTTAATGTTTAAGGTAATGTTTTTGTTTTTAAATAAGGTATTTAAGACCATGTTGTAATGTTTTGGGTTAGTTTTGGTTAGGATGAGTCATTTTGAGTCAATTTGGTAAAGTTGCAAAAATTGTAAAAAAGTTGCATAACAACTTTTGCATTTTTGATGTAAAAGGGAAGTTGAATAGTTAGGATGTTAAAAGTTAGTTGTGGCTGGTTGGATATGATTGAATTTTTCTAAATATTTTTTGTAATGGTTGAAACAGGGGTTGGATGTACATTTGGAGGATTGAATAACAAAGATTCACTATTTTCTGTATTTTCCTACATTAAATTTTGTTGCTACAACTTGTACGTTTTGGTATGGAATGTAAGTGCTCATTTGTGCATTGGAATTTATTGAGGAGTGAAATACCTTTCATTTTCATCTTGTCTCATTTGATTTCATCATGATTTGAGAGAGTTATAGTGTTTTTTCTGAAAACGAGTTAAAAACCTTGGTTTTGAGGGTTTGAGAGCAAAAATAATTATTTGTGACCCATTTCACTAATTAAAATGATTATTAATTGGTGGAATGGGTGTAGGTAGGTTTTATTTTATGTTTTTTAAGTTGGCAAGAGTAGGGATAAGGATTTGGACAAATTTGGTTGACGCCCTAGTTGGTTTACTTCATGTTTTTAAGCAAAAGTGATGCATAAAAGTAGGGTTTTGTAGAAGAGTTGATTGGAGAATATTATAGGGGATGAGGATTGTATGTGTAGACCTAATTTGACATATCTAATGTTTTGGAATGGAGATTTGAGGTTTGAAGTGTGTAAAACCAATAAGTGCCTTGTTGAGGGAGCCTAATTAGGCCTTTTTCGGCGTAGCAACAAATTTTTGGCCCATGATGCTTAAGAACTCTTCATCTAAGCCTAGGAGATCGAATTGGGCCTCTCTACAATAACCTCTCTCAGTTTTTGTTATCTCAGAGTCTTTTTCCCGTGGTGTCCTATTTTCACTTGATGGAAAAAGTGTCAAATGCAAGCAGTGTAAAGTTGCAAAGTGGTGCAACTTTCGTTCTGCAACTCATGTGACCAAACGAACTATTCCAATGCATCCAAATGGGTAGATTTATCTAAGAATGGTCCTCTTTTGCACCCAAACATGCAGAATCACTCCAAGCTACGTTTAATCGGCTCGATCCCTTAAGGGTCCAAAGTGCAAAAGGGAAACAATGTTTGACGGGCTATTACTCGAATACCGTGGCACTTACTAAATATTTATCTAAGCCTACAGGATTGGGTTGGGCCCCTCTACAATAACCTCTCTCAATTTTTGTTATCTCAGAGTAGTTTTCCCGTGGTGTCTAGTTTTCACTTGATGGAAAAAGTGTCAAATACAAGCAGTGCAAAGTTGCAAAGTGTTTCAACTTTCGTTATGCAACTCATGTGACCAAATGGACTATTCTAATGCATCCGGATGGGTGGTTTTATTATAGGAATGGTACTCTTTCACACCCAAACATGTGGAATCACTTCAAGCTACATTCAACCAACAAAATCCCTTAAGAGTCCAAAGTACAAACTGGCTGCAATCTTCAACAGGCTATTAATTGGATACCGTGATGTTTAGAAACTTCATGTTTAAGCCTATGGGATTGTGTTGGGCCCCTCTACAATAACCTCTCTCATTTTTTACTATCTCAAAAACATTTTCTTGTGGTGGCAAATTTTCACTTGGGAAAAAAGTTGTCAAATGCAAGTAGTTGAAAGTTGCAAAGTGGTGCAACTTTCATTCTACAACTCGTGTGACCAAATGAATTATTCCAACATGTCCAGGTGGGTACATTTACACTATGAATGGTCCTATTTCACACCCAAACATGCTGAATTGCTCCAAACTATATTCAACTGATAGAATCCCTTAAGAGTCCAAAGTGCAAAATGGTTGCAAACTTCAGCATGTTGTTACTCGGATACCATTATGCTTAAAAAATTCTTCTTGTATGAGCCTATGAGATCATGTTGGCCCCCTCTACAATAACCTCTCTTAGTTTTTGCTATCTTGGAGGCATTTTCCGTGGTGGTGAATTTTCACTTGGGGAAAAAGTTGTCAAATGCAAGTAGTTGAAAGTTGCAAAGTGGTGCAACTTTCATTATGCAACTTGTGTGACCAAACAGACTGTTCCAACGCGTCCGAATAGGTATTTTTACGATAGGCATGGTCCTCTTTCACACCCAAACACAAAGAATCACTTTGAACTACGTTCAATCGGATCGATCCCTTAAGAGTCCAAAGTACAAAATGGTCACAAACTTCAAAATGTTACTCGGATACCATGATGCTTAGAAAATTCTCATCTAAGCCTATGGGATTGTGTTGGGCCCCTCTACAATAACATCTCTCAGTTTTCACTATCTCAGAGACATTTTCTTGTGATGGTGAATTTTCACTTGGGGAAAAAGTTATCAAATGCAAGTAGTTGAAAGTTGCAAAGTGGTGAAACTTTCATTCTGCAACTTGTGTGACCAAATGAACTATTCCAACACATGCAGGTGGATACGTTTATGATAGGAATGATCCTCTATCACACCCAAACATGCTGAATCAATCTGAGCTACATTCAACTGGTAGAATCCCTTAAGAGTTGAAAGTGCAAAATGGCTGCAATCTTCGACGGGTTGTTACTCAGACACCGTGATGCTTAGAAACTTCTCGTCTGAGCCTATGGGATTGCATTGGGCCTCTCTACAATAACCTCTGTCATTTTTTGCTATCTCGGAGGCATTTTCTCATGGTGGAAAATTTTCACTTTGGTAAAAATTTATGAAATGCAAGTAGTTGAAAGTTGTAAAGTGGTGCAACTTTTGTTCTACAACTCATGTGACCAAACAGACTATTCCAATGTATCCAGATGGGTATTTTTATACTAGGCATGGTTCTCCTTCACACCCAAACACATGGAATCACTTTGAGCTACGTTCCACTGACTCGATCCCTTAAAGGTCCAAAGTTCAAAAGGGAAACAATTTTTCATGGGCTATTACTTAGAAACCGTGATGCTTACGAACTCTCTGTCTGAGACTACGAGATCAAATTGGGCCCCTCTACAATAACCTCTCTTGGTTTTTCTTATCTCAGAGTTTTTTTCTCATGGTGTGTAGTTTTCACTGGATGGAAAAAGTGTCAAATGCAAGCAGAGTTGCAAAGTGGTGGAACTTTTGTTTTGCAACTCATGTGACCAAACAAATTGCTCCAACGCATCCTGATAGGTACATTTACACTAGGAATGGTGCTCTTTCACTCCCAAATATGAGGAATTTCTCTGAGCTATGTTCAATCAACTTGATCCCTTATGATGGCATCCAAAACAATTGAAAAGAGAAATATACACATGATGATTTAGAAGTCCAAATTTTTCACACAAAAAGCATATGATCATCCTCAAGTCTAGCAAGCGCAATATTTTTTTAATTATTATCCTTGCCCTTACAACAATATACAACCAATTGTAAATGTGTACAATGGTGGAACTTGGAAACATTTTATTTTTCCTTAATTAACAACTTTGGTTGTGAAGCATTTTTTCATTTTGATTTGAAATGATTTGCTATGCTTGAAAATTGGAGTCTAAGAGAAACAAGTGATGCTCTCACGTACATTTATTATTTGGTGTGATAAATAAATTTTCCAACATTGAGTCCATTTCTTATTTGTATTAGAAATTATAACTTCCTTTCTCCCGAGTCCATTTCCTATACAAGAAATAATATTGAAAAAAGTTGACATAAATATCTTTTGACGTGTTTATATGGTGATGGATCAAGAACATAACAATTCATTCTGCACTATGAGGATTATGCTATGAAAATTTTTAAAGACTATTCAAGATAAATGTTTGTATGATAATGTGTCAAGATGTTAACTACTCATCATCTCCTATGAATATTATGTTTTGCAAGTGTTGTGAAGATTATGTATCCTTTACTTAATTAAGTTTTTCCAATCAAAAGATTAAATATATTGGAATATTTTTATGAAACATTTCATGGAATACCAATTGAAAACAAGTTTTTTACTTTCAAATAGTAAATTTCATGGAACTCTTTGGATTAAACCGAATTGAGATATGTAAGAACAAGGGAGCATTAGGAAATACATTGCTCAAGGATCTTAAATAAGCCTTCTCCCCCATTGCAATTTTGGGTGGATTATTACTTTCAAAGTATTGGGAATGCTTTTCCTATTTTCTAGTTGACAGTTGTTATTCTAGAAGGCTCATCTCTTGATATATTTTATAGGGTGTTGTCATAATAGTGGTTTACAATTCCTGAGAGGAACGAATTTTAGCTGAAATCACATATTTTTAGAAAATATAATGATTTAAGCCTAAAAAGTTCCATTTTAAGGATTCCAATTGAAGAGGGTTTGATCAAATCACATTAGATCAAACCCCCTTGGATAGAACCTCGCTAGTTTTAAACCATACCTATAAATGTGTCTCCTTTACACCTATCAAAATGCTGATAAAAAATCACTTTTGATTTAGCTTTTGGGGATCAAATGAATTCATTTAAAATTTATTTGAAATGATTATGGTATTCCTCAGAACAAGCTATCCAATGAATATAATTTTAATATGTTTTGGTTTTGTTATGTATTTGTTTTTTAAGTTTTATTAAACATAGGTTTTTCATCGAAAATGAATTTCTTTGTTCTTCACATGTGGAAAAATAGAAGATTATCAAATTTTTTTGAAAAATATGAGTGCACTAGATATTGAAGTTCTTCATCCAACAAAAAAATTAAATTAAATTTTGACATATACAAAAACCTGCTATAATGGTCACGCTATGTCTGAATTGTAATTAGTTTGACTTTGAAACTTGATTAAGGAAAAAATATTCAATAAAAAACTATCTAACCAAGTGGAAGCACTAGATATCAAAGTTACAAATCTAAATTTGAAAGAATTAGAATTTTTCCTTCATGGAAAAAAAGTTATGCATTATACTTGTGTCACTTTTTAAAAATGTTGTTTTCTAAAAAACAATTTTCATGGGAGATGGAAAAGAAGTGCAATTTGATTCCAAAAATTTTGAAAAAAATATTTTTAGAATCTACAGACAAAATTTGATGAGACTCTAGTTTGCACCATCTTCAAATTCCTCACAGTTTAGCTGCTATAGGTGCCCGAATGTGAAGATTTAGTTAAAAATAATAATTTCAGTGTCCAGTTTGGCCAAAATTGTAAACCACTATTATGGGATGACCCTATACTCATTCTTAATCAATTATCGAGTTAATAATCAGTGCATTTAATTACAGTTAATCTTTTCTTTTCAATTTATGCAATTTTGGAATTTGTATCTCTACTACTATTCCTAGAAATATTGAAGTTGTTTAGCATTGACTAATAAAGTTGTTTAGCATCAATCAATTAATATTCAAGACAAACCATGAAGGACATCAATGATCAATGCTAGGGCTAACCAATTAATAAGTATACACGTGAATAAGTCAAGCATGTACATGTGAGTAAGGGAAGCACAAGTACTCAAAAACATGTAATCCTTGAAGTATACACACGAATACATAGTATACATAAATTAATACAAAGTATATGTATGAATACAAGGTATACACATGAAAACACATAAGTCGCAAAGTATACATTGGAATACATGTAAGTCACAAAGTATACACATAAGTTGTAAAGTATACACTGAATACACATAACTCGTATCTATTGAACCATGAATTTATAATGCAAATATGGACACCATCAATAAAAAAAATTTGTATTAACCAAATAGCCATGTAGGCATACATCAATATATGTCGATATAAGTATAAAATATAGGTACAAAATAGCCATATAGGCTTACGAGAATGCCATATAGGCATACAATGTCAAATATATACAATACAAAATATGTACAAAAATTTCATATAGGCATACAACAAAGGGCTCTAGAATCAAAATTCATTACTCTCCATGCTCTCAAAATAAAATTTTTCCCTTTTCTTTTCAAATTGATGGCGATATGTCTATCACTCATTTATGCTGTAGTTGAGGAGTGCTCCTGGTGCTCCTCCTAGGGTTTAGTTCTTGATCAACTCTTATCTGTTACAATAAGAAGTAAAGACATTAATATATAGAAATTACATTAAAAAAAATGATATATTTAACAAAATAATAACTTACCTCCATCTAATGATCACTCTCCATGAGGGAAATAATCAAATTCCCATGTTGAGGCATGTTGAAGCCCTGTATAAGCCATCCAAATAGAAATTAAACTACGAATCAATAATGGTTTGATTTTTCACTAACATCTATAAAAATGAATGTAAATTGAAATTTAGTAATTTGCCTCATAACTCCCCTGTTAGAGCCATCAAGGATTCTATAGCAGATGAAACACCGATCTCCATTTCCCTCTAAACATTCGAAGGTGTATGCGCTTGCAACATCTGAAAAATAAAACAACAAATTATTCAATCATGAAAACTACAATAGTGATCCACATCATGGCTTATAATGTATGAGATAATGAAAAAAATTTTGAGTACTTATTAAACTATATATTTCTAACTATCATGCTTACTATTTTCCCTATCCATATCTTGTTCGAAAGCACATGTTTTTAGGCTTTTACCCATAGCATCAAGCTAGTGAACCGTTTGATAAAATGCTTTCGTAGACATGTACGATAATTGTGGTGGCATAGAGAAGGAAGTGAACTTTTTGAAAAAAATGCCTCAAAGAAATGGGGTCTCATGGTGATGGAATGTAATTACAAAAAAAGGTGTCAGAATTCCATCACCATAAGACCACATTTCTTTCAGGCATTTTTTCAAACAGTTCATTTCCTTCTCTATGGTATTATGCTGGGATGGGGTGGATGGTATAGTGTGGCCTTGGTTATGAGATGGCGATCATGACATGAAGAGGGAGGAGTGGGGACATGAACAACTGGAATAAAAGGTGGAAGGTTCCATGGATTGGTAAATTGAGGATGAGGACCTTGAAAAGAATTTGGAGGGGAATTTTGGCTAATGGGTTGGTTTCTATTCTTCAAGTAGTGAGCTATTTTAAAAAATGCCTCAGAGAAATGTGGTCTTGTGGTGATGGAATGACATTCCATCACCATGAGACCACATCTCTTCAAGGCATTTTTTCATACTACTCACTGCCTTAACTATGATATTGCTTACTATTATGCTTTGATAGAAATTTTTCCAAGCATTCATAGTTTGTTGGAAAGCACCTATTTTAGGCTTTTAGCCATAGCAGCAAGGAAGTGAGTAGTTTGATAAAATGATTTGGTACACATGTATGGAAAATGTGGTAGCATATAAAATGTGGTGAGCTGTTTGAAGAAATGCCTCAAAGAAATGTGGTCTCATGGTGATGGAATGGCATTCCATCACCATGAGACCACATTTCTTTCAGGTATTTTTTAAAACTACTCACTGCCTTGTCTATGCTATTGCTTACTATTACACTTTGATAGATTTTTTTCCAAGCATTCATAGTTTGTTGGAAAGCACCTTTTTTAAGCTTTTAGCCATAGCAATGAGGAAATGAACTATTTGATAAAATGCTTTGGTAGATATGTATGGATTTAATGTGGTAGCATAGAAAAGGTAGTGAGCTGTTTGAAAAAGTGCCTCAAAGAAATTGGGTCTCATGGTGATGGACATCACCATGAGACCACATTTCTTTGAGGCATTTTTTCAAACAACTCCTTACCTTGTCTATGCTATTGCTTACTATTATTCTTTCATATATTTATTCCAAACATCCATAGCATAGGAAGTGAACTATTTGAAAAGATGCCTTAGTAAAAAGTGGTCTCATGGAATACCATTGTGCTGTGAAAATACCAGTATGGGCCGAATTACGCTAGATTCACGAGGAATCGAAGCATAACAGAGCTACCAATAATCAAATCTCAACAAGATCGATCAAACAAGATTAAAACTAAACATTGCATCAAAACTTGACATACTAAATTATGAAAGCAATCAAAACATCTATTCTAATCCATTCAAAATTTATCTTGTTGTGGAATTGGTGTGGTGTTGATGTAGAATGATGACCCTTTCCCAATCCTGTGATAAGTGAGCTTGTTTTAGTCGATTCTATGGAAGAGAATTAATGAAACCATGGTGTTTGATGTATGAAAACCTAAATTATGCTAAAAGGAACATGACGCAAGCTAAGTTACCATGATTTTATGCTACAAATGATCTAATTATGCAATTTCTAAGATAATGCTAAACTAATCTAAGCTAATTTAAGCTAAAATGATGCTAAAAGATGAAAACCCCTAATTTATTTACAAACTAAGATGGATGCATGGAAGCCATTAATGGATGCTCTAAGCTATTATGCAATGAAAATGAACTAAAAAAAGTTAAAAAGTGAGTAAAAGATGAGTGAGTGTGAGTAAATTCAATAGCATAAGTTTGCAATAAAAGATCAATGTATGAGTTTCAACAACATAGGTTTTCTCTAAAAGATGGATCCATTTGTCTCCAAATAGTGATCTATTTATAGGAGAGCAAATGAAGGACGGGTGGTTGAGATCAAAAATCTTAATCAACAATCCAAGATGAAGGGGATGAGAGGCATGGATCATGGATTCTCATCAATGGATGAGAATGCATGATGAAAATTTAATCAAGGGCTCACACTTGCCTCAAACAAACACACTTTTGACCTGCTCACACAGGTCAATGGTAACTTGCTTAAGAGGTTGAAGGTTAACTTGTATTTGAAGCTAAGTGAGTTGATTGGAGGAGAGAGAATATTCCTTAGAATATTCCTTTAGGGTGAGGAAAAAGGTATTTTACAAATTAAAAAAAAGTTTTAATTGTGTAAAAAGGATAAAGAATATTCCATGGGAATATTCCCTTTGACTAGAAGAAAATTAGTTTAATTGCTAATTAAACAAGGTTTAATTGCTAATTAAGCAAGGTTTAATTGCTAATTAAGCAAGGTTTAATTGCTAATTAAGCAAGGTTTAATTTATGCAATTAGGAGATTAGAAGAATTAAAGTGACATTTATTAAATTAGATGATTTAATAAATAGGGGAGGGGGATGAAATGATATTTAATTAAATAACTTAGGGTTATTTAATTAAATAAGATGACTTAGGAGATTAAATTAAATATTTTAATTTATTTAACTTAATTAGATGAAGTGTTAGTGCGAAAAGAGATGAATTAACCCAATTTAATTAATTAGGCTAAATAGATGAAAATGATGCAATTAATTAATTATCTAGGCTAATTAAATTAATTAAGCGAAAAGAGAATGGATTAAAGAGGAAATGATGTTAATAAACCTAATTTAAATGTATGACATCGATTAGGACATTTTTCAGTGTCTACATTTTGCCCCTCTTTGAAGCAAGGTACCTACTACTTCGGTTCAAAGAATAACGCTTTTCAAATGAAAAATGTTGCCCAAATCAAATAATAAAAAATTTCTAATTTTTTAGATGCCCTAATGGAAGGATAAAGCTGAATCCCTTCCCCCTCGAGAAATTGGGCGAAAATTTTGAATTTTGGGTTGATTTCTCGACAAAGGTTAAAAAGTTGCCCCAAGGGTCCATAAAGGTTTTGGGATGCAAGAATAATGCCAAAAAATGCAAAAAAATGATGCAAAATTAGGTCTAGATTGGAAAAATTAGTGAAAAGGATAATAAACCCCATTATTAAGGTTAAATCAGCACAAAAACCCTAATTTTCTAGCTTAAATAGGCCAAGAGGGGTCATTTTCAATTCATTTATGCATTCACAATTAACAAATTCTTTCAATTTGAGCTCTGACCCTTTGATGAAATGGCACACCATGAGCTTCCCCGACACATCTCTGGTTGAGTTCATGAGTTTTAGCGGCTTCCAAGCGCAGGACCATTGGTATGTGATTCAAAACCTAATTTGAAATTTGAAATTTGGATGCATTTATTAGGTGTTAGAATTTGAATTTTGGTGGCATCGCTATATAGTGATGCCCAAACTTACATCAGCAATGCCCCAATGTTATATAGCGACACTTCTTTTGATTTGAAATTAGGGTTTCAAATTTTAAATGGTGATGTAGACATATCCAACAACACACTTGCTGATTTAAAAATTAGGGTTAGGTCATGCCATAAGACAAATCGTGATGCCAACTTGTCTGGCGACGCAGTTTCAAATTTGCAATTTGAAATGCATCAGGCGTCAGTATTTGAATTTTGAATATACCAATGCTATTGTGACTTCTAAGCTATAAAATTCAAACAACTTCAAATTTTGATATTTCTTGATGTTCACTTTTCGGGTGCAGGAGGTCTTCCCACCATTGATGTCGAGGGAGCACAAGCCAACAATACTAGAGAGATTAGGTGATCTTTTAGAGTTGCGCTAGGATCACCTAGGAGAGATTGAATTATGGTTTATCACATATGCTCCTGTGGTTAGAACCAATTTGGCTATGATGACAGGTCTATGCAAGAGATGACACAGTAAGACCTCATCGTTTCACCTTCCGATCGGGGAGGCGACAATTACATTGGAGGATGTGTGGTGGATTCTTTGTTTGCCGATCCATGAAAACTGTGTGATTTATGACCCTGATGTTGGATTCGATGCATGCCTCGAGATGATGGAGATGGACCACATTGTATTAGTCACCCATAGATTGATTTAGAGACATACAGAGGTCAGGTGCCAACTTTTAGATTGATCGTTGCGGCCATCATTTTAGGTTTGGTGGCTCCAGACAGACACAACAGATTCTTCAATCCAGGATGGGGCTTGGCATGGCAATAGATGCTATACAAGAGGGCTCTTTTTGCGTGGGAGCCTATGATGATGGCCTCCCTATACCATGATTTACATGATTTTGTTTACTGCGATGGGAGAGCCCTCGGTGCAAGTGTGACTCTACTACATATTTGGGCATGGGAGCACATTGTCGTGATTCGACCCATTGTATAGATGGTAGACATGGAGCCAGGTGATCCTATCATATTGAGATATCGAGGTGCCATCACACTTAGGCACACTAGACAGATTGGGCTCCTGTACTGGAGATGGGTGATAAATGATATGACCATTTTCCGCTGGCACCCATGGTTGTAGATGCCACCATGGTTTGATGATATTCAAAATTTATATTTCGCTAGACAGACTCATTACATGTAGCGTCAAGAGAACACCATGATTGAGTGGTACCTTCCTGATAGGGTAGCCGATAGTTTGGCGATGTACAAGACAAACCCGATGATGCTTATAGAGCCATTTTTTCCAAATCAGCTAGAGAGGTTCCAACATGGGGACCGATGATTCCAGCTCTAGAGGCTATTGAGAGCTTCTAACAGTTGGTTGCCCAGCCTTAGGCATATGATCAAGGTTAGCCCATAGCACAGACCACTCCAACGTACGATGCATGGTTCGTCCCTTCGAGGTGACTTTTAGATCCATCAGCTGCTCCTCCCAAAGGGATACTGCGAGGTAGAGGGGTCAGAGGTAGGGGACATGGAGGCCAAGATGGCCATGATGGGCAGGTTTCAAGGGCTCGTCCAGTGGGATAGCAGCCTCCTTAGTAGTATCCAATAGTGCAGCAACATCTAGTACCACCACCACCACCAGATGCGCAGGATGCTCAGATATAGTAGATGTAGTAGCAAGTGGAGGCTTTGGCGGGTGAGCGGGACTAGGCCCACTAGCAGTTTTTGGCTCTAAATGTTGAGCGAGACTAGGCTCAATAGCAGGTGATCATGGTGACAACCGAGAGAGATGCGACACTACATAGAGTACAAGTTGTCACTGGAGAGAGAGATTAGAAGGTGGAGAGGCGACAACAGATCGAGGTTATGGCAGCAACCACACACGATCGGACTGTGTCAACACGACTATATAGAGAGGCTATCACAGAGGTTGTGTATTATAGGAAACATTACCATAGGGATGTTCCAACAGCTTTTTGTTAGCCAGATTTTTTGCAGCGTAGCAAGGCACATCCCTATGTAGAGGATCAGCCTGAGCGATAGGCTGGAGAGGGTAGTAGCCACCAGGGCTAGCTTTCTGATGTATAGAATTTTTTTAATTTTTCCCCATTCTTTATACTGTTATACATTCATAGGTTCCTTTTTGATAGCCTCATGGATATTGTACTTTTTGATTGATGTACATACACTGATCTAGATTTTATACCATGACACATTTTTTGACATATATACGATACAGATACAGATGATTCATGCTATGATTTGTTGAATTTATTTCATGTATGTATGATGTATGGACGCTTATATATATGATCATGTATGAATGCATTTTATTTATGCCCATGTGATATATGATGATCATGATATGGATGGATGCAATGTTATATAATTTTTGCATTATCTTTTCATGATATGATATGGATGCATTTATTTGTGTATATTTTCTATGCATGTTATGATGATGATGTATGCATATGGATGTATAGATGCAAATGCTTATGATATGCAATGATTTAAGATGATTAGAATAAAAAATATATATTATTAATCACAACTCAAATGATAATGCAAAATGTATGATTTGAAATGATTATGCTGATGTATGATATGTATGATTATGATATGCATGCATGTTGATGGTTTGTGGATGCAGGGAAGATGCATTGATGATGTTTTTGTTGACTGTCATGATACCGAGTTAGCATGGAGAGAAAATAGAAGAATAAAGAATGAATGATTGTTGCTGATGATGATTGCTTCAAAAGATCCAAAAATTCCTTGATCCATCGAGGCTTTATTAGAGATGGTGACGAGACAATGCAAAATGCAGGATGGGATGCTCACACTTCGGGATTGGGATTTTCCATCATTCCTTATTGTTTGATATAATACATAGACATGATGCATCAAGGTATTGATAACCATGATGGTGTTGTATCTAGTGTAATGGAATTTGAGTCAACAAGCAAATAGGATAATTCTTGTTCACACCTTGACATATGAAAATGTTTTTGGAATACAAGTTAGAAGCTTAGAATATATTGGACCAAAGCATATGCAATAGTCAACAACATACTCCAAAGGACCTTCCCACACACATCTAACCAAGTACGCGCCAAGATTATTTTACAAGAGTGTCCACAAGCACAACAACTAAAAGATAATGATCGATGCCCCACTCCTTTCTCTCTAAATAATTTTACTAGACATCATCGAGAGGTCCTCAGAATGGGTCATTAAGATAAATCATAAGAAAATATCAAAGACAAATAGTCAGGGTTATCTATAACTCTTGCCTAGTTTGAGTTTAGTTGAAAGGTGATGTCTGATGCTAATTTCCATCATAGGAAGGATACATCCTAGGACATGTTGATCAGAGGGTTGTTTGATGTTGGGACTATGATGCTAAGATGAGTCGTTGCCATAAACTTCACTGACGCGTTTACTTATGATTGAGACTTTAGATTTTGGCTTTTGGGTTCACACTTTACAACTTGCTATACCAGCTTTCTACTTGTTTTTCCAAAGGGTGAAGGCAACGATAGTTTATGATAGGTGAAATTTTATTGCAGGTGAAAGTGAGATGGGATGGATGGGTTTTGGATTTTTTGGAATATTTTAAGGCTATTTTTGGAATTTTGAAAAAAATTTAGGTCGTTTTTGGTCTTTTTGAATGGTTATATGAATGTTTAGGATTTTCTAATTTTCTGAGGCTATTTAAGGTTTTCTAAGTTTTTGAGGCTTTTTATATTTTTTAAATTTTTTCTATTGTTTTTGGATTTTCCATTTTCAAATGTTTTTGTGTTTTCTGAATATTTGGATGTTTTGGGATTTTCAAGATATTTGGATTTTTTTGATTTTCTGAATATTTGGATGTTTTTGGATTATCTGAGTTTATGAATTTCGACCAAGAACCTAACCTAAAGACCTATACCAAGGGCCTTGGGGGCTGATCAAAGATTAGCCTTGCCTATGTTATACACGCAGAGACCATGTGGTTCGACTGACTTGACCCATTTATAAGAGAAAGATATGAATATACGAGAGACGACAGTTAATTACAACAGACTGCTAAAGGACTGACCTAGGGTGTCTTGGGGGCACATCAATGATGGCCTTGTCTACATTCAAGCTTAGAGATAATGTAGTTCGACAAGCAGACATTGTTTTCTGGATTTTCGATGTTCGACCTTTTTAGGGATTTTGATGTTTTATGGATGTTTTAGATTTTTCCTTTACAATTTTCTGAATATTTTTTTATTTTCATTGTATAGGTTTTTGCAAATGTTTTTGGATTTTCTAGATAAGATTTTATGAATGTTTTTGGTGTTTTTTGATAAGATGTCCCATGATCTCAAGATATACAAGAACTCAATTGTGACGAATAACAGAATGCCCCTAGTGTGATATGTTAGCCTACTTTGATAAAGGCAGGACAAACTAACCTTGATAATATGCCAAGTAGTGCTAAAGAGTTCATGATACCTTACAATGACAAGCCATGATAAGGATGCAGATTAGGGATGAATGGTGGTGCAAATAATGATAGGACAAAAGAGCCAAAGAATAGATGGAGATGCTTTATTTACGCAAGGCACCTGTTTTCCAGGTTTTCACCAAGGTACTTTCCTAAAGTGCCACCAAAGTGGTTTTCACTAGAGGACGAATTTGTTTTTTACTCTTTTCAATCCTTTTTCCCATTTTTTTGGATATTTGATCATTTTTTGATTTACACCTTTCATGTTTAGGCATAAAACTTTTTGAGATGCAAGTTGTTGATTGGCTCCTGCAAGGGTTCACCTTCAGGGGTTGACAGTTGGTATGCTCCTGATCCGTAGCTTGTTGTGAAGACAAAGGAACCCAACCAGTTAGGCTCAAAATTTCCTTTGTTGTCTTGATCAGGAATGTTCTTCTAATTTTTCTTTAAGACAAGGTCGCCTACCTAGAATGACTGACATTTGATTCTTTTGTTATAGCTCCGTTTTAGTTAGTTTTGATATACAAGTGATTAAGAGTGTCAAGATAATGTTCATCCAAGAATTCTAGCTCATTCAGTCAAGACACTCTGTACTCTTCCTCAGTTATCAGATCCTTCAATGATACTCACAATGATGGGAGCTCAACCTCAATAGGAAATATGGCTTCTGATCCATAGACTGGGGAGAAAGGGGTTGCACCTGTAGGCATGCAGATACTGGTTTGATAAGCCCAAAGAGCGGGATTTAGTTGTAGATGCCAGTCACGACCATCTTCATTAACTATTTTCTTTAGGATTTTTAGGATAGTTTTGTTTATTGCTTTTGCTTGGCCATTTCCTTGGGGATAGTATGGGGTAGAGAATCGGTGTTGGATATTGAATCTTTGGCACAACTCTTTCACATCCCAATTCTTGAGTGGTGTCCTGTTGTTTGAGATGAGGGTTTGTGGTACACCATAACGAAAAATTAGGTAATTCAGGATAAACTTGGCTATCTACTTCCCTGTTATATAGGTCATAAGAATAGCTTCAACCCACTTAGTAAAGTACTCAGTGATGGTTATGATAAACTTATGGCCATTGGATGAGGTGGGAGTGATTTTTCCTATGAGGTTAAGTCCCCTCTACGAAAAAGGCCATGGTGTGATCATCGGTTGCAACTCTTGAGTTGGAGCATGAATCAGATCCCCGTGTTGACACTGGATGCATTTCTGCACATATTGATGGGCTTCATTTTCCATAGTTGGCCAATAGTACCCAATCCTCAAAAGTTTCTTAGCTAAGGTCATACCACTAGTATGGGACCCACATATGCCATCGTGCACTTTTTTTAAGGCAGTTAGGGCTTCCTCTTGGTTAAGACATCGTAGTAATGTCCCTTCAATGCTTCGACAATAAAGGGTATCACCTAAGATAAAAATCAGGATGCCTTTTTGATAAAGGTCTTTTTAAGGTTTGGGGTGATATTTGATGGAAGGGTTCCTCTGTTAAGGTAAATAAAGATGTCATGGTACCACTAGGATCCAAGACCAACAATGACACATGTGAATTCAGATTCAAGGATTTTGAAAGTTGGTACGAGAAGCTGTTCTACCAAGAATTCACATTGGAGGATGTTGTTCGACATGTCTAGTAATGATCTAATTATTGCGATGGCATCTACTGCTCTATTGTTCATGCAAGGAATCTTCTCAAAAGTAATTTCTATAAAAATATCTTTGAGATTGTCCACCATCTTCTTGTAAGGATTGAACTTGTCATCTTTAGTTTGATAGTCGTCATTGACTTGGTTGATAACTAGCTGTGAGTCTCCATAGACTTTCATCTTTTGTGTTTGCCACTAAACTGCTATCCTGAGATCTATGATCAAGGCTTCATACTCAACAATGTTATTGGTACATGGGAATGATAGCTATATGATTTTGGGATGCAATCACCTTGGGGGGTGATGAAAAGAATGCTTGCTCCTGATCCATGTTGGGTGAACGATATATCAAAGTACATCTTCCTTTGAGCTGTGAGATTAATAAGGAACATAATTCGTTAGGGAACTCAGATATTAAAGGGTTCTCATCATAGATGGGAGCTTCTGCTAGCTGGTCCATGATCATTTCCTTGTGCTCCACATACTCTATGTCAAACTCTATCAAGATCATTACCCATTTAGCCATTCGTCCCATGAGGGTTGCTTTGGATAACAAATATTTTAATGGTTCAATATTTGTGATGAGCTTGATTTGGTGTGACATGTAATGCCTAAAATTTTGTGAAGTGAAAACTACCACTAGGCATGCTTTCTCAATGGATGAATAGTTCATCTCATATAGCCTACCAAGGTTTTGCCGATGTAGTATATGTCTCTTTCTTTTTTGTTCTCATAATGTTGTTCTAAAAGAGCTACTAATGCTATGGGTGTTGTTGATATGTATAGGATCAATGGCTTGTTTGGTATTGGTGGCATGAGCACTCGAGGTGTTAGTAGATAATCCTTGATCTACTAGAAAGCTTTATCACAATTTTCATCCCATTTGTAGGTTATCCCTTTATGGAGAAGATGTGAAAAGGGATGAATCTTATCCAATAGCTGGGCTAAAAATATTTTTATGGATTGCAACCTTCCTTGTAATCCTCTCATCTGTTTCAATGTATGTGGTGGTTCCATGTATATGATGGCTTTTACCTTTGCTGGATAAATTTCTATCCCTCTTTATGAAACGATGAAGCCAAGAAGTCTTCCTAATGTGACCTTGAACACACACTTTTTTGGATTCAGTCATACATTGTATTCTTCAAGCCTGTCAAAGATAGGTCCTAGGACTTGTATGTGCTCACTTCTCTTCTTTGATTTTTCCAAAATATCATCCACATAATATTCAACTATTTTGTGGATCATGTCATGAAAGATGAGGGTCATTGCTCTTTGATAAGTAGCTCCTGCATTCTTCAACCCAAATGGCATCGCATTCCAACAATAAGTTCCCCATGGAAAAGTAAAGGTAGTTTTATGTTGATCCTCTTTGGCAATTATGATTTGATTGTAGCCTGAAAAAGCCATCCATGAGTGACAACATTTCATGCCCAACTGTTAAATCCATAATGAGATCGATGTTGGGAAGAGGGAAATCATCCTTCAGACATGCCTTGTTCAAATCTCTTAAATCAGTACATATTCTGATGCCCCCAATGGGTTTTGAGACTAGTACCATGTTTGAAACCCACTCAAGATAATCTATCGGTCGAATGAATCCAATGTCAAGAAGCTTTTATAGTTCCAGTTTAACCAAGAGTGCTATCTAAGGGTTCATCTTAATTTCTTCTTGACTGGTTTGGTGTCAGGATAAACTGCTAAGTGGTGTACAACCACTTCTGGATCAAGGCTTGGTATATCTGTGTATGACCATGCAAAGTTAGCTCTTCTCTCTTTAAGGAATGCTGCAAGGTTCTTCTATTCTTTGTCCAACAAGGATTGAGCATAAAAAGTGATCTAAGGTGCTTCTTCTGTTCCCACATTGACTGGAGTAGCCTTTTCTACTAGTACTGCTGACTTTTCTTGATGCATTGCACAAAGGGGGAGATTGAATCCCTCATCCTCGGGCACCTTAGAGAGGGTTTCACCATTAGATGCTTCCTTTGTTTTTACTATTTTGGGACCAGAGAGTGCCACTAGGTGGTTTTCACTCAAGGATCTTCATGTTAATTGCATTTCATTTATTTTGGGAATGAAGGGTTCAATCGTATCTCCATAGTATGCCCCTGTATCGAGCTCTATGTTGAAGCTTTCTTTTTGATCTACCCATGATAAGTTGTCTCAGAGTCCCATGAATTTTGAGATTTCTTCATCATTTTTGAATAAATATAGAACCGATGGTCCTTGTTGGTCCATGTCAATGAATTGTGGGTATACTAGGTGTATTTCAGTT
>VDFB02000016.1:9873828-9919415 GCA_007258455.2 Sequoia sempervirens | reverse complement strand
CAATCTAACCACTACTCCCAACTATTTTGAGCATTTAAGTACATATTGTATGCTAGATTAGGAGGCATGTGTCAAAGCTCATATTTATTGATGCAAAATAGGTCCAAAGTCACAAATTTGGCGTAGAGTTAGTTATAGTTTTGTACAAAATTTCAAGTGCCACATAGAGCAAAAATATTCCAGTTTTTTATATCATGTCAGCAAATTTGGCACTTCATCAAGATTTGTATCTTCATCAACATTAACAAAAGCAAAGGTATGTACTTGAATCCCTTGCATTTAAATTTTCAAGTAAGAAAATATTTTATATTTTTCCCTCAAATCACATAATATATATATTAGTGTGTATTTATTTATTGCAATAAAGGAATTAACCTAAGCCAACACATTAAATATTCTAAGGATTTGTGCTTTGGAAAAAATGCATAATAATTTATTTGTTGGATGTCATGTTGTATAGTTTAGAAAGCTCAAAATATGAATAGGATTTTAAGTCCATATATTATGGTAGCTTACAATGCAAAAGAAGGAAGGAAATCTATTATCAATTTTAATCTACAATTTAATACCATATGAAAAATCACATGTATTATCTAAAATTAATTCTTGACATATTAATTTTATAAAATACACTTACCATTCAATAAACTTCTCCCAAGAAAGAAACCCTAAGTGAACATTAATTGAACCCTAATTGTAGATTCATAGCTCTAATCATAACCCTAAGCGAACACTAATCCTAATCAAACCCTAACCCTAGCCTTAAAGTTATCATATAATCTAATTATCTCTCTTATCTAAATTTGGGTTGAATTATTTTTCCTTTATTTTTAATTGCATATATTTTTTGTTTATTAGATATTATTTTATGAATATATGCAAATATAATTTTACTTCTACATTCATTCTATTCCTATTTTTTTAATGATATTTTAACATTCATTTTGTAGTATATTAGATCAATCTCACATATAAATATGAAACCTAAAAAATTTAAAATAATATTCAAGTTTTCCCCACTTCAATTTATCATTTTATGTTATTTGAATTAAAATATTTTAAATCATACTCTTAATTCATCTAAAAAAGAAAAACAAATTGATATATATTTTTTTATTAAATACATTTTAACTTATTTTCTTGGATTGTATAAATATCTTTCTTTATTTACATTTAGACATTTTATTTACAATATATAGTATAAATATGTGGTAAAAGGCTTGGGTATTATCATCATGATTGAGTGCACCCTCTCCCCTAATAAATGTTTTTATTTTGTAGAGGGACAAGTTTGCATGGTCGTAGATCAATCGTCGTGTGATCTCAGCCGTTCCCTGCCATCCCACGATGACCCCACCAGTTGATCATGATATCACGGGCGAGCGCCACATGTACTGGGCCCTCTCCCCTAATAAATGTTTTTATTTTGCAGAGGGACAAGTTTGCATGGCCGTAGATCAATCATCGTGTGATCTCAGTCATTCCCTGCCATCCCGCAATGACCCCACCAATTGATCATGATATCACAAGGAAGCGCCACGTGTACTGGGCCCTCTCCCCTAATAAATGTTTTTTTTTGCAAAGGGACAAGTTCGCATGGCCGTAGATCAATCGTCGTGTGATCTTAGTCGTTCCCCGCCATCCCGCGATGACCCCAGCAGTTGATCGCGATATCATGGGCAAGCACCACGTGTCTCATCCAGTGAAGCTGAAGGAATGATAAATACTTTGATGCATCTTTAATACATTATGTTGAGAGTTACTAAAGTAGTTATAAGATGCATGTGTTTTAAATCAACAGAGATGTTATAATCCTAGTAGAAAGGTGCTCGATGGTTAATAACAAGCTGGCGACTGTGTTGAATGAACAGGATTGCCAATGGTTGAGATCCACGGTTTCCCGCCATCGCGTGATCAAAAGTTACAAGGTCTTTATTGATTGTGATATCACGGGTGAGCACCACGTGTCTCATCCGGTGAAGCTAAAGGAATGATAAATACTTTGATGCGTCTTTAATACATTATGTCGCGGGTTACTAAAGTAGTTATAAGATGCACGTGTTTTAAATCAACGGAGATGTTATAATCTCAGTAGAAAGGTGCTCGATGGTTAATAAAAAGGCTGGTGACTGTGTTGAACGAACAGGATTGTCAATGGTTGAGATCCACGGTTGCCCGCCATCGCATGATCAAAAGTTGCGAGTTCTTTATTGATTGCGATATCACGGGTGGGCGCCACGTGGATCTCCTTGGCAACAAGTAGTATGGTAAAAAATTGATATATTTATTTTATTTTATTTATTAAATACTTACTAGCATATATATTAATTAATATAAAATATGCGAGAGATATCCTTTTGATGCGTCTATTGTACTATTATAAAATAGGCACCTCCACAAAGATATCTCTTGGTGTATTTTGTATATATTAATAAATAATATATATGCTAGTAGCATTTGCAGCACAACATGAAAGACAAGATTAGAATTACTTTTAGTTATAGAATTAAGGTTAGGGTTAGATATATATTTAGTTAGGGTTGGGGTTAAAAATAGTGTCAGTGTTAGTTTACGATTAAGTTTACGGTTAGAGTTAGAGTGAGAATTATTGTTGAGATTGAACCATAACCATCTAACCTTAACCTTAAACCTAATTGAACCCTAACCCTATTTGTAATTGAACTTTAACTCTAACCCCAACCCTAACCCTATCATTGAACCCAAGCCTTATCCTAGAACCCCAACTCTAATTAAATGGTAAACCTAACCTAAACTTAACCTTAATGTTAATCCCAACCCTAAGTCTATCTATAATTATAATCCTAACCCTTCTAATTTTTAAAATCCATAAAATATTAATTATCTATTTAGTTTTACTAATTATCTAATACAATTAAATTAAATATTCATTTTAAATTAATTAAACAATTATTAATTAGGATTTTAGAATAAATTAAGAAATAGGATCTATATAAAATCTTTTCTATTGTTTCCTATGTCCAAATCATTTCATTTTCTAAAATTATACTAAATTCTAGATATCATAATTAAACACAAAACTTTATTCTATTCTAATCCTAACCCTAGTTAAACCCTAACCCTATTTGGACTCTAACACTTACCCTAATTGAACATTAAATCTAATTGTAATTGACCACTAAGAATAATTGAATTTTCCCCTAACCCTAACCCTAACTCTAACTAAACCCTAAACCTAACTCTAATCAAACCCTAACCCAAACCTACTTTATTCATAATCCCAGCCTAGCACAAGCCTAATTGAACTTTAAAACTAGCAATTAGAGTATTAACCATAATTGAACTTTAAAACTAGCCTTAATTAAGTATTAACCCTAATTGAACATTTATTGAACACTAGTCCTAATTGTACCATAACCCTAACTTTGAACTATGGTTGAACTCTAATCCTAACCCTAACACTAATTCTTATCCTAATTGAACCTTAACCCCAACCTTAACCTTAACCTTGACCCTATTTGTAGACTCTTATTGAATTCATAACCTTAATTAAACCCCGACCTCATCCTCAATCCTAACCCAAATTGAACATTAATTGAACCCTAAACCTAACCCTAAGTGAACACTCATCCTAATTGAACTCTTTAACTTTTTAGTTAAAAATATTAAAGTGCCTTAGATTTTTCCCATTCTAGTAGTAGACATCATTCAGTTCCTAATGAGACTCCAAAATTTATACTTTTTATAATGTTTTATGCACACATAATATTATTAAAAGGGTTCAAGGTTTAAGGGTTTAGAGTTTAAAGTTTAAAGAAGGGTTTAAGGTTTAGGGATTAAGGGGCACTTGAGAAGAAGAGAGAGATAGAGAGTGAGCCAGAGAGAGACACGAGAGAGAGGGAGAGGGTAGGAGGAGGGAGAGAGAGGGTAGAGGGTAGATGGTAGAGGTTTAAGGAGTTTAAGGGTTTAGGGGTTTATGGGTAGAGGGGAGAGAGATAGAGGGATTCAATGAGAGAGAGGAGGGACTGGGAGAGGGATAGAGAGTAGAGGGTTAAGGGTAGAGGGTAGAAGGTAGAGGGTTAATGGTAGAGGGGAGGGAGATAAGAGTGAGTGAGAGAGAGAGAGACCTGAGAGAGGGAGAGGGGGTAGGAGGGTGAGACTTGAGAGAGAGAGAGGGAAAGAGGGAGGGAGTGGGAGAGAGATATGGGCCGATGGAGGGTTAAAAATAGAGGGTAGAGGGTTTAAGGGTTTAGATTTTAAGGGTTAAGGGTTTAAGGTTCTAGTTAATGGTTTAGGTTTTAGGGTTTAAGGGAGACATTAGAGAGGGAGTGAGTGAGAGATAGATAAAGACCTAAGAGAGGGAGGGGCGTAGGAGGGAGAGACTTGAGAGAGAGAGAGAGGGTAGAGGGTAGAGGGTAGAGGGTTTTGGGTTTAGGGTTATGGGTAGAGGGGAGAGAGATAGAGGGATTCAGTCAAAGACAAAACCCCAACCTTAGGATTTTCCCAATACCATAAAAGACTAGTAACATAAGACGGGACAGGAAAGGACATATTCAAAAGATGCAACATACTATGTTGATATGTCCTTCAATATTCTTAAGAAGATCCATGATCTGTTTATAAAGGAAGTGACTTCATAGATGCATCAAGTTCAATTATGCATCTTTTAAACAATGAGGAAGCATTTCAAGTTGTTTTCAAGCCCCTCTCACCATAACCCTATTGGAAAGTCACACATCATAGGAAGGTGAGTTGTTAGGTCACCCACATATGTGACAGGTGGCTATCCAATAAATATGAAATGAGGATACTATGTGTATTTATTACACATAAAAAAGAAGAGCAATGGTTGAATCAAGGTCATGATACAAGTACAAGGACAACACCTTTGCAAGAGCTAGCTACAAGAGGCAAAGGGGATTGATATTATTCATTCATGGGTGTACTGGTGAAAGTGAATGTAATAGGTAAAGGTCATTTTCATTGATAAGGACAACCAACAATGCATGCTACAATGGTCTCATGAAGGACAAAAACAAAAACAAAATCTAAAGTTGCACAAGGCTCTATTCAAGGCCTTCACAATCAAACATTAGGTGAACAAGTTGCTAGATAACATTCAATGCATGATGTTTTAAGGATTAAAGGCATAAAAGGAAAAGACATTCAAGAAACATCAACTCTAGTTGACACAGATAATATGCCTATTGAAAACATGTCATTGCAAGAGTTTTATGACATCAATGGAACCCTCATATCATGTGATCGAGATACAATTGATATGCTCATAACCTTTCATGTAGGGGTTTCGGTCATCATGATTGATCCAACATGGATCATGATTGCATACAAGAAACAAAAAGTTACAAATGAAAATTAAGCAGTTATGATTCAGGAGACGTCTCATGTTGGAAGCCAAGGCCATAGTACAAGTGTATATGAACAACAACTATGAGGTTATGCTACAAGACAGCCATGCAGGTTCATGTAGGACATCAAGCATTACAATGGTACAAGTGCATAGGAACAACAATCAACAATCAGCAACAAGTAGTGAAGGAAGCAAAGCATAGTTGTATTTTTACCTTTTCATACCATTGATCATCCATTCCAGCAATAGGCTATAATAGTGAAGGCATATACTTGCACAGGGGTGTTTTAATGAAGATATTCAACATAAAAATCATCATAAATCATGGTGCTTCAAGGGAACAGAGCATAGTCATGAATAAGAGCAGTACCATTAAAGGCTATAGGTTTGCCTTCATGTTATCTATGAATTTGAAAAAATAAATCTACACTGGGTGACAACATGACTATAGCCATGAAATGGATTGCAGTGAGATAAATAATATAAATGGTTGTTGCCACTATCTCATTTTCTCTTTGGATAGTCATTACTAAGTCCTAACAAGTGAATAGCAAAGGGATAGGTGTCAATAATATACCTTCATTTGAAAATTCCTACACTTTTGGTGATCTCATTGACCCAATAAGGCATTGCTTAGAAATCATTTCATATATTTTTGACAAAATCAAAAGGAGGACTGATGTATCCAATTGTAAGAAGAGAGCAATGTCCAAGGGAGGGGTAGTACCATCATCTTAGGTACCACTGCTGCAAGATGATAAATGACAATCCTTGTGTTTGTATGCATGGAGGTCCTAAAGCATACTTTGGGTAAGGTACATTCATGGCATCTTTTGGTGAAAGGTTTCCCAAGCATGAGAAAAGATATAGTGTTCCATCAGGCTATGTTGTATGATTCAGTATTTGTTCATCTTTACCTATAGCTTGCTAAAAATTGAAAATCAATGACCTATTTTATCTTGGGATTGTGTTGTAGTTATCTCATGTTCCAAATAGCTGATAATGTCGATGAATAGACAATTCTATTTGATATTATCCTATTATGTTGAGCTATTAAATGATATTATCTGTTGTTGTTAATGTTGTTTATGATATTGGTGCAGAGGTTGTAAACACATTAAGGGATCACCCTCCTGGGGCTTGCAGAGTCCGAAGTGTAGGAGGCTTTTTTAAAGTCCTCATCAATTGGTCCAGGTCCTTTGAGCTACCCTTGATTGGGATTGGAAATTCCATAGGTAGATTAGAAGACCAACCTAGTTACATTGTAAAACAAAACCAACACTTCCCTCTACCCTTAACCCAAAACCATAAACCCTTAACCCTTAAACCATCTACCCTCTACCCTTAACCCCCTCTCCTTCTATCTCTCTTCCACTCCCTCCCTCTCTCTCTCTCAAGTCTCTCCATCCTACCCCTCTCCTCTCTTGGGTCTCTCTCAGCCATAACCCTCCCTTCCTTTATCTCTCTCTCTCTCTCTCAAGTCTCTCTCCCTCTAGCACCACTTGCTCTCAAGTCTCTCAGAGTCTCTCTCTCTCTCTCACTCCTCCTCACTCACTCTATCTCAGTCTCTCCTCCCTGCCCCTTCTCCCTCTCTTAGGTCTTTCTCTCACTAGCTGCTCCCTCTGTCTCTCCCCTCCCATAGCCCTAAACCGCCAAACCATCCTGCCTCTACCCTTATCTCTCTTCCCTCCCTAAACCTAAGCCCTTGTCCAGCAAACTCTAAACCCTTAAACCCTCTCTACCCTCTACATTTAACCCTCTGAGCAAAATATCTCTCTCCCACTCCTCCCTCTTTCCCATCTCTCTCTGCAGTCTCTCTGTCTAGCACCCTCCCTCTCGGTCTCTCTCTCCTTCCTCCCTTCCTCTCTCTCTCTCTCTCTCTCTCTCTCTCTCTCTCTCTCTCTCTCTCTCTCTCTCTCTCTCTCTCTCTCTCTCTCTCTCTCTCTCTCTCCCCTAGGTCTCCTCTACCCTTAACCCTTAAATCCTTAAATCCTCTACCCTCTGTATCTCTCTCTCACTCCTCCTCTATCTCTCCCCCTCTACCTTCAACCCTAAGCCCTAAACCTTAACCCTTAAACTCTAAACCCTTAAACCCTCTATCCTCTACGCTTAACCCTCTACCCTTTATCTCTCTCCCACTCCCTCCCTCTCATTCTCTCAAGACTCTCCATCCTACCCCCTCTCCCTCTCTCAGGTCTCTCTCTCTCTCACTCACTCCCTCTATCTCTCTCCCCTCTACCTTTAACCCTAAACCCTAAACCCTTAAGCCTTAAACTCTAAACCCTTAAACCCTCTACCCTCTACGCTTAACTCTCTACCCTCTATCTCTCTCCCACTCCCTCCTTCCCTCCCTCTCTCTCTCAAGTCTCACCCTTATCTCCCTCCCCTCTACCCTTAACCTTCTACCCTCTATCTCTCTCCCACTCCCTCCATCTCTCTCTCACTAAATCCCTCTATCTCTCTCCCCTCTACCTGTTGTTTGTTTTTACTGTAACCAGGTTGGTCTTCTAATTTACCTATGGAATTTCCAATTCCCAATCAAGGGCAACTCGAAGGACCTGGACCAACTGACAAGGATTTTAAAGACCTCCTACACTTTGGGCTCTCCAAGACCCGGGAGGGTGATCCCTTAATGCATTTACAACCTCTGCACATTATCATAAACAACATTAACAACAACAGATAATCCCATTTAATAACTCAACATAATAGCATAATACTGAATAGAATTGGTTGTTCATCAGTAATATCAACTATTTGGAGCATGAGATAACTACAACACAATCCACAGTGTAAAATAGTCATTGATTTGCAATTTGTAGCAAGCGCCCATACAAATTAGTACAACTTACATCAGTGCCATATATCCATTAAGGGAGTCAAATTCATAAACATCTAAGGGTTTATGATAGATTTAACACATAACATATAAGATCCTTGAGAACTTCCTCCAAGATATGACAGGAGATCTTCTAGAACTACCAGTTCATGGACAATTCTTGAAGTTATACTTCACTTGAAGTATTCTTTTCCATGAACAGTAGTTTAGGTTTGTATATTTTGTATATATTTTGTACATAGTTGGGGTTGTTTTGTCCGAATAGTCCCTTTTTGGTCATCTTTGCATCTTGGTCTGCTCTACTTGAGATTCTAGATTCTCGCTTCATTCCAGTGGAATGAACGTCCCCAACTGGAGCCACTAATGGAACTTCAGTATTTTTCTCCTTATTTTTCACTCATGCCTTGCCTTATGTCTTTGGTCTTTCATGGCGTTTGAGTTTTCTAAGGGTTGGGGATTTAGCTTTGTCTTCATGTAAAACCCTAATGTTTATTTCACGCTTTGGCTGGGTTCTATTTCACTGTTACTTTTGATGGGGTTTTAAAACAACTTATGTCATATCAGTTCATCTAGGTTGACTCCCTTTGATTTTAATACTTTATTTCCTCTGCAGGGTTTTATTTCCTAAGTTTCGGTTGGCCCCGTGTTTCATCTTTTAACAAAAAACTTATGTCATTGTTTACCGTTGGCCTAGTGATGTCCCCTCATCCTTTTTAATGAATGTTTTATTTTGCAAAAAGGATCGAATTCATGCTACCATTGATCAAATTTCCTTCGGATATCAACGGTTTCCTACCATCATGTGATCGGAAGCTGCAGGATTTTTGCCGATTGCAATATCACGGGCGGTCGCCATGTGTCCTTCTGGGGGATGAAATTGTGCGACCACTAATCAACTATCATTTGATCTCAGCCATTCCTTGCCATCCTGTGATGGCCCCACCACAGTGCTTTGGTCGATCGCGATATCACGGGCGGTCGCCACGTGTCTCATCTAATGAAGCCAAAAGAATAAAGGAAATACCGTGGAACATTAATTCGGCCTTAAATACATTAAAAGGCGGGTTACTAAAGTGCTCTTAAGATGCACGTGATTCAAATCAATGGATGTGTTATAATCTTGATGGAAAATCTGCTCGAGGGTTAATGATAGGGCCGATAACTGTGTTGAAGGAATGAGATCATTGATGCTCAAGATCTACGGTTGCCCGCCATCGTGTGATCCGAAGTTGCAGGATTTTTACCGATTGCGATATCGCAGGCAACCATCACGTGGACTTCCTTTGTAGCGTATGGTATAGTGGGCCCCTTATGGCCATGTTGGTGATTGTGTCAGCCTGTTTTGAAGGTAGTCATCGATGATTTGATCAAAATGAAGGATCGACGGCTCAAATTTAAATCTACATCAAATATGGTTGGAGTCATTCCTGTAGCCCGCGAGTGAGCTTTAATGGCGGATGAGACATTTACTGGAACAATTTGATCAAAATAAAATCAATTCTCCTACTTTATGTGTGTCACAAAGCATTTAGGTATTTTGCGAAGTAGTTTCAGAGCCAAGAGCAAGGTTGTGAACCCTGATAGCCGTAATTTGGGATTTCTACGAAAAGAGCCATGAGTTAATTTTTTTGTTTTCCGGTCACTCTGTGCTTGAATTAAGAAAAATATTTGATGTAATTATCATAGGGCTTGTTGATAAACATTTTAGGGCTATAGTTTATTTAAATTATGAGAAATTTCAATATTTTGTTCTGTAATTTCATATCTCTGTTAGTCCTAACTATTTGAAGTGTGAAGTTATAAGAAACCCTAGTTTGTCTGAGATGGCACCACCCAAGCAACATTCTGGCCAGATTGACTATTTAAAAAGAAACCTGTATGATGATTTCCTAGATCAATTTCCCTTCTCAACAATTGATAGAAAGAAGGGATTGGTTCTAATGCGAGGGAAAATCCTGGGGGAGGGGTTAGTATACAATTGTTCCAACATAGCCAATGCTAGGGTTCCTCTCACGGGTTTGGAAATGTTCAGATTGTGGTATGGAAAGAGGAATTTTCCTCACCCTTTTTCAAATGGATGGATGTATGATATGGGGAAGCTGGTGGTACCAAATGTTTTCCCTGATGTAGACCTACTTAGGGCAGTAGCTGCAAGATATGACCCTGTCACACGGGTAATTAGGGATAATGATGGAAAGATTTTGTTAAGCATTAACAGAGATGATATTCAACATATTTTTGAGTTGAGTGAACTGAGTGAGGACTTGGTGCCTATCAACCTTGAGAAAATGAAGCAGGAATATGCAAAGTTGAAGTCTCTTTTCAGAGCTAAATTGCTTCCACCTCATCTGGCTAGGGCAAGAGGTTCAAGATTTCATATCAGCCCCAATGACCAGGAACCTTTCAGATTAAATTGTTTTGAAAATCATTTCTTGGCCAAATTTTATTCATTGTGTCAGATTTTGGGTTTCAGTCCTGGTGCAGTGATGCCCATTGCATACATGTTCATGGGGGTGAAAATACAACACCCTAACTTCTCTGTCACATATGACTTTGCTTCTCTCTTGGTTGAGAGGATACATGAGGGGCTGTCAAAGCTGTAGAAAAATGATACCAGCACTCAATTATTTTGGTATTCTATGCTGATACATATGTTTTTATTCAAGAATGTTGGCTTCTTCTTTGAGAAGATGAAATTAAAGCAATCGGTTGATGGAGAAAGATTGCCAATACAGATATGGGCTGTAGATTTATCTTGTAATAAGGAAAGCACTAGTTATGTGCAATTTGATAATTATTTTTCTTCCAGATTGAGGGCTAGATTTATGGTGAATGTACCTAGGATTCTTGAGGAATTACATGATTTCCTCAAGCCAAAGGGGAGGAAGCCAAAATTAAAAGTTAGCCATAACTGGGGTGACATTATTCCATACCCAGTCAGCACTATTTTGAGGGTATATGGTTTTCAAGGAGCCCCTCATGTACTACCATACAATGTGCCACCAAGAGTGGGGTTTGTAGAAGTTATGTGGTAGATAGGTTGCATCCATGAGGACAACCTCACAGGGAGGGGTAAGGGAACATTTTTCCCTGATTATACAGTGGTATCTGATTTTTCCTTTTCAAAAGGAGGCTGGGTGCACTTTGAGAAATTCTTTGAGGATTATCATTTGAGATGTGGTCCAAAGCGGCAGCATGATCCTGAGGGTTTTTTTACCCTTTTTAGAAAAAAGAATAAAGGTTGGAAAGTTTGTGCATGAGTTCAACTTTCTCAAGGACCTGATCAGAAATGAGTTCGACCTAAATAAGCAGGAGTTGAACAAGGAGAAATGGATAGCTTATGATAAGCTATTAGATATTGTGCACAAAATGGATCCGAAATATGATCCACTATTGGAGTTCAGTCCCCACCATAAGAAAATTGATTTTTTGATGGCGAACTTCAAAGAGATTATGGGCACTTTGAGAACCAAAAAAGTAAACTTAGAGCTAAGTTTGGGTGTACAAGAATAAGGTGCCAGACCATTTGAAACAAAGCCAGCATACCAACCTATAGAAAAGTGGCCCATTTACAGGAGAAAAAAGGATAACAACAGTGATGAGGAAGAAGTGGACAGAAAGGGGAAGCAAATTATGAAGTTTCCTTCACAACTAGGTCCAAAATTGAAAGTGTCTGGGACAATTAAAATCATTGATTTAGAGTCATCACCAGAAGATAGTCCCCCATCACCACCATCTGAGCCAAGCCCTAAAAGGAAAAGAACTGATCAACCACAAGAGATTTTGATAGATGAAATTATTGTTACTGATCAGGAACATGCAGGTTGGTATGCATTCCCCTCCTAGGCTAGCTGAATTGGTTTTATCTGATTTAGATATGAAAGGAAAAAGTGTACAAGATGCAAGAATGGAAGCATGTAAGGAGTTTCTAGATGACAATGCATTTGTAAAGACTAATGTCTTCTTGCAATTGGTATGGAGGATGAAGTTTGAAGAATATCAAAATAAATGTAAGGAGAGAAGAGAACTAAGACCTGACAGGTCATACCAGGAGAATGATGAGGAAGTGAAAGCTGAATTAATGGAACAATTTAAGAACATCACTCCTAAGGAAGGTAGAAAATTGGTGAGTCAGGCTAGTGTATTGACTCTGCCTGAATGGGACATTGTAGATGTAGTAGTCTTTAATGCTATTATGAAGTCCAAGCATCCCTTGCAAAAATCTGAAGAAGAAGTCAAGGCAACACTTCAAGATTCTACTTTCAGTGAAGAGTATGAAACCTTGAAAATTTGGGCATTGGCCCCACAAGGGAGAAAGCCAAATATTACAGACATTAAACCAAATTTCAGAGGGGGATTAATAATAAAGAGAGCTTCAAAGGCCTCAACCACCGAGGCCACTAGTTTAACTGTGAATGTGGCCAAATTGGCCCAAAAGACTACTGAAAGGGAGGAGGCTGAAAAGAAAAGCCTAATGGAGAAGTATAACCTTTTGATTGAAGAATATAGCAAGATGCAACAAAGGAATGTTGAGTTACAAACTGAGGTGGAAAGGTTCAGGTATAGATAGATTGGGGAGACATCAAGTGATCCAGGGACCAGTACATTACCTTCCATAGCAGGGTCAGCGCCTCTTGATTCTCCAATTGTTTCCACACCAGGGTCTCCCTGTCAGAATCCTGCCTTCACCCCTTCTTTAGAGGAAATTAATGAAGAAACAGAGTGCTCTATTGATCCTACAAAGAAGCAGCTCTTGCAAAGAATTGATGAGTTATAGGCATCTTTGAGGGTAAGCGACAAGGGATCTTTTTCAAAGCAAAAAGAGATTGTTACTACTGTTTTAAGGCATTTGAATGAAAATGTTGATAATAAATTGCTATCTATACATTCTTTATATTCTTTGCTATTAGATGCAATAAAGAATATTGATAGGGATCAGGAGGTAGTGATACCATCGATTGAAAATTGGATCCCTAGGGCCAGTGATCTGGATGTCATGTATAAGGCTTCAAGGTTTGATACAAATAATAGGCCCCAATCATTAAAGCCTAAGTGTTAGTTAAATCATTTCAAGGTTTTCAGACCTTGTCAGATGATTTAAGTAGGAAGATCAGGGAATTGGTGAAGAATTTTAATGATTGGGGTAACACATTGTTACCATATATAATTAATGAGCAGGGGAAAATCAGGTCACTCCAGCAGTGGCAGGATCAAGCAAGTGAAGTCATTAATGATCAAATTAAATTAATTTGTAATGACTCAGATTATGACTTGTTGGTGAGCTGTATGGATAAAATCATTAGTACCAGCTCATTTTTGGAATCTTTTGAAAGAGATGCAAATTAGGTAGCAGTAAAATACACACCTTATAATGCCAAGGTGAATGAGGTAATTAATTTTGACTGGCTGACTAATGAAGAATATCAAAGGTGGGTAGATAAATATTTGACTGAGGAGGAATAAAAGAATGAATTACTAGCGGGTGGTAAATCAGATGTTGCGGTTACAACGGCCTCTGATTTTCCTTTGATGGCAGTCTCGACATGGGTTTCTTGTGGTTTTTTGTTACCTCAATTTTCCTTAGCTAACATGATGAACGGGAATATTCTCCAGGGTGATGGCTGTTGTAATAATTTTGACTGGCCGACTGATGAAGAATATCAAAAGTGGGTAGATAAATATTTGACTAAGGAGGAATAAAAGAATGAATTACTAGCGGGTGGTAAATCAGATGTTGTGGTTAAAACGGCATCTGATTTTGCTTTGATGGCAGTCTCGGCGTGGGTTTCTTGTGGTTTTTTGTTGTTGCCTTAATTTTCCTTAGCTGACATGATGAATGGGAATATTCTCTAGGGTGATGGTTGTTGTAATGATTTTTGAAATATCACCAGATGCTTCATTTGGCTAGTGACATGTGTACTTTATGGCCCGATGCTTATTTGCTCCTTCATTTTCTATAAGAAGGATTTCAAGGCCAGAAGTACGGGTTATCAAGTTAGATAATTTTGGTCGAGTCTAGGTGAAGTTGCAGAGCAAATTGTAAAGTCTGATGGTTTTAGAGAGAAATACAATTTAGGTTATGAGTTATTCTGTAATCGGTTTTGAATTCATGGGGATTTAATGTTGTATAACAGTACTAGCATTTGAGTTGAAATGATAAATTCAAACTCATGTCTCTCCATTGTACATGCATATCTGAATTTTGAATAAGATGACTAAGGGTTGTTTCATTCATCTCACGGTTGTGGTGTGTATAATCCTTATTTTAGCTTTAATTCAAGTAATTAATTAAAATGCTTGAATGGGATTATAGGCGGATATGTTTTGTATAAGGATTCGATAAGTAGTATTGGGTGAGAATGCATACTGATGAAATTGTAATGCAATATTGTCAAGGATCTTATAAGTTATATGTTATGTATTAAATCTATCATAAACCTTTAGATGCTTATGAATTTGACTCCTGCAATGGATATATGGCACTGATCTAAGTTGTACTTATTTATGTAGTTCAATAATTGTTTGACTTTTCCTAGAGCTTGCTACAAATTGCAAATTAATGACTATATTTTACTATGGATTGTGTTGTAGTTATCTCATGCTCCATATAGTTGATATTATCGGTGAACAACCAATTTTATTCGATATTATCCTATTGTGTTGAGCTATTCAATGGGATTATCTATTATGTGTTAATGTTGTTTATGATATTGGTGTAGAGGTTGTAAACACATTAAGGGATCTGTTGGTATAATTAAATGTCTTGTACCTTGTCCTAGGTCATGATTACACCTTATTTAAGTTTACTTAGGGACCACATAGGAGGTTGTTGGAGATTTTCCACCTTTGGTGGACTTGACATCTCATTACCTCATCACTTCCACCTTTTGTGGACACATCATGTGATTATCTCTCCACCTTTTGTGGGTGATTCACCTTTTGTGGTGATTATCAAATTATCCCTTTCCACTTTAGGTGGAGTGATAACTTTTCATTGTTGTCTCATGTCATAAGATTACGACACTTGTCATAATCTTATGCCCTTCTATGTTCTCACCTTGGCTATATAACCAAGGGGTCTCCTATGTAATTTTGTACAGCTCATTACATTCCATATTATTGACATTGAATATAGTTTATTCTTGTCATATTTTATCTCTCTTTTGTGCTTTCTATTAGGCCTCTAGATCTTGGGTGGCTACCTTCATAGCCCCTCCCGGGTCTTACAGAGCCCAAAGTGTAGGAGGCTTTTTAAATTCCTCGTCAGTTGGTCCAGGTCCTTCGAGTTGCCCTTGATTGGAATTGGCAATCCCATAAGTAGATTAGAAGACCAACTTGGTTACAATGTAAAAAATAAACCAACACCCTCTACCTTTAACCCTAAACCCTTAAACTCTAAACCCTTAAACCCTCTACCCTCTATCTCTCTCCCACTCTAAACTCTAAACCTTTCCTTGTATTCTTTTATAATTTTCATTATTCTTATTTATTTTACACTTACATTTACAAATACACATACATATGCATTTACTATTTTCATTTATTTCTCATGTAGTTTAATAGTTTGATCGATTTCATATTATGTGTTGAAGATTTTAGAATTTCAATTATATTAATTTATGCATATGTTGTATCTTTATTACAAAACTATATGCTCATTGCATTTACACTTGCATTTAGAAATACACATTTATATACATATATATAGATTTCTTTAATGATATGTTGCATTTATTGTTCTAGGAGAGCATCCAATAATTGCATTTACATTTACATTTAAAAATACATATACATACATATATACATACATACATACATACATACATACATAAATATATATATGTGCGTGTGTGTGTGTATGTATATCATTTATATTTAGTGTTCAGAAACAACCCATTAGGTCTGTAGATGGATAAAAATTCATAAAATCAGATCTCCCATACATGTTTTGTTGAAACCTAGGCTTGAACCTCTCATTTCACATGCTTTTCTTCACAAAACTCTTGAGGACAACAGCTATACCTTTTTTATTTCTCATCCTACGCCCTATTCATGCATCCTACAATTACAAGAGTATCCATGGGGCCTCTTACACAAGTTACAGTAATCAAAAAAAGTGTAAGATCCCCTTTATATCATGTTTGGACTACAAAACCCTCAAAAACAAGGTAACCGGGCTGTATGCAAAGAAATGAAGCTCTCTAACTCAAATCAATGCCTTAAGCCCTCAAATCAAATTCAAATCAAAGCTAACATATATCTTCATGACTTGGAATTGATTTCACATCAAAATATGGCTGCATGTGACCGTACAGTGCTGCATAATAAGAAAAATACATAAATTTTGAAGAAAAACACAGATTTTCGAATGTCAAGAGCTTGTGTTTTAAATCCTCAACTATCAACAACCATTACAATGATCACTTTATGCCTTTTAAAGGCCTTTACATGTCAAACACTGAACAACCACCTCTACAACTGACTTTTTAATCTTTTATGATCACATGAAACATAAAACACACTAATTTCAAGGTTGTTAACATCACTATTGAAATGTTTTAATTTTTTGACCTTTCAAACATTAAAAGTACATCATTAAATTAATCATGTAATGGCATAAAAATTAAAAACATCATGAATTAATTATGTAACCACATAAGTCAAATATAATTCTATCAAGAAATTAATATCAAATAGATAATATAATCGCATAACTCAAACATTTCAATGTTATTGATCTTCTTCTTCATCCAACTCTTTGTCTGTATCATCCGATCCAGATTTGACATTGTAAGGATGGTCATCATCATCATCATTATCATATCAATCAGCTTCGATAATGTCATCATCCACAAGATATCATCTTCATGAACATTAACCCTACATCATCATGATCTAGTTCCTCCTCTTCGACATCTTTATCGTGACATCATCAACTAACGTTGATCCCGATCATCATCTACATCATCTTCTAGTTCTTGATATCTTCTTCTTCACCACATTATACTTTACTGGCCTTCCTCTTGGATCATGTCTAACAACAAATGACCAACCCGGTTTACCTAGAACCTCTGAGTAAAATACCTGCTCACATTGGATTGGAAGAACATAGGGCTCATTTCCAGCTAACTCGATCAATCTTGTATTAACCATGGTAAATCCATTATCATGTTCAATAACAGTTCTCTCAGGATCATTTTCATTCAATTGTAGCTTGTACCATAGGACGACGAACAAAATTAATCTGAAGGACTTAAAGTCACACTCAAGTATATCATCCAAAATTCCATAGTATTGATTTTCTGAGACTTCTAGATGCATGTCGCTTCTAGATGGAACATTAGTCACCTAAAAGACTATAGTTATACCAGAATCACAAGTTTTCTTCATGTCATCCAACATTTTGATTTGAAATTTACGACCATTGCACCACATAGCCTTGTGATGTTTCACCTGCAATATGTCAAACATGTAAAAATTATTGCAATATCGTTAGTTGATAAACATATTTATTCTTGGCCGAATGTATGCAAAGAAAACAATCTCAACATATATATATATCAATATAATTGAAAATAATTAAATAATATGGGTGATTAATATATTTATACGTACCTGTTTATCTCTTAAACCATATGCTAAATCAATTTCCCTTTGTAACATTGGAATCTCCATTACGATGAGCTTCTTTAACCAATGAAGCCACACCTTCCCATGTTAATGCGCGACCAGATTGTTGACATCGTTCAATCCATACCGTCATCCAATCAAGATTGTTGGCGACGTACAAATGTAGTGCATCCCACTCTCGACCAATTGTATCAAAAAAATTTGAAATTCACAAACGACGTATAATTAGTTAAATACCACAGTATACGACCTTAATGTATAATTGATGTATATTGAAGATTAAAAATTAAATAAGTATAATATACATAAAAACCATGTGTAAAATGTATTCCAATTAATCTCCATGACCATCTTATAATTACCTCTCACTTTCCTCAATCTACATTTCCCCATCAGGTACTCCCCTTAAATTTGTTAATGGAGTTGGGATCCCAAATGCGATCTACATGGATCTTTGTTGAAAACTTAGGAAGATATTCACTAATGTATACCACGGTCTGGTATACCATATATCCCTCCACCATAGAACCCTTAAGATGTGCTCTTTGTCTAAGCAAAGCCTTCAAAAAATTTAAGTGTCTCTCAACCATCCACATTGACCTTGTGTGTATAGGTCCACATAGTTCAATCTCCTCAACTTGGTGTATGAGGTAGTGTTCTTGTACATTGAAAAATGTCAAAGGTAGACACTTTTGCATTTCACACATTAGACGGGGAATTTTTCTCTTCCAATAATTTATATCTTCTTTATGGATTTCTTTAGATGACAACCATCTACAAGTGATTCAAGGCGCAAATATATTAACGAGATTTAACAAAAATATACAGTATATCACATAACAAGTAAAACAAATGGAAATTATAAGATGTATACAATGAATTGAACAAATATCGCTACTTACCTCATGTATTTTCCAAGATCATATATAACTTGCTTGACATTGTTGTCAAAGTTGTCTGGGAGAGATAGAGGTAGAACGACTCGCAACAATTATAAATGATCTTTTCATTATTTTTCCAAAAGTAGTAAACACAATCCATTGAAAAGTACATGCATTATACAAGTGTATATAATATACCGTAATAATTACCTTAATGAAGGTATGCCAATCATGCCATCCTGGAACCAAATTCACCTTTCTTTGTTATTATATTGTTTATGTTTGCAAAGAAATCCTATGGGAAATCAAATTTTTCGTATGAATTATTTTATAGCATTGCTTTGTTGCTCTGTTAATAACCAAGGAAGGGCACTTATATTAATTTGGTCTCCATCGCTATTTAATTGAATGGCATTTTTCATTGCATGATTGGCTTCTTGAATGTCACTACAAATTTTGACAATTTTTTCTTTGTCATGCCTTCCATCCAATATTTTCCATAACATTTTTTTTATATTCTTTACGATATGCATTGTATCAAACAAATGCACAATTTGTAGTTGCTCATAGTAGGGCAACCTACTAAATCATCTGGGATAACTTTTCAGTCCTTGTGGAAGCCGTCCGTTAATCCCTTGACGACCTTCATGAAGCATACAAGTTAAACAAATTAACAACGAAAATCATTGTCAATTACAACATGAGTAAACACAACACAATATAAAAATATAAATTCAAAACATATCATATATGATAGATAAACAATTTGATCTGATGTATAACTTTGACAATTAATTCTATTATATTCCAATTTTCATAGGCGAGGTGTCATTCTTCATGGTTTTGATGTAGTCTCCTCTTTCCTATTGAAAATATGTTTTTCAGTAGTTCGATACTTATGATTTCTATGGAGGAAGTGCCTATACTCATTAAACACCTGCTTTCCTAAAATTGTTGAATGACGAGATTTCATCTTGGGACCACAAATTGGACATGCAAATTTTCCCTTTGTTTGAAGACCTGCAAGATCATATATAATTGGATTAAATATGTCAATTTTTATAATTATATACAATGAATAGATTATTTTAAAAACATGCATGATATCTACTTCATCAAATTAAATATTGTTAAAGTGCAGTCGAACGTTATAACATACCGCAAAAATGTGTTAGCCCTGGGGCATCATGAATTGTCCATACAAGCATTGCATGGAATTGAAATTATCTTTGTCCGATTGGTCTAGAGATGTCATACATAGTGATGCCACTCCATAACTTTAGTAACTCGTCAATAAGAGGCTCGATATATACATTCATATCTTTAACTTGGTACTTACCTAATTGAATGAACATAAACATTACATAATTATTATAACCATTTTACTACAATATATATAAATTAATGTACATGACTATTGATTGAAAAAAATATGTCATTATGCAACAAATAAGACAAATGAGATGCTACTACGTTAAAGGAAATTGATGTAAAAAAATACCTGGAACAATCATTGACAACATTATGTGCTCCCTCTTTATTGACATCCATGGAGGAACAGTACGTTGAGGAACAAAACAAGCCACACCGAAAATAGATTCCACCAAAATGGATTGACACCGTCCGCCTCCCAATGAAACCCCGAGGATATGAGGTTCTTCTTAAAGTGTGGCTATTTTTCCTCCATGTCCCTTACCGTAGAACCATCCACAAGACTAAGAATGTCATCATTCCTAATTTATTTGTGCATGGTAATCCATAACTATGCTTAAGCTGCGACCTAAATAATCATTGCATATGTGGAATAATGGGAATATAACGGAACCCCTTATGTAGACACCTTTAAGAGGTTGATCTATTTGTTATCTTACCTATATTGACATTCTGGGAATTCTATTGCAAATTCTTGTTGTTTATGATATATAATATGATTATTGGGATATGCATCTATTGCTTGATACCCCATTCTGATATCTTACATAATGGCATATAAATCTCAATATGAGCGAGGTAAAATATTTGATGGTGGTAACAAAATCACCAATCAATCTACAATAAAAATAATTTGTTAATATAAAGAATATTAATGGTACATATTTCATCCTTTATTTACTAGTGATGAACTAACAACAATTAAAATATTTAAAAAAAAATGACATATATGACATACCTTAACATCCCGTTAGAGATTGCTATGTTTGATAAACCATTCATAACCTTTAAGTTCAATAGCAACAATAGCAAAGTTAGAGAAGAGTTGTTTAGAGCTTCATAGTAAGGTTTGTATGCCTTCTCAAGGGCCAAAGTAATTATGAACATCATCAAAGTCATCTCAATCATCATGATCAGTTGCACCACTAAAATGTGTCATAAATCAATGTATTTGTACCATCATCTTCAACTATGTTTTTTGGCGCATGATCATCTTCTTCCATAGGATCATTAACTTCATCTTCGATATTCACAGCTTCATGTTCCTGCGCTTGCAAAACCACATTCTTTGGGCCGTGATAATCCATATCATCTGCCCCAGGGCACCCTACACCTTTATAATAATGTGATAGACACAAATAAACCATGATCATGATTATATATATAAATACATAAAATAAAATGTTAAAACAATATAAACATTTACAAATTCAATCAATATAAACACATATAATGAACAACTTACCAATGGACAATAATCATGGCCCCCTTCAACATGACTATGTCAGCTTAAGCACAGTCACCTGCTAGATTAAAATATCTCGCCTTTAAGTCTCTGTAATTATTGTAAAGGACAATAACATTTCCTAACACCTTCTTCAATCTAGCCCCAATCTATCAAGGTTCTTCATTTTGGAGTTCTGACCAATATTATCTGACATGATTTTTCTTTACCAATCTTGACTATTTAGATCTTCAAAAAATATCAAACTCACACTACAATAATTTTTATTCATAGACAGGTAACATAATCTAATAATTCTGATATTTTACACCAAAAAAATTTGGCATGCAAACACCCTTGCAAAAGAGAAGATAGTCTGAAGTTAATGAACCTAAAAAACACTTTACAATGCTAATTCCAAAACTTATTAAATTCTGATTTTACTATGATTTCCAACCTGCTAAGACTCCTAAAATTAGAATATTGAAAATTGATCGCTAAACTTCCTACAACAATGGAGGTAGCGAGCTAGTAAGAGCAAGTGACCCATTCCTAAGGAGCAACAAGTCGGAATCATCATTGCTAATGTCAATATAGATTTATCCTTTTAGTTAAAGATGCAATGTGTCACTTCTTATGACGAGCTTATCCCTAGGGCCCTCAACATTGAGAGAGCCCTAATCGCACAAGGAAGCACACACTAGTAGAATTTGGAAAATAAATGACTAGGTGACTAAAAATTTTAGTCACAACAACCAAAAATGACTAAATTATGCTCATTTTTTGCAACTCAACTATAAATGAGTAAATAAATTACTAGTTTGGTCATTGATTAAAAATTATTTAGTCAATAATAACAAAAATGACTAAATAGTTAGTCATTTATTTAATCACAATCCATTTTGAATAAATCATTTAAGGAATCAAGAATATAGTCCGCCAAAATACTCTAAAACCTTTAATAAACATACCCCAAAACTTTTGAGTCAAAATCTTATTTTAGGCGAGCCCACTAGAATGGAGAGTTTTCTATTTTAATAAACATACTCTAAAACCTTTGTCAAAACATCATTTTCAAGCATAGACGTCCAAAATGGAGAAGTTTTTCTGTAAAGAATGACAGATAACGGTGGAGATGTGCATGAAAGGAGGCATAGGATTTATTGTTTCTTATCTCATTCCTACTCTACTCAACAAATATTACATTGTTCCCGCTACTATTTGTAATCTAGGTATTTACTTGGATTATATTTGCATAATCTCAAATTCCTTAGAGGCTTTTAGCATCAATGTATCCTATATGTATTTTAGAATACTTTTAATTAAAAAAATAAATAAATCATGTATTTCCTATAATTAGATAATGTAATATCTCCTAACCGCCCCCAAAGACACTATCCCTCTTTGGCATTGTATTCATTACTCCGGCTACTAGGGTTTTGCATGTGACATCTTTAACATTTTAAATAGATCTCATTCTTTGCTTTAATCCTTATCATGGTAACCCTTGAGTTCCATAATCCACCTTCAATCTCTTCTAAGAACGTTGTCTTAAGCTAGACTGGATAGTATGCATATAAAGCAAGTCCTTCATACTCCCGCATTGTTCCAAACCACCACTCACCGCCTTGCTTTAAAATGTTGCCTCCATAAGCACAATAGCATGTTTTAAAATCATGGTTTCCAGTGATTGACCATTAAGGTCACCACTTTCATCATGAAGATACAATGAGATTTTTGTCTTCAAACTCAAGGCATTATGCAAGATAACATTGTGAATTGTTTGTTGTCTATGATTTTATTTTCTTGCACATTTATTGCTTTGCTAACTTCTTTTAAGACTGGGTATTGCACCCTCAGCTGCAATCTCAAACAACTCACTCACTATCACTTGAAGATTCATTTCATGAGCATCCTTCTCTAAAATCAAACTATGCCCTATAGACTGCCTACTTACTACAGGGGACTCATTGTTTCATGGTATTTTAATTCTTAAGATCCTTCAACCTTATTGACACTACTTCACAATCCACAAGGTATTATTCACTATTCTCCCATCTTTGATGAGTCTCAAAACACTGCTCAAACATGCAATCCACTACCTCCATTATACATTAATGGCTAAGAAGAAACATTGAACCTATGATTACCACTGTTACCATTTGCAGTCATTGTTTAACACTACCAAAAGCATTTGAAAAACCCTTAAGGTCAGTAAGGGGGTAAGGAAACTCACTGTTAAAATCTCCACTTTACTATGCAAGGTTTGAGCTTTATTATCTTGTCACTGCCCTCTTTTTGACTGTCACATCTCAAGTGACTATCATTCTTCTTACCGTAGATTGCATTTGTAAATGTCACTAAGATACATAGTGTTCTTGTTATTGGCTACAATCTTTAGATTGCAAGATTTTGTTATTACCTACAATGTCTCAATCTTTCCGGTATTGCAACCTCACTAATCCGCTATATTTATTGTTTATGTTTCTACGGAGGCCTAGGGTTTGTACCCTAATCATGCTCTTACCAATGCTTCTGTTGGTATTAAAAAACAACCTTAAATCTTGGGTTAGAAAATTAGTTGTCTTGACAAAGTTGTGGTATGATCTTGGATTGTATCTTAGAGTGTGTGGGAAGCTTGTGTTTGATCATTAAGGTATGCAAACCTGATCAGAGAAATGTATCATATATATCATGGGTCTTGCTTTAATACTTTCCATATTGGTTATTAGCAGATCACATTATTATAGTTTGTGGTAACCCAAGATTGCATTCAAGTATGTAATAAACTTGGTTTGTAGTTTAAGCTATACACTTTTAAGTAACATTCATAAGGTTTAGAAAATATTGATCACTCTCTAGAATAGCCCATTAAACATGGGTTGTGCTTGAATGCACTACATAATTGATATAACACAACCACTCTACATATCAACCAGAGTTATAGGCTTTTTATTGCAGCAAGAGGTAATCACTCTTCGATCATGCTATAATTGCATCCTAACCTGTTAAACTTGAGACAACCTGAATGCACCCAATGATGATTGACACCTACATTATACAACCTAAATTAACTACATTATATGAGTGCCTCCATTTCTATCACAGCATAGCCACATTAAACTTGGGTCACACATGAATGCATCATGTATTTGTTATAGCACAACTGTGCCACATGACCAGTAGAATTATGGATCACATAATTACAGTCACAAGAATATGTTCCTTGGTTGTGATCTTATGGTGATTCTACACAACAAAATCTGGACATGAAATTCTCAAAACCCTAAACCTCTAAAAATGAAATCTGATGAGATGTTGCTTAAAATATGATTTTCAAACCTGGATCTACAAATCTGACTTCACAATTGAATTCTACAAAAAGACAATGACTACCCTCAACCTAGCGATATCTTCTTGAATTTTTTCTAATTTTTCCCAAGAAAATCATCCTTAGTTCTCCACAAACTATCTCAAGTAGAGCAAAACACTGTCGCAATAAATCAGGCGTGAACTCACTTTTCTTTATGTCAGTCACAATTTGGTTTTTTTCTATTTTTCATGTTTGTCGAAATTTTGACAAAACTGATAGTCGACATTTCGATGAAACCCAGGTTCGTCAAAATTTCGATGAACGTCGAGGATAAACTTACAAAAAATTGGAAATTACACATCAAATTTTACAAGCACCTGACGATACATCAAATTATACATATTTCCTCGGACATTTTCATCAGATTTTGCAGCCAAATGAGTAGTGAAATCACACCTTTTTTCTTGAATACCATCTTTTATAATGCATGCCACTATTTTATACTTCCTGAACTCTACTAGTTTCTATCCCACCTCATCTGTGTTTTCCATATGTTCACATACTGGCATACACTGCAAGCCACCACAACGCTCACATGAACCATCCAAGCATGTTGTCCTGGAGAATATTTGGCCATCCTCTATTTCACATAAAAAAATTGATAAGAACTCTCTTGAAGATGTTGGTAGGGATTTTATGCCACAATCCTACGAAACATCTTTAGTATGCAAATCTAAACATATAGAATGAGAAACATCATAATGGTTAGAGAATTCAATATGTAGTCTACAACAACAAGTACTACGTGTGTGATTTATCTTGACATAAAAAGGTTTAAGAATTTCAAAATATCTTTGAAAAATACTAATTTGAGGATAATCCTGTTAAAAATTACGAAAAAATTAGGTTTGAGTTGTATCCAAAAAATGCTTTGGATGTGGCTCACGGTTCTGACTACCGATTCTACTTCTTACCACATCCCTTTGATTCAAAGATGGACTTGTGTTATTCTTCCAATACCCTTCAATTAGTTTTCTCAATGCTTCAACAACTTTTTTATCTTTTCGTGGCAGTCTCCCTGAGAATGCCCATAATTCATTTGAATCGGTGCCCTCAATTATTTGTTGCCTTTGAACAACTCTTGATAAAAAATTTCTACTAATTCTCATTTGTTCACTCATCTTTCTAATGAGACAAGCTCTCTTTGTTTGACTACTTACCAAAGTCGATGCAATGACACGTCAGGTGACATTACTATCCTTTGAGAGTGAGGTCTTACCCACACTCTCATAAGCATCCATTAGATTCTTCACATTAGTGTTTTCATTTGAAGCATTAGATGTTCTCAACCCAAGATTCTTCATGATGTTTCTATACTTTATGCCCTACATCATTTCAACAAATAGTTGACATCTTGTGGTCTTATTTAACCTTTCAAAGAAGAATTTCCAGATGTTATCAGCATATCTTCTACAAGTGTGTGCTAGAATCTTACCTTCCGTGTGCTGCAAAATATCCTCATCAATATTAATCAAATACTTTCACTTTCTACGCAAAATTCTAGGTGGTGTTCTCCTAGGTACATACATCTCAATATTAGGAATTTCATCAATATTTAATTGAGATGGGATAGATTGTGTACCTTTGATTGAGGGTGGAGTAGAAGACATACCTTGAGGTTCACATGGGGATGATGGCATACCTTCTTCATCAAATCCGAGTGATGATGTACTCTCAACTTGAGATGCGGTGGATGGTGTCCAACCATATTCACTTGTGTTATATGGTTTCCCTCCATATTCACTTGCAGTAGATGGTGTCCCTCCATATTCACTTGTGCTTAATGGTGTCCCTTCGTATTCACTTCTGGTAGAGGGTGTGTCTCCAACTACGGTATTTAAATCTATCTTACCACGATTCTTTCTCATTTGTGCCCTTTATGCCGCCAATTCCTGTTCTCTTTTTTATGGTTGAGGTTCCTCTGCAATTAGCTTGTTTTTGTCAATCGTATCTAATTTCTTCTTTTCACGATATGTCGCCAACTGTTCTCTCTCCTTTGCTTTTTTGGTTTCATACTCTTCGTCTGTTAGTTTATTCCTTGTTCATTTCCTTGGTGTGGCAGATAATTTTATCTATAGCATGGTAATGAGATGAATATTAGTTCCTAAAAAATTTATCCATTCAAATAAATGAAACATATGTCATTAAAGGCTTCATAAAAAATGTTTATAATCATCCTGTAGAAGATTATTTCTAGCATAGATAAAGGTTGCATGAATTTTTTTGATGGAATGCCTTAAAACAAATGTGGTAATGTGGCATTCCATGATTGCAAGATAGGCTCAAAATGGAAGCATAGACAAGGCATGTGAATTCAAATTCCTTGGAAAGCTAGTGGAGCATTAGCAAGCTAGCTCACTCACTAGCTTGTCAATGCGGTAGGGTTGACAAGGTAGGGGCAGCGTATGCCTCACATATATGGGGACTCACGGTGATGTTCCCCAATTATATGAGGCATATGCTGCCTCTACCTTGTCAACCCTACCGCATTGACAAGCTAGTGAGTGAGCTATCTTCCCAATGCTCCACTAGCTTGCCAATGTGGTAGGGTTGAGAAGGTAGGGGCAGCGTATAGAATTGTGGTTTAAAAATGTAATTGGAAAGTGTATAGAATTGTATAATTTAAAATGTGTGTTGACAAGCTAAGGTTATAATGACAAAAAAACAATGATCAACATGGAATATGCAAAATAACAAAAATAAAAGTAAGCCATAATATAATGAAAGAAAATGTGTAAAGACTTCACATACCTAAAAAGCCAGAGCTTCAAATGGAGGAGTTCTACCCAATTATGTAGCCTTTGCTTCTTCTTTCTTCAAACTCGTAAACAATTTGACTTTTTCAAAACCTTGTTCCCCTCCAAACTTCAATTGTATATCACATTTGAATGGAATCTAGACTTGAATTGATATTATATGCCTTTCAACGTTAAAAATATGCTATTTCATGCAAAGGTGGTGGAAAGATCATGAAAAAGGTGGTGGAATGTGAAAAACATGCATGCACACTTCACAACATCAACAAAAAGCTACTTTTTGTCGAAGTATGCGTAGAACGAGGAGAATATGCAGAATGTGGGCCTTGAAATCATGGGTATATTAAGTTTTTTACCATTTTTAGAGCAAGCCAAAATGTGCTTGCGTTATAGCACAAGAACATTATTTCTTGCTTAAAAACGGACATATCTCCACTGCTTCAAAACATGCTTGCATTATAAGAAAGTTGATTTTTATAGATTTATTTTCTCTCTTTGTCTCTACCCTCTACTCTCAACCCAAAACCCTTATTCCCTCTACCCTCTACCCTAAACCCTAAAACCTATACCCTCAAACCCTAAACCCTCTACCCTCAACCCTAAACCCTTAAACCTTCTACCCTCTATCCTCAAACCCTAAACCCTTAACCTTGATACCCTATACCATATATATTGGACCCTTAACCCTAATCCTTCAACCATATGTACCCTCAACCCTAATTCTTCAACAATATGTAGGTCCTAAACCATAAATCCTAAACCATCAACCCTATAGGTCCTCAACCCTTATACCCTAATTCTATCTCTCCCCTCTACCCTCTACCCTCTACCCTTAACCCTTATACCCTCTATCCTCTACCCTCTATCTATCCCCCACTCCCTCCCTCTCTCTCTCTCAAGTCTCTCCCTCCTACCCCCTCTCCCTCTCTCAAGTCTCTCTCACTCATTCACTCTTATCTCTCTCCCCTCTACCCTTAACCTTATACCCCTATCCTCTACCCGATCTCTCCCACTTCGTCTCCACCTCTTCGGCTTTCCCTTCACCCCACTCCTTTTTCCACTTCACTTCACGCCAGGCCCACCAGCTTGCCGCTTGCCTTCTCGCGGGGTCCACAATACCCCATTTCTTGACCCATTTTTTCAAACAACTACATTGTCGGTCTTCGCCCCATTTCTGCATTTTTTCAAAAGGCCACTACACTGCCCCATTTATTGGACCCATTTTTTCAAACAAGCCACTCCATTGCCAATTTCACCAAATTGACAAGCTAGCAAGTGAAATTGGCAACCTAAATTGGCCTGTTTAAAAAAATGGGTCCAAGAAATGGGGTCTCCCCTCCCATTTCTTGTACCCATTATTTCAAACACATCACCAGGAGACCACATTTCTTGGACCCATTTTCTCAAATAGGCCAAGTTAGGTTTCCAATTTCACCCTCAACCCTCAACCCTCAACCCTCAACTCTTAAACCCTCTACCCTCTACCCTCTACCATCTACCCTATACATTAAACCCTCAACCCTGAATTCTCAACCCTCAACCCTCAACCCCTATACCCTCTACCCTATACATTGGACCCTCAACCTTAATCCTTCAACCACGTACCCTCAAACCATTACCCTAAACCCTCTACCCTCAACCCTAAACCCTTACACCCTAAACCCTTAAACCCTCTACCCTCTACCCTCTACCCAATACCCTAAACCATCAACCCTATAACCTCAATTATCTCTCTCTCACTCACTCACCCTATGCATTGGAATCTCAACCCCAATCCTTTAACCATATGTACCCTCAACCCTAATCCCTCAACCCTACAGGTCATCAACCCTATACCCTCAATTCTCAACCCTCTACCCTATACATTGGATCCTCAAACCTCATATATCTATTGTTGTGCATGTTTTGCACACACACCCCGCCGTAGGCAGGGACCCCCTTTTTTTTCACTCTCGATGAGCTGCTTTGCTCTTGTCTTGTTTTGTGTGCCCCTTTCCTGGAGCCTAAATTGGTCATGTGCCTTGCTTTTGGCACCCTTCAGTTCCACCCCCTCGGGTTTCCTTTGGCGGGTTTCCCTATGGCATTTACCGTGTCCATGCGGTCGGGGGACCTCGTCCTTCCGGCCCTCTGGGTCTGCCGTTCGTTCATCGTTCATCCGTCGTTCGTACACTAGAATCCCAATCTGAACTCTAAATGACCTTTCCTCCACCGGGCCCTGGTCGCCGGAGCTCCGTCCCTCCTTCACCGTTCTGAAAGGGAAAATCATCCCGGGCCTTTTGAGCGTCGGGCTATGGCTTCCCCATTGCCACAAACACTTATGAAGAAAACCCAACGACCGACACTCCAGGTCTACCATCCGTTCATCGTTCGTCTGTTGTCCGTACGCTAGAATCCCAATCTGAACTCTAAACGGCCTTTCCCCCGCTAGGCCCCAGCCGCAGGAGCTTCGTCCCTCCTTCACCATTCCAAAAAGGGGAAATCATCTCAATCCTTCCAACCGTCGGGCTCTGGCTTCCCCATTGCCACGAACACTTACGAAGAAAACCCAACGACCGACATTGGCGCCGAGCCCGGTACGCTTCTTGGCAGTCGGCGAGGCATTCAGAGGTCGCTCGGACCTCTTGTCGAAAGTGCAAACCTCTGGCTAGTGAACTTTCTTCCCATCGGTCGTTGAGACCTTTTCCTATCGGTGTGACCCCCTTGGCGAGAAAACTTTGTTCTCCCGAGTTTTTTCCGTCGCCATAACATTTGGGTCAGCAAGACCTCTCCCTGACCTAGAATATTACGCCAAAGGCTCCCTTTGTCGGTATGACCCCCTAATATCAGTGAGAGATCTTGCCGAGAGCAAAGCGCCGCCCTGAGACCCCTCATCTTCGGCAAGACATAATGCCCTCGCCAGGACATCACGACGATATCAATTTCTCTTGGCGAGTGTCTGGCATCTTTCCGCCTCTCGGATCCCGGGCTTCCTTTCACCGCCAGAAGTCTCCGTTGAACATCGAACATCCTCAACCATGCCGGGCTCCACCATCGAGGACTCCATCCCTCATCCGCCGTTCCGAAGAGGCAAGTCTTGCTCACCCTTCCGAGCTCTGGGCTCTGCCTTCCCGACTGCCATGAATCTCAAAATCAAATCTAACAACCGACACTGGCGTCGGGTCCGGTCTTCCTCTTAGTGGTCGGCGAGACATCGCAGTTTCGCTAGGACATTGCACCAATGAAGGACTTCTCACCGATGTCCCCTTTTTGCCGTCGGTGAGACATTTAGATCTCGCCAAGACATCTCCCCGCCGCAGAAACCTCATGTCGGGGGAAGGGTCGGTGAGACCTTGCGATGTCGCTGAGACCTCACACCGAAGATCAACCTCCTACCAATATGCTTGTTCAGCGAGACATGAGGAAGTCGGTGAGACCTCTCGCCGAAGACATAAATCTATCACTGATGAGCATTCTTCCCAACGATCGACAAGACATTCAGATCTCCCCAAGACATCTCCCCGCCGAAAAGTTTTCCTGTCGACATGCTCAGTCAGCAAGACTTCCGAATGTCACCGAGACCTTTCTCCGAGGCATACTTTCACACCGACTAGAACTTCTGGTCGCCGGGACAATGAATGATGTCTCACCGATCAGCTATCAGCAGAATGAGCTTCCTCCACCCGATTGAAAACTAAAAATGAACTAATGACTTCCTCCCCTCCCGGGCCCGAAAGTCCAGACTTCCGTCTGATGATTGCCGTCCCAAACGGCAAAAGCACCGCGACATTCCAGCCCTCTGAGCCCGATCACTTGAAAATGGTGAAGTGTTGGCCACCCTTTGAGTTCGTCGTCCGTTGTTCGTCCATCGTCCGTCCTTCGTCGTTCGCCATCTGTCGTCACTTCATCATCCATCGTCTGTCCGCCATCTACCATCCTCGTCTGTCGTTCGTCCGTCCATCGTCGCTTCACCGTTCGTCGTTTGTTTGTCGTCCGTCGTCCGACACCCACCGTCCGTCTGTCATCCGTTCATCGTCCATCCCCCGTCGTTCGCCATTCCATCGTTGTATGTCGTCCGTCGTCCGTTCATCGTCCATTGTCTGTCCTTCGTCGTTCGCTGTCCATCGTCACTTCGTTGTCCGTCGTCCGTCTGTCGTCTGTCCGCCATCCGCTATCTGTCCGCCGTCCGTCATTCGTCATCTGTCCATCCATCCGTCGTTGCTTCGTCGTCTGTCGTCTGTCATCTATCGTCCGTCGGTCATTCGTCCATCGTCGGTCTGTCATCGTTCGCCATCCATCGTCATTCACCATCCGTCATCTGTCCGCCGTCCGCTCGCCGTCTATCGTCGCTTTGTCGTTCATTCGTCGTCCGTCGTCGCTTCGTCATTCGTCGTCCGTCCATCGTCCGTTCTCCGTTTTCCCGCCGTCCATTGTCACTTCATCGTCCATTTGCTGTCCATCGTCGCTTTGTCGTCCGTTCGCCGTCCGTCATTCATCGTCTGTCGTCGTCGCTTCGTCGTCCATCGCCCTTCGTCTGTCCGTTGGCCCCTAGCAACCCGACCTCCAAAGCCCGGCCCCTCCGTGGCCATTTTGAGCTTCCAATTTTTGTAAAATGAGTCCAATCTTAAGGAAGTTTTATGGGCACTCTTCCTTCCCGTTTTCCCATGTGCTATAATTGAAAAATCTGGGTTTTGCTATGTTTTGTGGGGTCCGGGAACTTCGCTTCCGGTTTGTTGTCCCTTGTTCGCTGCCCGCCCCCTTGGGCCTGCATTAATGTTTATTGTCTAGATGAGCTCCAAATATGAATATTATGATCTTTTGATGATGCATGGATTCATCTAACAAGGATTTGCAAAGATTTGACTAATGTTTTCTTTTTTTTTGTATGAAAGTGCTTACAGTGTTTCATGTATGCAGGATTCAAGGAGCCTACCACGGGTCCATCAGGGTGACCCATTGAGAAAGCTAAGCAAGGAATGCACATAGCTCTTATCACCATTCATTTCATGACTGCCTTTCCTCGTAGCACCCACCAACAGGGTCGGCATTAAAAGAAGGCCTGTGCCAAGGAAGTCAGTGACAAAATGCAAGAGGGTGGTCTTGTAGAAGGCATGAGGTGGTTGTCCGTCTAAATCAAAGGCAACCAATCCATTGATTCCAATCGTCGACGAGCTCATTTAATCCAAGGAAGAACACTACAAACACATCAAGTAAGAAGGTAACTTTGAGGCAGTTTCAGCTACAGTAAAAAGGCAATCAGCTAAATGAAAAAAACTACTACAGCACCTGAGCACTAGATGACAAAACAAGGAAAGAAAAAGATGTTTTTTAAATTGTTGAATATTATGGGGTAGGTGAAACCCTATTGTAAGCAAATCTGGACCATTCATTGCAAATTGATCCTAGCCATTCATTTGGGCTTTGGAAAACTATAAATAGGGGCTTGCCCCTCATTTGTAAGGGTTGGAGAGTTGTTGTAAAAGGCATTTGCAACAATAGAAGACAACATTGCATGATTTTATGGATGTTCTCTTTGATCTTGCTCATCTTGCATGCATGGTTCAACTTCCATAGTAGTTTTAGTTGTAGTTTCTTGAATGGCTGTCATGATGGTATTGTTGTTATAGTATTTGATGAGCTTTCAGCCCATACTTTTAGCACTTGTTGATGACAAGCTGCTGTGCAAAGTTAGCCTGGGCTTATTTCTATCATTGCTGCAACTTAGTTCAATTGCATGTTCATGATGTGTATGTGTAATTTGAAAATCAACAGTCCTTAGAAGATTGCACTGGTTTTGTGCAACTGTAGGTTTCTCTTGGCCAAGCAAAACCCAGTTTAGGAAGTTTGTCTACTTTAGCAGCCACCATTGTTACTATTCATTCGTAGCTTAGGATTAGAATTGCTTTCTTAACCCTTCTCCTTTTGTTGTTTCTTTTAATCCTTGGTTAGAATAGGACCCAAAGCATCACCATGAAGCTAAATCAGATGAACTTGATGAGTTTCAGCTTGCTGTTTTGAGTGGATAGCCACTGTTCATTCACTTCCAGCATTTTGAAACTCCATTTCAAGATCCAACTTCCCATGCTTTGTAACTCATCCATAAGACCACCTTGTGATTCCAGCAAATCACATCAAACAACTGAGATATTCCAAGCACTGTCAAGACCTGGCATTAGAGACCTTTGGATAGTGTTCTACAATCTGATTGTGGAAGATTGTCTTTCAAGAGAGGTAGTGCACCTAAGCACTGCCTGTATTGAGAAGTGCATAAAAAACACATCAACATCTATGTCCCTCCCTCCTCCTCTCCTCTCTATATCAATTCTCCCTCCATCTCTCTATCCATCCATCCATCCCTCCCTCTCTACCCTAATCCCTCAACTCTTAAACCCTTAAACACTCAACCCTAAACCCTCTACCCTCAACCCTAAACCATAAACCCTCTATCCTCTACCCTTAACACTTAAATCCTCTACCCTCTACCCTTAAACCCTTAAACCTTCTACCCTCTACCCTAAACCCTAAACCCTCTAGCCTCTTCCCTCAACCTACAACCCTTAAACCATCTACCCTCTACCCTCTACCCTAAACCCTAATCCCGCAACCCTTAAACCCTTAAATCCAAGAAAACTCTCTACCCTAATCTCTAAACCCTCAACCCTTAATCCCTCAACCCTTAAACCCTCAAACATCTACCCTCTACCCTCAACCCTCAACCATTAAACCTTAATCCCTCAACCCCTATACCCTCTACCCTATACATTGGACCCTCAACCCTAATCCCTCAACCCTATACCCTCAAACCTATACCCTAAACCCTCTACCCTCAACCATTAACCCTTAACCCTAAACCCTTTAACCTTCTACCGTATACCCTCAACCCTCAAACCTTAAACCCTAATACCTTAAACCCTAATCCCTCAACCCTAAACCCTAAACCCTCAACCCTGTGTGAACCCTAATCCCTCAACCCCCAACCCTCAACCCTAAACCCTATACCTCTAATTCTCTACCCTCTACCCTCTACCCTCAACCCTCAACCCTAAACCCTAATCCCTCAACCCCTATACTTCAGCAATTCTATACATTGGACCCTCAACCCTAATCCTCAACCCTCAGAACCTCAAACCTATACCCTCAACCCTCTACCCTCAACCCTCAACCCTAATCCCTCAACCCTTCAACCCTAAACCCTTAAACCTTCTACCCTATACCCTCAACCCAATACCCCTACCCTCAACCCTCAACCCTTAAACCCTAATACCCTAAACCATCAACCCTGTAGGTCCTCCACCCTAATCCCTCAACCCTATACCCTCAACCCCTATCCCTTTCTCTCTATCTATACATCTCACCTCTCTCTCCCTCCCTCTCTCCTACCCTCTATAGGGCCTCAAACCTATACCCTCAATTCTCAACCCTCTACTCTGTACATTGGATCCTCAATCCTCATATATCTCTGTCCCTCCCTCCTCTTCTCTCCTTCTCTCTATCCCAATTCTCCCTCCATATCTCTATCCATCTATCCCTCCCTCTCTAACCTAATCCCTCAACCTTAAACCATAAACCCTTAAACAATTAAACACTCAATCCTAACCCTAAACCCTAAACCCTTAAACCATCTGCCCTCTACCTCAACCCAATACCCTCTACCCTAAACCCTAATCCCTCAACCCTCAAACCCTTAAAACCACTTAGTAAACTCTCTATCCTAATCCCTCAACCCTCTTGACCCTTAATCCCTCAACCCTCAACCCTCAACCCTTAAACCCTAATCCCTCAACCCCTATACCCTCTACCCTATACATTGGACCCTCAACCCTATACCCTCTACCCTCTACCCTCAAACCCTTAAACCCTTAAACCCACTTAGTAAACTCTCTACCCTAATACCTCAACCCTCTTGACCCTTAATCTCTCAATCCTCAACCCTCAACCCTTAAACCCTAATCCCTCAACCCCTATACCCTCTACCCTATACATTGGACCCCCAACCCTAATCCTGCAACCCTATACCATCAATCCTCTACCCTCAACCTTAAACCCTCAACCCTCAACCCTTAAACCCTCTACCCTCTACCTTCTACCCTCTACCTTATACATTAAACCCTCAACCCTCACTTCTCAACCCTCAACCCTTAATCCCTCAATCCTCAACCCTCAAACCCTAAATCCTCAACCTTGATACCCTCTACCCTATACATTGGACTCTTAACCCCAATCCTTCAATCATATGTACCCTCAACCCTAATCCCTCAACCCTATACCCTCAACCCAATACCCTAATCCCTTGACCCTACAGTTTTTCAACCCTATACCCTCTATTCTCAACCCTATACCCTCTATTCTCAACCCTCTACCCTATATATTTGATCCTCAACCCTCATATATCTATGTCCCTCCCTCCTCTTCTCTCCTTCTCTCTATCTCACTTCTCCCTCCATCTCTCTATCCATCCATCCCTCCCTCTCTACCTTAATCCCTCAACCCTCAACCCTTAAACCCTAATACCCTAGAAACTATCAACCCTATAGGTCCTCCACCCTACACCCTCAACCCCTATCATTTTCTCTATCAATACATCTCACCTCTCTCTCCCTCCCTCTCTCCTACCCTCTCTAATTTTCTCTATCTACCCTCTCCTATGTACCTATCGCTCAATCAATCCCTACCATCTCTCTTGCTACCTCTATTCTCTCTATCTCCCTCACTCTCTCCCACTCCCTCTCTCCCCTCTCTCTCTCCCTCTCCCTCCCACCCCCTCTCTCTCAAGTCTCTCCCTCTGGAAACCTACCTAGGTAACTCTCTCTCCCCTCTCTCTATCTATCCCTCCCACCCTACCTAGATAAGTCCCTCTCACTCCACCCCCCTCTATCTCTCCCTCTCTTAGGTCACTCCCTCCCACACCCTCTCCCTCTCTCAGGTCTCTCACTCACACTCCCTCTCACTACCTATCTCTCGAGTCTCTCCCTCTCACCTCCCCTCAACTAGAGACATGTTTTCCTTGTTATACCAACCCAAAGGCTTGGAGGGCATTCCCAACAACTAGAGACATGTTTTTGCAAAATCTACAATATTTCACATAGTCGGGTTCGTGCTCACCGTCAGGATTGCATGTGGTTCAATGTTGAACAAATCGAACATCTGGGTAATGTTAGGTTCTCTCTTAGCTATCCAACAATGCAATATTTTTCACTTTTTGACAATGTTAAGCCTTTCATCCATAATTTCTTTTGTTTGTGTGTCTCTTTTTGGAAAAAAATAGTGTTTGGTGTTTTTTTCATTATAAATTAACCGTTCATCAAAATTTCAAATAAATTACATTTTTAGAAACTAGACTCCATTCTACAAATTTAAATATAAAAAATAAAAAATAAATCAATTAGTTTCCAAAATTTGTAGGGGTAGCATGACCAAAATTTTAATTTTCAGGAAGTGTCCACTTAAAAAATTAGTAAAAAATCAAATATTCAATAAAAAATTATCAGAAAAATTGTGCATCAGCTACATACTGTTAGCTAATTTCTCACTGTAGCAATTTTAAAAATACTAAAAAAAGTTTCACTGTGCTAGGGACGTACAAGAGTTGCTATGTTATTTTTTTTTGAAAAAAACAACATCAATTTTTGTATGTCCCTCTTTTGAACCCCTTAATCTCAACCATTTTCAAAATAAATTAGTATTTTAGAAAGTAGACTCGGAGCACTTCGATCCTTGTTTTTGTTCCATCTCAAAATTTTGAGTGTAACTATCCTCAATTTCACATCCAAGGTTAGTATTTCCTGATTTCAGAAAAAGAGTGGCCACTTAAGCCCCTTTTTTGGGACCTACCTTTTTGCACTTACCCAATTAAAACAATAGAATAATCCTAATTGTGCATTGACAATGTGTGGGTATGAAAGCTTAATTAGGCATCTTACATTCTAGGTGCTTAACATGAGATTTTTTAATTGAGTGGGCCTTGATTATTTATGATGAGTTAAATCATGTTATGTGCAATATGTATTAGGTTTTTACTAAATGAATGATTCTAAACAATTATTATTCTTGAGAATTACATTGATTAGGATCAAAATAAATGATTAAATATCATAGTAATGTTTCATCAAGTTTTTAGATGAGATTGATTAATGATTGTGTGCATGATTATATGTTTTAAAGCATGTTGCTTCAACTTTAACTATTACTTGGATATATTATTGCATGAAATCGAGTCTGCAAGTTGATATATACATAGCTAATGGAATGGAGGTCTTTGAGGGAACCCTAATGTGATGAAATTGTGAAACTAAATTATAGTCCATTTGGAAAGACTATAGTCTCATTTCTAATGTATTTTTATTTGTAATGTGAATGTGAATGATTGTTTCAAACATTGTAAAGTCAATGAACCCACTAAGTTGGATTTTGGGGTTGTGTTGGCATCTTAGTTGTCAATTTCTAGATTAAGTCTTTTTGGAGTTTGTAAAAGGTTGTAAAAACTTTTCTTTTATGTATTTTTATGGGTTTCAAAACTCTAAGTTGCATACCTATGAGTTAAGTATTTTTTAAGCCCTCATTTTATACTTTTGTCAAGATGTGCCCCTTCTAAAATTTTCATTTTAAGGAATGAAAAATTTGAAGAGTGGAGGCTTGTCACTTTCTAACTCTACCCTCCAAAGTTTATTTATGAACTTGGGAAAAGTTACAAGACTCTCACATGTGTGATCCACCTTGTAAGTTTTTAGTGCGATGAATGTACAATTACACTTCACTTTCCCCAAAATTTCACATATGTGTGAGCACTTATGAGGAGGTGCATGATGAGAACGAATAAGAGAGTGACATGTGTCACTCCCCCATTCAAAAAATTCAAACTTGGAGTTCCTATATATCATCCATTTGAGGATGAAAAAAGAGTTCTTGTTTTGTTTGCATCTTGATTTTCTTGAGAGGAGTGGGAGAAGACTTGCAATTGAGAAGAAGATTTGGAAAAAATCTTATTGCACATCACCAGATATTCTCAAACCTTGGATAGCTTGGACTAGAGGTAGGCTCCAAGCATCCCTTTTATTTCTTGCATTAAACATGTGTAGAGGAAATAGAAATGAAATCTATGTGTTATGTTTGGTGTTTAGTTTCTTGTTGTATTTTGATGTTTGAGTTGGGAAGGATTTTCTTCCCCATTGTGTGAGTGAAGGAGAAGATCCATGGGTGTTTTCACTCCTCCTATTTTGGGTGTTTCATTATTGTGTGTATATAGAGAAAATGGTTTTTTTGTAGTTATGTGTTGCTTTTGTGTAACCCGATTTACTTGGAGGCGTCCTAGCTTGGGGGTGGCTTGTGAGAAAGCTAGAGGTTGGGAGATGAACTCTCATTGGCCTATCATCTAGTTGGTTTCTTTGCATGTTCTTTTTGAAGGTTCATTATAAAGATATTTCACAATTAATGATTGTATGTTGACCATAATACTTTACACAAGAGTGGATCATATCTTTGGCTTTGGAGGGAATTAGAGTTAGGACTAATGAGTTTAAGAGCATACTTTTCTAGTGGGACTTTCATTGCATACTATTGTGAAAAGGAACATTCAAGGTGTTTCATTATCCTCATTGTTATTTTGAAATGTATTATAGACATTAAAGGGGAAGTTGCTATTCCAATCATAATCTTGCTACTTGACCTAGCCTCCCTGCCTATAAATGTCAGAGATAGATCAGGATGTTGCTATATAGATGTCAATATCACCTAGACAATGTTGAACCCACCCCACAATTTTGGCAATTCAATCCCACCTAGTAGGTTGTGAACCCACAAATTATGATCCCACCTATGTAGGTTTGAACAAACCCACCAAGAAGGTTATGATCCCATACAAATATCATTCGTAAACTTTGAGTTATATTGTACTGATACCAAAATATAGAAATAGGAGAATAATTTATCTCAATATTAAGCATTACTATGAGGCCCCACCTATAGAAGGAAATGACACATGTCCTTGTTTTAAGGAGGTTGAGCAAGGGTCTGGTCATGGGGAGGTATTTATAGATAACAATCATTCATGATCCCAACAAACAAATAAAGTCTAAAACTATAGATGATAATGTTTTCTTATTTATGGGAGTTAGGCTTGCTCATACGAAGTTTAAGTATCATGTACTAATGTGTTACTAGACAAAACTAGAATAAATATTAAAAAATGAGCAACATAGGTTAAAAAAAGGGACTCAAAAGTAAATTTAACCATTGTAGCAATAGGAAGGCACCTAACTTTTCTTAATAAAGAAATTTAGTAATATCAGAAACAAAATCAGCACTGAAGTGTTTGTTATTTTATAGGTTATTGTAAATTTGGTTGTCTTTTATTAGGGTTTTACAAATAAAATCTTCATTCAAAACCAAGAAACCAATCTATTAAAAGGTAATCCTCTAGGTTGTTTAGGATGATCATAGATGCCAAACTCTATGTTTTGTTATCTTATTAGAAATGAACTATTGTATTAATTTCCTTAATAAATTTAATGTTAGCGATCAAAATAAAGAATGTTATTGATCTCGACCATTATTCATCAGGTTAATTTATGCGTTAGTAAGGATATGTTAGTAATTTTAGAAATCCTAAGGAAATTTTATAGTAAAGGAGTTCCAATGTATGTTATAGATTAGTGAAATTTAGGAATATCAAGTCCTTGCTAGTCATGGATGTAAGTGAAATAGCTTCTATACTTGGATATGTTAAATATATTTTTGAGGAATAAGTAAGAAGGTTTAAAATAAAACAAAATCTTATAATGGTGGTATAAAATACGAAGTAATATGCAAACATTAAACATATACAAATGAACCTCGCCAAATAGTAATGAGGTATAATTTAAATAGTTATTAGAATCAAATAACAAGCCAACTCGAACTTGATAATTTAATAGATAGTGTAGAAAATTAAATGGAGTGGACGTAGGGAGAATTGGTGGGCACGCCATGAATGCAGGTATGGCGTCCCAATCTTCAACCCACAACAAGTCTACTTTCTGCAGGGAAAAAGTAGTGGTGCATTAATGGAGCACCAATAAGTTAATCCCTAGTTTGTCAGGGGAGAGAAGTGTTGGAGTGTGGAAGTAGTTAAAAATTAACCTTAGACTCATAGCTCGAAGCCAAAAATTTGTACGCGTTAGTTTTAAAGGCGGGGGGTTGATTGGAGTTTAGAAGGAGTGGAAGGCAGACAATGTAGAGGCAAAAGAACCCATGCGCAACCTGTATGACAAGAAACACAGATAAGCATGCGAAATAAGGCATTACTTGCCGTTTTGCACAGAGTTTGGAGGCTTTGGAACAAGCGGCAACGTCCATAAAAGCATGAATGAAGGAGTTTGTTAAAAATACTTCAGTAAAATTTCAAGAAAATTCAATTTGAAGCTACTTACGTACCTACAGCTAGCTCCCTTTATCCTACGGAGGCCATGCAAGTGTAGAAGCTGGCAAGGTTAAGAAAATCTCAAGCAAATGGATTTGGTAGGATATCTGTTGTTTTAAGGGGTTTTCATGTGTTGACTGTAGTCTACAACGGTACATTCTGCTGGTTGGGTAGACATTGATAGCCAAACACCACATTCATGGTGAGGGTAATCTTCGAAATTTTACACGTTAGTAAAATCTATTCCTCCAGTTGTCAGGGAGTCGATTCCCATGGAAGCTATGGGAGGGGAAGTATATCACATTCATCATGTACACCATGGGCGATTTGGCACTTCCAAAATACAAGCCCATTACACATGTCCTCTTCGACATGGATAGTCTCCTGCTCAGTAACTATTATGCATTTGGGTTCTCATTTTACCATTTTCTTAAATAAAATATACGCTTAACCTGATAGCATTCAATTTAATTCCATGTCATCTCTTTTATATAATTTTCAACGACTTAGTAGTGACGATAAATAGTTAATCACTAGGCTGCATTGGCTAATGCATACAAACCGGCTGGGCTTAACCAGGACACTCTAAGCGTTGACTGCTTAGGTGGCCGGTGTGGGCCCACTTAAACCTTCCATTTCCGTTTCATTTCTCGTACCGCACACTTCATTCTGCCTGTCACTGCGGCGGTTAAGTTTGAATTTAAATTTTAAATCTATATCTCCCGCCGCATCAAGCTGCCCGCGCATTTTCACAACATCAAACAAATGTTCTGCTTATTTATTTTAAAGCGAAATTATGTAGAAGTAATTCCTGAGCCGCCTGTATTTCGTTTGAGCTTGTACACGATGGTTGCTTTGGATTCATGGAAGCCAGAAGCTCGTAGAACAATGGAATCAGTTGAGCAAATACCAAAGAATTTCACATTCTCTCACAACTGTCCTTTGATGATCTGACATTGCAGATTTGTGAGCCATGTCAATTCTTTCATGGTGCCTTCGCCTGCACAGCACAAATTCTCAGGGTTAGCTCACACTCATCGATCCACATCTTCTAGGGACGCATTCCACAGCCAGAAATGCCACCAAATATAACCAAACCAGAACTTGATCGATGGCCTGCTGATGCATTTGAATCACAGAGCTTTTACAGGCCATGAAAAAAGTTTATAGAAAACAATGTGCTGACGGGCAACAGTCCCTTCACAAATTGGTAGGAACTGTCTTCAGTGTTTTAAATTGAAGTCTATAGAAGGATTTGAATATTGTTCTTTTGAATTTGATTTTTTTAAACATTGTATTTATGAAAAGAATAATACAAAAAAATTCTTTTGTATGTTCTAGATTTGGTAAATGGTAATGTGTCTAGTCATATAGATGTCAATGTATGTAAATCTTTAATCTTTTAAGGAGTTTGGCTCACAAAATTTGAAAGGATAGTTTTCATTGAACAAGAATGAAAAATTGATGATAAACATATATCCTTGCTTAGACACATCTTGTTGAAAAGCAAGGTGAAGAAAGCTTGCAATATGAACTTAAATGTGTGAATGAAAATCTGAAATATGTAGATTAACCTTAGCCTTAGTGTGAAGAAAGAATGAGAGAGAGAGATAGAACAATATAACACATGCAACAACAAATTTACGTGGAGAAACCCCGAAGGGAAAAAACTCCACCACCGAAAGAGAGGCAAGTATATTACTGATAATCTCCAATATTACATGCAGCAATAGACTTCTCTTATCATTCCCTGTAAATCCAGCAGCACCCTGTTACCTTGCAAAACTGAATTCTTCAATCTTAATAACTCTAGCTCAAGGCCCCAATATATAGAGATTTGTGAGGATGAAAACCACCATGGTTTCACCAAACAATAGGCAGCAATACCACCTAGAAAAACCCACGCCTCCCTCCTTGAAATCGTCAAAAAATACCAAAAATAGCCTCTTACAGATGCTCTTATAGCTGTCATAAGGCATCTTTTATGCATGGGCGCCTAGGTCTAAAAATAGCATATTCTGTCATAGGGAATCTATCATACTGTCATAGCATCTTATGACAACTTGCATGCATGTCATACTCTTACAACACCCTATTTTGACCCAACAACCTTATTTTAGAAGATTTTGAGGTGGGACGCCTAGCTAATTTTTCCTTTACCAAAAGGATAAAAGGTAACGGTAACACTGCATTTACATAGTCTCTTTCACCACTGTTGGTCAAACAGTTTCACCTCTTATGGGTAAATGTACAAAACACTTTTAGGAGAATAATAAAATAAAGGATTTACAAGGTTGATGACACCTAAATCCTAACACATCTACCACAACACTAATATGTTTAAATTGCCTATGACAAGGTCAACTTTTTGATTTTGATATCAAATTCTACATTATATTGCTATCAAGCATCTAGATAATATATTATATGCTCTTCTTCATCTAGGAATTAAACATGACATCTTGAACTTCAGATTTATTACTTTTTGTCAATGAGATGAATAAACTGTTTACTTTTATTTATATAGAGTAATTGACTACATGTTTTACTTAGCATGTTATGTGCTTTAAAACTATGAGAATTGGTCTTTCACCCTATAAATGTACTTTGTGGAGCTTGATTCAATCTACAAAATTTATTTACTTGTAATTCTTTATCTTTTTTAGAGTATTTTTTGTAAATAATAAATTTTGAGTCCAAAAAGATCTTAAAAAAATATTATGAATTGAGAGACTCAATGAGGTCATACGAACCTTAAATTGAAGAATGAGATCACATTGTTCACTATCATGTCCTTTCTTAACATACAACAATTGGTTATTGATGTGCATGATTCATGTTACAAAATCATTGATTTTTCATCTTCATGCATCTTTAAATTGTAAGTAACTTCCTCATTAGCATCATCTATTGTTTCTTTCTTACCATTTACACATCTTTCAATTTTATATAAGATTTAAAAGCATCATTATATAAGATCTAAAAACATCATTTAAATATTGAATGTGTATCAACACATTTTAATTAACTAAGAGTGTGACTAACATTAATCACTATTAGATTTCTTCATTCTATCTTCTATTACTTCAAAAATAGGGTCTTAGCCTTTTTAACATCATTGACATTCAAGAGATCCCCAAACATAAAAAATATTTGTACATTCATGAACATGAGAAATTGAACTTTTAATTAATCTTTCATCCTAATAATTTAATTTTTAAGCAATTATTTGCCTATAAATATTAAGTTTGTTAAAATGTGTTGTCTTCTCCATCTATATGTCTAGGAGAGCAAAAATGTTGATGTCAAGATGATATTGTTGGATTATGTTGATGAGCGAAGAAAAGACATTGCTCACACATGGAAACACAAGTACTTAGTTCTCTAAATCCACTTGCACAACTACCATTTTTTCAAGCTTGTTCCACTTCATTGAAGTGGAAATGCATGGGCAAAATTAATAGCTCCTTGTCATAGTTGGGCAAGTAACCAACTCACTTTAAACTTTGATTTTTAGATAAGTCAAAGTTTTATTTATGTTTTCAGTTTTCTATTTTGTCTCAACATGTCATTGTTATCACTATCACGGTTAAGTTTAAAATTCTTTTAAAAGTCATCCCGCCCAACCAACAATCACAATCATAGTCTCTCGCCTACCATCAATTATCCAATCCATTCAAAACATCAACATGACCCTTGTAAAGTCTTTGTTGATGAGGGCAAAGAGAAAAGACCACAAAGTTGATGTGCACAACACAGTCAAGGAAGTACAAAAATTTCAATGAAAAGGAAATCCAAATTGCAAGATTATATGGAATGATCCTTTTGATTGCACAAAGAGTAGATGTTCTAAAGAATTCCAATGATGTACAATCATTCATGCAACATGTCGTAGGGTTGGAGGACGAAAGGCCTATCCTTCATGTTAGAAAGGATGTATGTAAATAAATTAGCATTAGAGACATAACACCAAATTATTCTTTCATTTTCTAGTCTTAACTCTATTTCCCCATTGGAGTAGGCACCAATTTAAAATGCCAAATAATTAAAATTTCATTAAAATACATCATATTTTTAATCCTTTAGTGTTAGTGGTTCTTCCTCATTCTACATATCTCAATTCTTTAAATATTACAATCTCAAAGGGGCTATTCAAGTGTTACTCTTTGTGAGGTGTTTTTATGGTCATTTGTTATAATCATGCATGAAGGGTAACATAGATCATTGAATAAATATTTTGGAGAAGCAAGTGACACATATAGTCTTGTGCATGAAGTGTTATTTGCTCATAAGAGGTTAGTGTTCTTGATAGTTATCAACTATCACAATAAAAAATAGTGACAAAATTCAGAATTCTTTGGTGGATAGAGCATAGATCTAGTATGTTAAGCCTAAGACTTTGGGTTAAATTTTTTATTTCCTTTCGAGAAAGGAGCTAGTTCTGGGTATGTGCAGGATCATGATGGGCCAAATATGCCCTTAAGTGGCAATGAAAATTTAGAAAAATTAGAGTTAGGCAACTTGACGTAAAAATTTGAATAAGTTATCTATATTATTTCAAAAACATGTAAGAATAGATTATGTGGGAAATTGAATGTAGTTTCTAAACTACTAGGTTTATTTTTTTTAAAACAAAATCTATTTGGTGAAAATTTGAAATTTCAATGCAATATTACTTAAATTCCAGGAAAAAATTAAGAAGTAGGTGTTTGTCTGACCACCCTAGCCATAAT
>VDFB02000016.1:9815733-9873728 GCA_007258455.2 Sequoia sempervirens | reverse complement strand
ATTCTGGATTGTACCATAGTTGTGGATTTTGTAAGCATATTTTTAATTTCCTTTGACGAACCTTCATTTTTTGTTTAGTTATAGTCACATTTAGGAAAATATGAAGGTTCGTGAAAGGTAATAGAAAATACACGTACATAATGGAAAACTACAGTGCAATCCACAATCATAGTCACCAAAGTTGATTGATATGGCCCATGAAAACTCAAACAAGATCGGTTTCCTAAGTGCAGCCATAACTCAACGAAAAATGAAGGTTCGGGAAAGGTGATAGAATATACGCGTATAGAATACGCAGCTATAGTTTATTCCACAATCATAGTCACCAAAGTTTATCAATGGCCCATGAAAATTCAAATACGAGCATTTTTCTAAGTGCAACTATAACTCAACGAAAAATGAAGGTTCGAGAAAGGTGAAAGAAAATACGCGTATAAAATGCACAACTATAGTGTAATCCACAATCGTAGTCACCAAAGTTTATCGATGGCCCACTAAAACTCGAACACGAGACTTTTCCTAAATGTAGCTAAAACTCAACAAAAAATGAAGTTTCGTGAAAGGCAATTAAAAAAATTCATACATAATGCACAATTATAGTACAATAATCCACAATCGTAGTCAACAAAGTTGATTAGTTGCCCACAAAAACTAACACAAGAGCAGTTTGCTAAATGCGGCTATACCTCAACAAAAAATGCAGGTTCATGAAAGGCGATAGAAAATACGCATATAGAATGAACAACTCCAGTGTAATACACAATCGTATGCAATAAAGTTGATCGATGGCCAAAGAAAACTCAAACACAAGCAGTTTCCTAAATGCGGGTATAACTCAACAAAAAATGAAGTTTCGTGAAATGTGATAGAAAACTAGCCTTCATAATGCACAACTATGTGCAATCCACAATCATAGTAACGAAAGTTGATAGATGGCCTACAAAAACTCAATCAAGAGGGCTTTCCTAAATACGGCTTTAACTCAACAAAAAAAGAAGGTTCACGAAAGGTGATAGAAAATACATGTATGGACAACTACAGTGTAATCCACAATCGTAGTCTCCTAAGTTGATTGATGGCCAGCGAAAACTCAAACTCAAGCGGTTTCCTAAATGTGGCCATAACTAAACAAAAAATGAAGTGTCATGAAAGGTGATAGAAAATACATGTACAGAATGGACAACTACATTGCAATCCACAATCGTAGTCACCATAGTTGATCTGTGGCCCACAAAAACTCAAACACAAACGATTTCCTAAGTGTGGCTATAACTCAATGAAAAATGAAGGTTCGCAAAACGCGATAGATAATACATGTATAGAATGGACAACTACAATGTAATCCACAATCATAGTCACTAAAGTTGATCAATGGCCCATGAAAACTCAAACACGAGCGTTTTCCTAAATGCGGCTATAACTCTATAAAAAATGAAGTTTCGTGAAAGGCTACTAAAATATGCGTACAGAATGCAGAATAGAGTACAAACCACAATCGTAGTGACAAAAGTTGGCCTACAAAAACTCAAACATGAGCGGTTTCCTAAACGGGGCTATAACCTAACAAAAGATGAAGGTTCTCAAAAGGCGATGTAAAATACATGTTTGGAATGTACAACTACAGTATAATCCACAATCAACTTTCGTGACTAAACTGTAGTTGTGCATTCTATAGCCGCATTTAGGAAAACGCTCATTTCTAAGTTTTGGTGGGCATCGATCAACTTTGGTTGCTATGATCGTGGATTACACTATTGTTGTGCATTCTATACATGTATTTTCTATTAGTTTTCATGAACCTTCATCTTCTGTTGAGTTACTGTCGATTTTATGAAACCGCTCGTGTTTTACTTTTAATGGGCCATCGATCATCTTTCGTCACTATGATTGCGGAACTGTAGTTGTGCATTCTATATGCATATTTTCTATCACCTTTTGCAAACCTTCATTTTTTCATTGACTAATAGCCACACTTAGGAATCCGCTTGTGTTTTAGTTTCAATGGGCCAACGATCAACTTTCGTGACTACTTCGTGACTACGATTGTGCATTACACTGTACTTGTGCATTCTATAAGCGTATTCTCTATCACCATTCGTGAACCTTCATTTTTCGTTGCGTTATAGCCGCATTTAGGAAAATGCTCCAGTTTGAGTTTTCGTGGGCCATTGATCAACTTTTGTGACTATGCTTGTGGATTACACTATAGTTGTCCATTCCATATAGGTATTTTCTATTTCCTTTCATGAACCTTGATTTTTCATTGAGTTATAGCAGTATTTACGAAACCGCTCATTTTTGAGTTTTGATGGGTCATCAATCTAATTTGGTGACTAATATTATGGTTTGTATGTAGTTATGCATTCTATACACATATTTTTAATCATCGTTCATGAACCTTCAGTTTTTGCTGATTTATAGCATTTAGGAACACGCTCATGTCTGAGTTTTGGTGGGAATTGATCAACTTTGGTTGCTACGATCTTGGATTACACTGTTGTTGTGCATTCTATACACGTATTTTCTATTAGCTTTCATGAACCTTCATCTTTTGTTGAGTTACTACTGGTTTTATGAAATCGCTCGTGTTTTACTTTTAATGGGCCATCGATCATCTTTCATGATTACGATTGTGGAACTATAGTTGTGCATTCTATAAGCGTATTTTCTATCACCTTTTGCAAACCTTCATTTTTTCATTGAATAATAGCCACACTTAGGAATCCACTCGTGTTCTAGTTTTCATGGGCCATCGATCAACTTTCATGACTACAATTGTTGATTACACTGTACTTGTGCATTCTATTACCTTCATTTTGGACCATTGATCAACTTTTGTGACTACGCTTGTGGATTACACTATAGTTGTGCATTCTATACAGGTATTTACTATTGCCTTTAATGAACCTTCATTTTTTCATTGAGTTATAGCCACACTTAGGAAACTGCTCGTGTGTGAGTTTTTGTCGGCCATCAATCAACTTTGGTGACTAAGATTCTTTATTGCACTGTAGTTGTCCATTCTGTACGCGTATTTTCTATTGCCTTTCGTGAAACTTCATCTTTTGTTTACTTATAGCCCCATTTAGGATACTGCTCAAGTTTGAGTTTTTGTGGGCCATCAATAACTTTGTTGATACGCTTGTGGATTACACTATAGTTGTGCACTCTATATGCGTATTTTTTATTGCCTTACTCCAACCTTCATATTTTGTTGAGTTATAGCTGCATTAAGGAAATTGCTCATGTTTGAGTTTTTGTGGACCATCGATCAACTTTGGCCACTATGCTTGTGGATTACACTGTAGTTGTGCATTTTATACGCGTATTTTCTATCACCTTTTTCGAACCTTCATTATTTCTTTGAGTTATAGCCGCACTTAGGAAACTGCTCGTGTTTTATTTTTTGTGGGCCATTGATCAACTTTGGTGAATCCGATTGTGGCTTGTACTGTAGTTGTCCATTTTCTATGCATATTTTCTATCACCTTTCGTGAACTTTCATTTTTTGTTCAGTTATAGCTGCATTTAGGAAACCGCTCGAGTTTGAGTTTTCATCGGCCATCGATCAACTTTGGTGACTACGCTTGTGGATTACACTATAGTTGTGCATTCTACATGCATATTTTCATCGCCTTTCGCGAACCTTCATTTTTTGTTGAGTCATAGCTGTACTTAGGAAACTGCTCGTGTTTGAGTTTTTGTGGGCCATCGATCAACATTGGTCACTATGACTGTGGATTACACTATAGTTGTCCATTTTGTACGTGTATTTTCTATCACCTTTAAAGAACCTTCATTTTTTGTTATGTTATAGCTATTTAGGAAACCATTCATGTTTGAGTTTTCGTGGGCCATCGATTAATTTTGGTGACTACGCTAGGTAATTAAACTGTAGTTATCCATTCTATCACCTTTCGTGATCCATCATTTTTCGTTGAGTTATAGTTGTACTTAGGAAACCACTCGTGTTTAATTTTTCATAGGCCATCGATCATCTTTGGTGAATACGATTGTGGATTGCACTATAGTTGTCCATTTTGTACGCATATTTTCTATTGCCTTTCGTGAACCTTCATTTTTTGTTCAGTTATAGCTGCATTTAGGAAACCACTTATATTTGAGTTTTTGTGGGCCAACAAGCAACTTTGGTGACTACGATTGTGGATTGCACTGTATCTATCCATTCTTTAGTAGTATTTTCTATCACTTTTTGCAAACCCTCATTTTTTGTTGAGTTATAGCTGCATTTAGTAAACCGCTCAAGTTTGTGTTTTTGTGGGCTAGCTATCAAGTTTCGTGACTACGATTGTGGATTGTACTTTAGTTGTGCATTTTGTACGCATATTTTAATTGCCTTTCACGAACCTTCATTTTTTGTTGAGTTATAACCACATTTAGGAAAATGATCGTGTTTTAGTTTCCGTAGGCCATCAATCAGTTTTTCTGACTGTGATTGTGGATTACACTGTAGTTGTGCATTCTATACGTGTCTTTTCTATTGGCTTTTGTGAACCTTCACTTTTTGTTGAGTGATAGCTACCTTTAGGAAACCACTCATGTTTGAGTTTTTTTGCACCATTAATCAACTTTGGTGACTATGCTTGTGGATTACACTATAGTTGTTCATTCTATACATGTATTTTCTATCACATTTTGTGAACCTTTTTTTTTTTTGAGTTATACCTACGTTTAAGAAACCTCTCATGTTTGAGGCTTTGTGGGCAATCAATCAACTTTGGTGACTACGATTGTGGATTGTAAAGTAGTGCATTATGTACAGATATTTTTAATCTTCTTTGTTGAGTTGAATTTAGGAAATCTCTTGTGTTTGAGTTTTCGTGAGCCATTGGTCAACATTGATGACCACGATTGTGGATTACACTATAGTTGTGCATTCTATATGCATATTTTCCATAGCCTTTTGTGAACCTTCATTTTTTGTCGAGTTATAGCCGCATTTAGCAAACCAGTCATGTTTGAGTTTTCGTGGGCCATCAATCAACTTTGGTGACTATGATTGTGGATTGTACTCGAGTTGTTTATTATGTACGTGTATTTTCTATTGCCTTTCATGAACCTTCAGTTTTTATTGAGTTATAGCCGCATTTAGGAAACCGCTCATGCTTGAGATTTTTTGGGCCATCAATCAACTCTGGTTACTACAATTGTGGATTGCACTATAACTGTCCATTATGTATGTGTATTTTCTAATGCCTTTCGCAAACCTTTATTTTTGTTGAGGTATACCTGCATTTAGGAAACCGCTCGAGTTTCAATTTTTGTGGGCCATCGATCAACATTGGTGACTACACTTGTGGATTATATAGTTGTTGTTCAATTATAGCCGCATTTACGAAAAACGCTCGTGTGTGAGTTTTCATGGGGCATCGATCAGTATTGGTGACTATAATTATGGATTACACTGTAGTTGTATTTTAGTAGTGCATTATGTATGCATATTTTTAATCACCTTTCAGGAATCTTCATTTTTTTGTTGAATTATAACAACATTTTTCGAAACGCTCGTGTTTGAGTTTTTGTGGGCCATCAATCAACTTTGGTGACTACGCTTGTGGATTACACTGTAATTGTGCATTCTATATGCATATTTTCTATCGCCTTTCGCGAACTTTCATTTTTTTAGAGTTATAGCCGCATTTAAGAAACTGTGTTTGAATTTTCATGGGCCATTGATCAACTTTTTTGACAATGATTGTGGATTACACTGTAGTTGTGCATTCTATACATGTATTTTTTTATCGCCTTTCACTAACCCTCATTTTTTGTTGAGTTATAGTTGCATTTAGAAAACCTGTCATGTTTGAGTTTTTTTGGGCCATTGATCAGCTTTGGTGACTACGATTGTGGATTTTACTGTACTTGTGCATTTTGTATGCATAATTTTTATCGCCTTTCACGAATCTTAATTTTTTCTTGCGTTATAGTCGCGTTTAGGAAAACGCTCGTGTTTGAGTTTTTGTGGGCCATCGATCAACTTTGGCGACTACGATTGTAATTACACTATAGTTGTGTATTCTATACGAGTATTTTCTATTGCCTTTCGCGACCCTTCATTTTTCCTTGATTTATAGTTGCACTTAGGAAATCGCTCGTGTTTGAGTTTTCATGGGCCATCAATCAACTTTAATGCCTACGATTGTGGATTTTACTGTTGTTATGCATTCTATATGGTTATTTTAAATCGCCTTTCATGAACCTTCATTTTTTTTTAGTGATAGCCACATTTACGAAAAACACTCCTATTTGAGTTCTCCTGGGTCATCAATCAACTTTTGTGACTACGATTGTGCATTGCACTATTGTTGTCCATTATATACGCGTATTTTCAATTGCTTTTCCTGAACTTTGAATTTTTGTTCAGTTATAGCTGCATTTAGGAAATCGCTCATGTTTGAGTTTTCGTAGGCCATCGATTAACTTTGCTTACTACGATTATGGATTGCAATGTACTTGTGCATTATGAACACTAATTTTCTGTCACCTTTCGCGAACCGTCATTTTTCGCGAACTTGACGCATATGGGACACCACTCATGTTTGAGTTTTTCTGGGCCATCGATCAACTTTGGTGACTAAGCTTGTGAATTACATTGTAGTTGTGCATTCTATACGACTATTTTATATCGCCTTTCGCGAACCTTCATTTTTTGTTTTGTTATAGCCGCATTTAGGAAATTGCTCATGTTTGAGTTTTTGTAGGCCATCAATCAACATTGGTGACTATGATTGTGGATTGTACTGTAGTTTTGCATTCCGTAAGTATATTTTTAATCGCCCTTAACGAACCTTCAATTTTTATTGAGTTATAACGACATTTAGAAAGGCAGTAGAAAATACGCGCAAAGAATGCATAACTATAGTGCTATCCCCAATCGTTGTCACCAAAGTTGATTGATGGGCCAGAAAAACACAAACACGAGCTGTTTCCTAAGTGAACCAATAATTGAACGAAAAATGAAGGTTCGTGAAAGGCGATAGAAAATACGCATATAGATTGCACAACTATAGCGTAATCCACAATCGTAGTTGCCAAAGTTGATCGATAGACCTTTAATTCTCTAACACGAGCGTTTTCTTAAAAATTGATTGTTCATGAAAAGTGATTAAAAATATAAGTACAAAATGTAGAACTATAGTACAATCCACAATCGTACTCACCAAAGTTGATCAATGGCGCACGAAATCTCAAACACGAGCAGATTCCTTAGTGTAGCTACAACTCAACGAAAAATGAAGGTTCCTGAAAGGCGGTAGAAGATACATGTATAGAATGCATAGCTACAGTGTAATCCACAATTGTAGTCACCAAAGTTGATCGATGGCCCACAAAAACTCAAATATGAGAGGTTTCCTAACTGTGGCTATAACTCAACAAAAAATCAACGTTCACGAAAGGAAATTGAAAATACACGTATAAAATGCAGTACTACTGTGCAATCCATAATCATAGTCACCAAAATTGATCGATAGCCCACGAAAACTAAAACATGAGTTATTTACTAAGTGTGGCTATAACTCAAAAAAAAAAAAAGGTTCTCGAAATGCGATAGAAAATACACGTATACAATGCACAATTATAGTGTAATCTACAATCGTAGCCACCAAAGTTGATCGATGGCCCATGAAAACTCAAAGAAGAGTGTCTTCCTAAATGCGGCTATAACTCAACAAAAAATTAAGGTTCATGAAAGGTGATTAATAATATACATACATAATGCACAACTACAGTACAATCCACATCATAGTCACCACAGTTGATCGATGGCCCATGAAAATTCAAACATGAGTGGTTTCCTAAATGTGGCCATAACTCAATGTAAAATTAAGGTTCGCGAAAGGCGATAGAAAATACGTGTACATATTGGACAACTACAGTGCAATCCAAAATTGTAGTCACCAAAGTTGATCGATGGCCCACAAAAACTCAAACATGAGTGGGTTCCTAATTGCAGCTATAACTCAACGAAAAATGAAGGTTGGTGAAAGGTGATAGAAAATACACGTACAAATTGGACAACTACAATGCAATCCACAATTGTACACAGCAAAGTTGTTCGATGGCCCACGAAAACTCAAACATGATTGGTTTCCTAAATGCAGCTATAACTCAACGAAAAATGAAGGTTCGCGAAAGGTGATTAAATATATGCGTATAGAATGGACATCTATAGTGTCACCCACAATCGTAGTCACCAAAGTTGATTGATGGCCCACGAAAACTCAAACATGAGTGGTTTCATAAATGTAGCTATAACTCAATTAAAAATTAAGCTTCGTAAAAGGCAACAGAAGAAAACGTGTATAAAATGCACAACTACAATGTAATCCACAAGCGTAGTTACCAAAGTTGATTGATGGCCCATGAAAACTCAAACACGAGCGGTTTCCTAAGTACGGCTATAACTCAACAAAAAATCAAGGTTCGCGGAAGGTGATAGAAAATATGTGAGCAAAATGGACAACTACAGTGCAATCCACAATCATAGTCACCAAAGTTTATCAAAGGTCAACGAAAAGTCAAACACGACTAGTTTCTAAATGTGGCTATAACTCAACAAAATAAATTTTCATGATAGGCGATAGAAAATACGGGTACAGATTGGACAACTAGAGTGCAATCCACAAGTAGTCACAAAAGTTGATCGATGACCCACGAAAACTCAAATATGAGTGGTTTCCTAAGTGCCACTATAACTTTAAAAAAAATGAAGGTTGATGAAAGACAATAGAAAAGACGCGTATAGAATGTAGAACTATAGTGCAATCCACAATTGTAGTCACCAAAGTTGATCGATGGCCCGCGAAAACTCAAACACGAACCTTCTTTTTTTGTTGAGTTATAGCCGCATTTAGGAAAACCTTCTACGATTGCAGATTACACTGTAGTTGTGCATTCTATATGCGTATTTTCTATTGACTATCGCAAACATTCATTTTTCGTTGAGTTATTTTCTATAGCCGAATTTAGGAAAACACTCATGTTTATTTTTTGAGGGCTATCAATCAACTTTGGTGACTACAATTGTAGATCGTATTGTTGTTGTGCATTCTGTACGCATATTTTTAATCTCTTTTTAGGAACCTTCATTTTATGTTGAATTATAGCCACATTTAGGAAAATGTTCGTGTTTGAGTTTTCGTGGGCCATCGATCAACTTTAGTCACTACGATCATGGATTAGATTGTTGTTGTGGATTCTATACGTGTATTTTGTATCTCCTTTTGTGAACATTCATTTTTAGTTGGGTTATAGCCATATTAGGAAACCACTCATATTTGAGTTTTCGTGGGCCATCGATCAACTTTGGTGACTTCGATTGTGGGTTGCATTGTAGTTGTCTATTCTATACGTGTATTTTCTATCCATTTTCGTGAACATTCATTCTATTGTTTGAGTTATATACCTACAATTAGGAAACTGCTCATGTTTGAGTTTTCCCGGTTCGTCAATCAACTTTGGTCACTAGGATTGTACAAGCATTGCACCATAGTTGTCAATTCTATATGAGTATTTTCTATCCCCTTTCGCTAACCTTAATTTTTCATTGAGTTTATAGCCTTATTTAGGAAACTGCTCGTGTTTGAATTTTCGTGGGCAATTGATCAATTTTGGTGAGTACGATTGTGGATTGCACTATATTTTTCCACTCTCTACGCGTATTTTCTATCGCCTTTCGTCAACCTTCATTTTTTGTTGAGTTATAGCCACATTTAGGAAACTACTTGTGTTTGAGTTTTTATGGGCCATCAATCAACTTTGGTGACTATGATTGTGGATTACATTGTAGTTGTGCATGTATTTCCTATTGCCTTTCACAAACTTTTATTTTTTGTTGATTTATAGCCACATTTAGGAAACCCCTCATGTTTGAGTTTTTTTGGGCCATTGATCAAGTTTGGTGGCTATGATTGTGGATTGTACTATAGTTGTGCATTTTGTATGCATATTTTTAATCACTTTTCACGAACCTTCATCTTTTCTTGAGTTATAGTCACATTTAGTAAAATGCTCGTGTTTGAGTTTTCGGGGGCCATCAATCAACTTTGGTGAATACGACTGTGGATTACACTGTAGTTGTCAATTCTATACGTGTATTTTCTATACACCTTTCATGAACCTTAATTTTTCTATGAGTTATAGCCGAATTTAGGAAACTGCTTGAGTTTCAGTTTTCGAGGGCTATCGATCAACATTGGTGACTAGGATTTTGCATTACACGTAGTTGTGCATTCTATACACGTATTTTCTATCACCTTTTGCGAATGTCCATTTTTTGTTGAGTTATAGGGCATTTAGGAAACTACTCATGTTTGAGTTTTTGTGGGCTATCAATCAACTTTTGTCACTATGATTGTGGATTGTATTGTTTTTGTGCATTCTGCTCATGTGCTCAAAAGACCCTGATCATTCGTTTTTTGAAAAAATATGTTGTTTTTGAAAAAGATAGATTTTTTTGAAAAGTAGAAGTCTATGAAAATTCTAAGAAATTGGCTTTTGTAGAGAATGTCATTCTGAGAAGATCCAGATCGTCATTTGTTTGAAAAACTAATTTTTCACCAATCTGCAAAAACCCCTTAGAAATAGAATCTAGGAAACAATTTTTTTGGGAAAATTGAGAATATGGGTTCTATAGGTACCCATGTGCTAAAAAGACCTAGCTCGTCCGTTTTTTCAAAATAATATTTGTTCTTCAAAAAGATAGATTTTTATAGGTGCTCGTGTGCTAAAGAGACATAGATCGTCCAATTTTTGAAAAAATAAATTATTCTTGAAAAAGATAGTATTTTTAAAAAAGTAGAAGCAGTAGAGGTAACAGAGGTAAATTTTTTTATTTTTTTATGAAAAATATAAGAAATGGGTTTTGTAGAGAATGTCGTTCTGAGTAGACCTAGATCGTCCTCTTTCTAAAAAAACTAATTTTTCAGCAACATGCAAGAACCCCTCAAAAATAGAATCTACGAAAAAAAAAAATTGGAAAATAAGAAATATGGGTTTTATAGGTGCTCGTGTGCTGAAAAGATTTAGATCATCTGTTTTTTGAAAAAATAAGTAGTTCTTGAAAAATATAGATGTTTTTCAAAAGTAGAAGCAGTACAAGTAACAGAGGCAAATTTTTTCAATCTTTTAATGAAAAATCTAAGAAATGGGTTTTGTAGACAATGTCATTCTGAGGAAACCCAGATCGTCCTTTTTTTGAAAAACTAATTTTTCACCAACATGCAAGAACCCCTCAAAAATAAAATCTATGAAACAATTTTATTTGGGAAAATAAAAAATATGGGTTTTATACGTGCTCGAAAGTGAAAGAGACCCAGATAATCCATTTTTTTTAAAATAAATTTTTCAAAAAGAAAGTTTTTTTTTTTAAGTAGGTTTTGTAGAGAATGTCCTTAGTAGACTCAGATCGTCCTTCTTTTGAAAAATTAATTTTTCACCAATATGCAAGATCCCCTCAAAAATAGAATTTACGAAACAATTTTGATTGGAAAATCGAAAATATAGGTTTTATAGTTGCTCGTGTGCTAAAGTGACCTAGATCATATGTTTTTTGAAGAAATAAATTGTTCTTGAAAAAAAGAGATTTTTTTGAAAAGTAGATGCAGTACAGGTAACAAAGAGAATTTTTTTGAATCTTTTTATGAAAAATCTGAGAAATGGGTTTTGAAGAGATTGTCATTCTGAGTAGATCCAGATCGTCTTTTTTTCAAAAAACTAATTTTTCACTAACATGCAAAAAATCCTCAAAAATACAATCTACGAAACAATTTTTTTATGGGAAAAATTGAAATATAGGAAAATGAAGGTTCGCGAAATGTTATACAAAATATGCGTATAGAATGCACAACTATAGTGTAATGCACAATTGTAGTCACCAAAGTTGATCGATGGCCCACGAAAGTTCAAACACGATAGTTTTCCTAAATGCAGCTATAACTCAACAAAAAATTAAGATTTCGTGAAAGCAGATAGAAAATATGCTGATAAAATTCACAACTATAGTGCAATACAAAATAGTAGTCACCAAAGTTGATGGACAACCCATGAAAACTCAAACACAAGTGGTTTCCTAAATGCGGCTATAAAAAAATATAGGTTCGTGAAAGCCAATTAAAAATATGCGGAGAAAATGCACAACTACATTATAGTCCACTATCGTTGTCACCATTGTTGACTGATGGCCCACAAAAACTCATACATGAGCAGTTTCCTAAATGCAGCTATATCTCAAAAAAATGAAGCTTCGTGAAGGGCAATAAAAAATACGCATATAGAATGCACAACTATAGAGTAATCCAAAAGCATCGTCACCAAATTGATCGATGTTCCAAAAAAACTCAAACACGAGTGGTTTCCTAAATGTGCAATCCACAATTGTAGTCACTAAAGTTGATCGATGGCCCAAGAAATCTCAAACATGAGTGGTTTCCTAAATGCGGCTATAGCTCGACGAAAAATGAAGGTTCACAAAAGGGGATAGAAAATACACATATAGAATTCATAACTATGGTGCAATCCACAATCGTAGTCACCAAAGTTGATTGATGGAGGATGAAAACTCAAACATGAGTGGTTTCTTAAATGCGGCTATAACTCAACAGAAAATGAAGGTTCACAAAAGTCAATATAAAATACGCATATAGAATGCACAACTACAATATAATCCACAATCGTAGTCACAAAGTTGATTGATGCCCCGTGAAAACTGAAACACGAGCGGTTTCATAACTTTGGCTATAACTAAAAAAACATGAAGGTTCGCGAAAGGCGATAGAATATACGTGAATACATGAACGTTTTCCTAAATGCAGGTATCATTCAACTAAAAATGAAAGTTCCTGAAAGGTGATTAAAAATATGCATACATAATGCACAACAATAGTACAATCCACAATCATAGTGACCAAAGTTGATTGATGGCCCACAAAATCTAAAATATGAGCGGTTTCTTAAATGCGGCTATAACTGAATAAAAAATGAAGGTTCGCGAAAGGTGATATGAAAATACGCAGAGGATCGCGATAACCAGCAGTTGTAATTCACATTAGTCACTAAAATTATCGATATTCGCACCGAACATCTAACATTTTCCTAATGCGCATTATAACTCAACAAATCAGCAGTCTGCGAAAGACTATTGTAAATATAAGGTATCGGATTTAACTACAAGATAATCCACAATCGGGTAGTTACTGAATTTGAATCAATAGCCCACAAAAATCAAACACGCAGAGGTTTCAAATGTGACTATATCAAAGAAAAATGAAGATTTGGTAAAAGGCTATGGAAAATACAGAGTAAAATGCACATTATAGTGTAATCCACAAGTGTAGTCACCAAAGTTGACGATGGCAACCCAAACTCAAACATATGGTCTCTAAATGTAGAAAAAAAACAAGGTTCACAAAAGGCAATAGAAAATAAGCGTACAAAATGGAGAACTACAGTGCCATCCACAATCATAGTCACCAAATTTGCTCGTGTTTGAGTTTTTGTGGGTCATCGATCAACTTTGGTGACTTATAGCTGTAGTTAAGAAACCACTCATTTTGAGTTTTCATGGGCCATCGATCTACGTTGGTGACTACGATTGTGGATTGCACTGTAATTGTCCATTATGTATGCGTATTTTCTATCGCCTTTCTCGAACCTTCATTTCTTGTTGAGTTATAGCCGCATTTTGGAAACCCCTCATGTTTAAGTTTTTCTTGGCCATCAATGAATTTTGGTAGCTGCAATTGTGGATTGTATTGTAGTTGTGCATTCTGTAAGCATAATTTTACTCACCTTTCATGAATCTTTATTTTTTGTTGAGTTATAGCTCCATTTAGGTAAATGTTCGTGTTAGAGTTTTCGTGGGCCATTTATCAAGTTTTCTAACTACAATTGTGGATTACATTATAGTTGTGCGTTCTATATGCTTGTTTTTTATCGCCTTTCTTGAACCTTCATTTTTAGGTTACTTATAGCGGCAATTAGGAAACTACTTGTCCTTTAGTTTTCGTGGGCCATCGATCAACTTTTGTGACTATGATTCTGGATTGCACTGTAGTTATCCATACTGTATGCATATTTGCTATCGCCTTTCACGAACCTTCATTTTTCGTTGAGTTATAGCTGCACTTAGGAAACAACTCATTTTTGAGTTTTTGTGGGCCATCGATCAACTTTGGTGACTACGATTATGGATTGCACTATAGTTGTCCATTTTGTAGATGTATTTTCAATAGCCTTATGCAAACCATCATTTTTTCTTGAGTTATAGCCACATTTAGGAAACTAGTCGAGATTGAGTTTTCATGGGCCATCAATCAACTTTAGTGACAACACTTGTGGATTACATTGTAGTTATGCATTCTATACGCGTATTTTCTATCACCTTTCACAAACCTTCAATTTTTGTTGAGTTGTAGCCGCATTTAGGAAACCACTCGAGTTTGAGTTTTTGTGGGTCATTTAACTTTGGTCACTACGATTGTGGATTGCATTGTAGTTGTTGATTTTGTACTTGTATTTTCTATCACCTTTAGTGAACCTTCATTTTTTGTTGAGTTATAGCAGCATTTACGAAACCTATTCGAGTTTGAGTTTTTGTGTGCCCTCGATCAACTTTGGTGACTACGATTGTGGATTACACTATAGTTGTACATTCAATACTCGTATTTTCTTTCACCTTTTGTGAACATTCATTTTTTGTTAAGTTATAGCCGCAGTTAGGAAACCGCTCGAGTTTGAGTTTTTGTGGGTCATTGATCAACTTTGGTGGCTACAATTGTGGATTGTATCGTAGTTCTATATTCTATATGCATACTTTTAACCGCTTTTAAGAAACCTTCACTTCTTGATGAGTTATAGCCTGTATTTTAGTTTTTCGTGGTTTATCGATCAACTTTGGTGACTACGATTGTGATTACACTGTAGTGTTCAAATCTATAAGCGTATTTTCTATCACCTTTCGAGAACCTTCATTTTTTCGTTATGTTATAGCCGCATTTAGGAAACCACTCGTGTTTGAGTTTTCGTAGGCCATTGATCAACTTTGGTGACTACGATTGTGGATTAATATGTAGTTGTCCATTCGTTATGTGTATTTTCTATCGCCTTTCGTGAACCCTCATTTTTTCTTGAGATATAGTCGCATTAAGGAAAACGCTAATGTTTGAGTTTTCGTTGGCCATCGATCAACTTTGGTGACTACGATTGTGTATTACACTATAGTTGTCCATTCTATATGCATATTTTCTATCACCCTTGGTGAACATTCATTTTTTGTTGAGTTATAGCCGCACTTAGGAAACCACTCGTCTTTGAGTTTTCGCTATTATCGGGATCAAATTCTAGGAAATAATTGTAATTATGAACCTTTTAATTTTTCTGAGTTATAGAAACAATTGTAGTTACCAAAGTTACCAAAGTTTATCTATGGCCCACAAAAACTCGAACACGATTGGTTTCATAAATACGGCTATAACTCAACAAAAAATCAAGGTTTGTGAAAGGTGATACAAAATGCTCCTATAGAATGCACAACTACAGTGTAATCCACAAGCCTAGTCACCAAAGTTGATCTATAGCCTATGAAAACCCAAAATCCACTAGTTTGTTAAATGGAGCTATAACTAAACAAAAAATGAAGCTTCGCGAAATGCGATAGAAACTATGCATATAGACTGCACAACTATGGTGTAATCCACAAGCCTAGTCACCAAAGTTAATCAATGGCCCACGAAAACTCAAATGCAAGTAGTTTAAAAAAAAATTGAAGGTTCGCAAAAGGTGATAGAAAATACACATATAGAATGGACAACTATAGTGCAATCCACAATCGTAGTAACCAAAGTTGATCGATGGCCCACGAAAACGAAAACAAGAGTAGTTTCCTAATTGAAGCTATAACTCAGAGATAAATGAAGGTTCACAAAAAGTGTGAGAAAATACATGTATAGAATGCACAAGTACAGTGTAATCCACAATTGTAGTCGCCAAAGTTGATCGATGGCCCAAGAAAACTCAAACACAAGTGTTTTCCTAAATGCGACTATTAACTCAACAAGAAATGAAGGTTCAAAAAAGACAATTAAAAACTTGCATACATAATGCACAACTACAGTAAAATCCACAATCATAGTCACCAATGATGATTGATGGCTCACAAAAACTCAAACAGGAGCGGTTTCCTAAATGCAGCAATACCTCAACAAAAAAGGCAGGTTCGCGAAAGGTGATAGAAAATACGCGTAGAGAATGCACAACTATTGTGTATTGCACAAGTGTAGTCAACAAAGTTGATTTGAAATATGGATTTTTTAGGTGCTCATGGCACTCAAGAGACCCAGATCGTCTGTTTTTTGAAAAAATAAGTTTTTTAAAAAGATAGATTTTTTTTGAAAGAAGCAGTAGAGGTAACATAGGAAATTTTTTTGAATCTTTTTATTAAAAATGGGATAAATGGATTTTGTAGACAATGTCATTCTGAGTAGACCCAGATCATCCTTTTTCTGAAAAACTTATTTATCACCAACATGCAAGAACACCTAAAATATAGAATCTACAAAACAATTTTTTTTGGGAAAATAAAAAATATGAAATTTATAACTAATGTGTTAAAGAGACCTAGATCTTCCGTTCTTCGAAAAAATAAGTTGTTTTTGAAAAAGATAGATATTTTAAGTAGAAGAAGTAGAGGTAACAGAGGCAATTTTTTATAATCTTTTTATAAAAAACCTAAGAAATGGGTTTTGTAGAGAATGTCATTCTGAGTAGACCTAGATCATCCTATTTTCAAAAGACTAATTTTCACCAACATACAAGAATCCCTCAAAAATAGAATCTACGAAATAATTTTTTTGGAGAAAAATAAAAAAATATGGGTCTTATAGGTGCCTAGTGTGCTGAAAAGATTTAAATCATCTGTTTTTTGAAAAAATACGTAGTTTTTGAAAAAGATAGATTTTTTTGAAAAGTAGAAGCAGTAGAGGTAACAAAAGAATTTTTTTTGAAATTTTTAATGAAAAATCTAAGAAATGGGTTTTGTAGAGAATGTCGTTCTAAATAGACCCAGATCATCCTTTTTAAAAAAAACTTATTTTTCACCAACATGCAAGAACCCCTTAAAAATAGAATCTAAAGAAACAATTTTTTTGAGGAAAATAAAAAATCTAAGAAAAATGGGTTTTGTAGAGAATGTCATTCTAAGTAGAGCTAGATCAATCAACTTTTGCGACTACGATTGTGGATTGTACTATGCTTGTGCATTTTCTACGCATATTTTTAATCTTCTTTCATGAACCTTCATTTTTTGTTGAGTTATAGCTGCATTTAGGAAAACGGTCGTGTTTGAGTTTTCGTGGGCCATCGATCAACTTTGGTCAATACGATTGTGGATTGTACTTTAGTTGTGCATTTTGTACGCATATGTTTAATCGCCTTTCACTAACCTTCATTTTTTGTTGAGTTATAGCCACATTTAGGAAAACTCTCGTATTTGAATTTTCGTGGGCCATCGATCAACTTTGGTGACTATAATTGTCTATTAAACTGTAGTTGTGCATTCTATATGCGTATTTTCTATTGCCTTTCGCGAACGTTCATTTTTTGTTGAGTTGTAGTTACATTTAGGAAAACGATCATGTTTGAGTTTTTGTGGGCCATCGATCAACTTTGCTGACTATGATTGTGTATTAAACTGTAGTTCTGCATTCTATACGCGTATTTTCTATCGCCTTTCATGAAGCTTCATTTTTTGTTGAGTTAAAGTTGCATTTAGGAAACAATCATGTTTGAGTTTTTGTGGGCCATCGATCAACCTTGGTAACTCCGATTGTGGATTACACTATAGTTGTGTATTCTATACGTGTATTTTCTATCGTGCCTTTCATGAACCTTCGTTTTTGTTTGAGTTATACCTGTGCTTAAGAAACTGCTCATGTTTGAGTTTTTGTGGCATCGATCGGCTTTGGTGACTACGATTATGGATTGCACTATAGTTTTCCATTCTCTATCTGTATTTTCTATCGCCTTTCATGAGTCTTTATTTTTTGTTGAGTTATAGCCGCATTTAAGAAACTGCTCGTGTTTAAGTTTTCAAGGGCCAACGATCAACTTTGGCTACTATCCTTGTGCATTACACTGTAGCTGTGCATTCTATATGCGTATTTTCTATCGCCTTACTCAATCATTCATTTGTCATTGAGTTATAGATGCACTTAGGAAACCACTCGTATTTGAGTTTTCGTGGGCCATCAATCAAATTTGGTGACTATGATTGTGGATTGCACTGTAGTTGTTCATTCTATACACGTATTTTCTTTTGCCTTTCGCGAACCCTTATTTTTTGTTGACTTATAGCCGCACTTAGGAAACCGCTCGTGTTTGAGTTTTCATGGGGCATTGATAAACTTTGGTGACTACGATTGTTGATTGTACTATAGTTGTACATTTTGTACGCATATTTTTAATTGCCTTTCACCAACCTTCATTTTGTGCTAAGTTATAGCTGCATTTAGGAAAATGCTCGTGTTTTCAATTTTCTATCGCCTTTCGCTAACCTCTTTTTGTTGAGTTATAGCTGCATTTAGGATACCGACTCATGTTTGAATTTTTTTGGCCATCGATCAACTTTGGTGACTACGATTGTGGATTGTACTGTAGTTTTCCTTTCTCTTCGTGTATTTTCAATCGCCTTTCACGAACCTTCATTTTTTGTTGAGTGATAGCCGCATTTACCAAACCACTTGTGTTTGAGATTTCATGGGCCATCAATTAACTTTGCTCACTACAATTGTGGATTACACTTATTTTCTATCTGCATATTTTCTATCGCCTTTCGCGAACCTTCATTTTTCATTGAGTTATAGCTGCATTTAGTAAACCGCTTGTGTTTGAGTTTTCGTGGGCCATCAATCAACTTTGGTGACTACGATATTTTATTACACTTTAGTTAGTCATTCTATAGACATATTTTCTATCGCCTTTCATGAACCTTCATTTTTTGTTGAATTTTAGTAAAAATCTCATGTCTGAGTTTTTGTGGGCCATCAATCAAATTCGGTGTCTAGTACTGTGGATTGTACTATAGGTTTGCATTTTGTACGCATATTTTTTATCGCCTTTCATGAACCTTCACTTTTTGTTGAGTTATAGCCGCATTTCGAAAAACGCTCGTGTTTGAGTTTTCGTGGGCCATCAATCAACTTTGATGATTACAATTGTGCATTACACTGTAGGTGTACATTCTATACCTGTATTTTTTATTTCCTTTCGCGAACCTTCATTTTTTGTTTATTTATAGCTGCATTTAGAAAATTGCTTGTGTTTGAGTTTTTGTCGGCCATCAATCAACTTTGGTGACTACGATTATGGATTACACTATAGTTGTGCATTCTATAACCATATTTTCTATCGCCTTTCACGAACCTTCATTTTTCGTTGAGTTATAGCCACACTTAGGAAGAACCTGGTGTTTGAATTTTCATGGGCCATCGATCAACTTTTGTGACTACGATATTGCATTGCATTGTAGTTGTCCATTTTGTACGCATCTTTTCTATCGCCTCTCGTGAACCTTAGTTTTTTATTCAGTTATTGACACACTTAGGAAACAGCTCGTATTTGAGTTTTCTTGGTCCATCAATCAACTTTGGTGACTATGATTATGGATTACATTGTAGTTGTGCATTCTATACACGTATTTTCTATCACCTTTTGGGAACCTTCATTTTTTGTTGAGTTATGGCTGCATTTAGGAAACTACTCATGTTTGAGTTTTTCTTGGGCCATCGATCAACTTTGGTGACTAAAATTGTGGATTAGAATGTAGTTGTGCATTCTATATGCGTATTTTCTATCGACTTTCACGAACATTCATTTTTCGTTGAGTTATAGCCGCATTTAGGAAACCACTCATGTTTATTTTTCTAAGGGCTAAACTTTGGTAACTACGATTGTGGATCGTACTGTAGTTGTGCATTCTGTACGCATATTTTTAAACTCATTTTAGGAACCTTCATTTTATGTTGAGTTATAGCTGCATTTAGGAAAACGCTCGTGTTTGAGTTTTCGTGAGCCATCTAATCAACTTTAGTCACTACAATTATGGATTTTATATGTGTACTTTCTATCACCTTTTGCGAACCTTCATTTTTAGTTGGGTTGTAGCCATATTAAGCAATTGCTCATATTTGAATTTTCGTGGGCCATCAATCAACTTTGGTTACTACGATTATGGACTGCATTATAGTTGCCTATTTTGTACGTGTATTTTCTATCCCTTTTCATGAACATTCATTTTTTTGTTTGAGTTATACTCGCATTTAGGAAACCACTCGTGTTTGAGTTTTCCTAGCTCGTCGATCAACTTTGGTTACTAGGATTGTACAAGCATTGCACCATAGTTGCTAATTATATACGATTATTTTCTATCCCCTTTCGCTAACCTTAATTTTTTGTTGAGTTATACCATCATTTAGGAAACTGCTCGTGTTTGAGTTTTCGTGGGCCATTGATCAACTTTGGCGAGTACGATTGTGGATTGCACTATAACTCAACAAAAATGAAGGTTCACAAAAGGCAATAGAAAATACGTGTATAAAATGCACAACTACAATGTAATCCACAAGCGTAGTGACCAAACTTGATCGATGGCCCATGAAAACTCAAACTCGAGTGTTTTTCTAAATGCGGCTATAACTCAACAAAAAATGATGGTTTGTTAAAGGCAATAGAAAATATGAATATAGAATGCACAACTACAATGCAATCCAAAATCGTAGTCACCAAAGTTGATCGATGGCCCACGAAAACTCAAACACGTGCGGTTTCATAAGTGTAGCGATAACTCAATGAAACATGAAAGTTCGCAGAAGGTGATTGTAAATACACATATAGAAATCACAAATACAATGTAATCCACAATCGTAGTCACTAGAGTTGATTCATGGCCTACAAAAAACTCATACATGAGCATTTTCCTAAATGTGGCTATAACTCAACAAAAAATGAAGGTTCGTGAAAGGTAATTAGAAATATGAATACAAAATGAACAACTACAATACAATACACAATCATAGTCACCAAAGTTTATCGATGGCCCACAAAAACTCAAACATGAGTAATTTCCCAAATGCGGCTATAACTCAACCAAAAATGAAGGTTTGCAAAACGCAATAGAAAATAAGCATTCACAATGCACAACTACAATGCAATCCACAATTGTAGTCACCAAAATTGATCGACAGCCTTCAAAAACTTCAACATGAGCACTTTCATAAATGCGGCTATAATTGAACAAAAAATTAAAGTTCTCGAAAGGTTATAAAAAATACGCATATAGAATGCACAACTACAATGTAATACAAAAGCGTAGTCATCAAACTTGATCGATGGCCCATAAAAACTCAAAGTCGATTGGTTTCCTAAATGCGGCTATAACTCAATAAAAGATAAAGGTTCGTCAAAGGCGTTTAAAAATATGTGTACAAAATGCACAATTCATAATCGTAGGCACCAAAGTTGATTGATGCACCACAAAAACTCAACAAAAATGGAAGGTTCATGCAAGGCAATAAAAAATACAGTCTAACCTACAATTGTAGTCACCAAAGTTGATCGATGGCCCACGAAAACTCAAACCTTAGTGGTTTCATAAATGTGGCTATATGTAGAAAAAAAAATGAAGGGCCACGAAAGGCGATAGAAAATACATGTACAAAATGGACAAATACTATGCAATCCACAATTGTAGTCCCCAAAGTTGATTGATGGTGCACAAAAACTCAAATACGAGCGGTTTCCTAAGAGTGGCTATAACTCTATAAAAAATGAAGGTCCGCAAAAGGGGATATAAAGTATGCATATAGAATGCACAACTACATTATAATCCACAATCGTAGTCACCAAAGTTGATCAATAGCCCACGAAAACTCAAAAATGAGCGTTTTCCAAAATGCGGCTATAACTCAACAAAAAATGAAAGTTTGTGAAAGGCGATAGAAAATTAGTGTTCATAATGCACACTACAATGTAATCCACAATCGTAGTCACCAAAGTTGATTGATGGCCCACGAAAACTCAAACACAAACGGTTTCCTAAATGTACCTATAACTCAACAAAAAATGAAGGTTTGTGGAAGGCGATACAAAATTTACGTACAAAATGAACACTACTATGTAATCCACAATTGTAGTCCGCAAAGTTGGTCGATGGCCATTGAAAACTAGAACATGAGCAGGTTCCTAAATGCAGCTATTACTCAACAAAAAATGAAGGTTCAAAAAAGGAGATAGAAAATACGCATACAAAATCGACAACTACAATGCATTCTACAATCGTAGACACCAAAGTTGATCAATGCCCCATGAAAACTCAAACACGAGTGGTTTCCTAAATGCAGTTATAACTCACAAAAATGAAGGTTTACGAAAGGCGATAGAAATTACGCATATAAAATGCATAACTACAGTACAATCCACAATTGTAATCATCAAAGTTGATCGATGGCCCATGAAAACTCAAACACGAGTGGTTTCCTAAGTGGGGCTATAACTCGTGTTTAAGTTTTAGTGGGCCATTGTTGAACTTTGGTGAGTACGATTGTGGATTACATTGTACTTGTGCATTCTATACACATATTTTCACCATGTTCACTAACATGCAAAAACCCCTCAAAAATAGAATCTACGAAAGAATTTTGTTTGGGAAAATTGAAAATATGGGTTTTATAGGTACTCGTGTGATAAAGAGATGTAGATTTTCCATTTTTTGAAAGAATAAGTTGTTCTTGAAAAAGATTGATTTTTTGAAAAGTAGTAGTAGAGGTAACAGAGGAATTTTTTTAAAATTTTTTTATGAAAAATCTGAGAAATGGGCTTTTGTAGAGAATGTCATTATGAGAAAACCCAGATTGTTCTCTTTTCGAAAAGGTAATTTTTCACCAACATGCAAGTTCCCTTCAAAAATAGAATTAAAATGATTGACACATGAAGATGATAGGCATGAATTCCAGAACAGTGGCAGAATTTATTTAATTTTGGCAACAATATCCATAATCCACCACAATTTACACCACATGGTTTGAGATATATCATTGTGATTTAGGATATTTGAATTTTATATCTGAGAGCCAGGTTTTGTAGAGAATGTTGTTCTGAATTGACCAAGATCGTCATTTTTTCAAAAAACTTATTTTTCACCAACATGCAAGAACCCCTCAAAAATAGAATCTATGAAATAAATTTTTTTAGGAAAATTAAAAATATGGGTTTTATAGATGCTGTCATTCTGAGTAAATCAAGATCGTCCTTTTTTCGGAAAACTATTTTTTCACCAACATGTAAGAACCCCTCAAAAACAGAATCCACCAAACAATTTTTTTTGGGAAAATAAAAAATATGGGTTTTGTATGTGCTCGACAGCTAAAGACACCCAGATAATCCATTTTTTAAAAAAATAAGTTGTTTTTGAAAAATATAGTTTTTATTTATTTTTAAGTAGAAACAGTAGAGGTAATAAAGGCAATTTTTTTGAATCTTTTTATGAAATATCTAAGAAATGGGTTTTCTAGAGAATGTCCCTCTTAGTAAACTTAGATCATCCATTTTTTGAAAAATTAATTTTTCACCAACATACAAGAACCCCTCAAAAATAGAATCTGAAAAACAATTTTTTTAGGAAAATCGAAAATATAGGTTTTAGACGTGCTTGTGTGCTAAAGAGACCCAGGTCATCCATTTTTTGAAGAAATAGATTGTTCTTGAAAAAGATAGATTTTTTTGAAAAGTCGAAGTAGTAGAGGTAATAAAGGGAAATTTTTTGAATCTTTTTATAAAAAATCTAAGAAATGGGTTTTGAAGAGAATGTCATTCTGAGTAGATCCATATCGTCCGTTTTGAAAAACTAATTTTTCACCAACATGCAAAAACTCCTCAAAAATAGAATCTACAAAACAATTTTTTTCAGGGAAAATCAAAATATAGGTTTTATAGGTGCTCATCTGCTCTATAGACCCTAATTATCCATTTTTTGAAAAAATTAGTTGTTCTTGAAAAAGATAGACTTTTTTGAAAAGTAGAAGTAGTAGAGGTAAGATAGGCAATTTTTTTTAATCTTATTATGAAAAATCAAAGAAATAGGTTTTGTAGAAAATGTCATTCTGAGTAAACCTAGATCGTCCTTTTTCTGAAAAACATTATTTCACCAACTTGCAAGAACCCCTCAAAAATAGAATCTACAAAATATTTTTTTTTGGGTAAATAAAAAATATCAGTTTTATAGGTACTCATTTGCTGAAGAGACGCAAATCGTCTGTTTTTTGAAAAAATAAGTTTTTCTTGAATAAGATAGATTTTTTTGAAAAGTAGAAGTTGCAGAGGTAATAGAGGCAATTTTTTTGAATATATTTTATGAAAAATCTGAGAAATGGGTTTTGTAGAGAATCACATTTTGAGTAGACCCATATCATCCTTTCAAAAACTATTTTTGTGAACATGCAAGAACCTTTATAAAATGAATCTACAAAACAACAAGTGTTTGGGGAAACAAAAATATGGGTTTCTTTTAGATGCTCATGTTGTAAAGAGACCCAAATCGTCTGCTGAAGCTCTTCGTGTGCCATTGATCAACATTTCATGACTACGCATTGTGGATTAACCAGCTGTGCATGTTGTAAAGATATTATTGTTTCAGGAACTTCTTCATTTTGTTATAGTTGCATTTACAAACCCTTGAGTTTCGCCATGGGAGTATTCAATCACCTGTTGAAAATGTATCATATCATCAGAAGTTTTGCAATTTAGCGTATTTTCTATCACCTTTTGGGAACCTTCATTTTTTGTTCAGTTATAGCCGCATTTAGGAAACTACTCATGTTTGAGTTTTTGTGAGCCATCGATCAACTTTGATGACTGCGATTTTGGACTGTACTATAGTTGTGCATTTTGTACGCATATTTTTATTCACCTTTCATGAACCCTCATTTTTTGTTCAATTATAATTTAGGAAAACACTCGTGTTTGAGTTTTTGTGGCTTGTCGATCAACTTTGGTGACTACGATTGTGGATTAGACTATAGTTGTGCATTCTATACATGTATTTTCTATCACCTTTCATGAATCTTCATTTTTCGTTCAGTTATAGCTTCACTTAGGAAACCGCTCGTGTTTGAGTTTTTGTGGGGCATCGATCAACTTTGGTGACTACGATTGTGGATTGCACTGTAGTTGTCCATTTTTTATGCGTATTTTCTATTGCCTTTTGTGAACCTTCATTTTTTGTTGAGTTATAGCTGTATTTAGGAAACCGCTCGTATTTTAGTTTTTGTGGGCCATCAATCAACTTTGGTAACTATGATGTTTTTAGTTTTTATGGGCCATCAATCAACTTTGGTGACTACGATGTTGGATTATACTATAGTTGTGCATTTTGTATGCATATGTTTAATTTCCTTTCACGAACCTTCATTTTTTGTTGACTTATAGTTGCATTTAGGAAAAGGCTCGTTTTTGAGCTTTCGTGACTACGATTGTGTATTACACTATAGTTGTGCATTCCATACATGTATTTTCTATTTCCTTTTACGAACCTTCATTTTCCATTGAATTATAGCCGCACTTATGAAACCGCTCGTGTTTGAGTTATAGGTGCGTTTTGGAAACTACTCGAGTTTAAGTTTTCGTGGGCCCTCGATCAACTTTGGTGACTATAATTGTGGATTGTATAGTGGTTGTGCATTATGTATGCATATTTTTAATCATTTTTCAATCATAGTCACCAAAGTTGATATATGGGCCATGAAAACTCAAACACGAGCAGTTTCCTAAATGCAGCTATAACTCAACAAAAAATGAACTCTTGCGAAAGGCGGTAGAAATTACGTGTAGAGAATGCTTCTATAGTGTAATCCACAAAAATAGTCACCAAGTTGATCGATGGCCCATAAAAAATCAAACTCAAGCAGTTTCCTAAATGCACCTATAACTAAACAAAAAATGAGCATTCACAAACAGTGATAGAAAATACGCGTACAAAATGGAAAACTACATTGCAATCTGCAATCGTAGTCACCAAAGTTGATCAATGCATCGTTCACGAAAACTCAAACATGAGCGGTTTCGAAAGTGTGGCTATAATTAGATGGACAATGAAGGTTCACAAAACGCGATGGAAAATATGTGTATGGAATCCACAACTACAATGTAATCCAAAAGCGTAGTACCAAAGTCGATCGATGGCCCACGGAAACTCAAACACAAGAGTTTTCGTAAATGCAACTAAATCTCAAGAAAAAATTTAATTTCATAAAAGGTGATTAGAAATATGCGTATAGAATGCACAACTATAGGACAATCCACAATCGTAGTAACCAAAGTTGATTGATGGCTCACAAAAACTAAAAAATGAGCAGTTTCCTAAATGCGGCCATACCTCAACAACAAATGAAGGTTCATGAAAGGCGATAGAAAATAGGTGTATAGAATGAACAGCTATAGTGTAATTCACAATCGTAGTCACCAAATTTCATTGATGGCCAACAAAAACATAAAAAACGAGCGGTTTCCTAAATGCGCCTATAACTCAACAATAGATGAACATTCGTGAAATGCAATAGAAAATTAGCATTCATAATGCACAACTACATTGCAATCCTCAATTGCAGTCACCAAAGTTGATCGATGGCCCACAAAAATTCAATCATGAGGGCTTGCCTAAATACGGCTATAACTCAACAAAAAATAAAGATTCAGGAAAGGTGATTAAAAATACGTGTATAGAATTTACAACTATAGTGTAATCCAAAATCGTAGTCTCTAAAGGTTGACCAACGACCCACGAAAACTCAAACTTGATCGTTTTCCTAAATGTGGCTATAACTCAACAAAAAAGAAAATATCGTGACAGGCGATAGAAAATACACGTACAAAATGGACAACTACAGTCCAATCCACAATCGTAGTCACCAAAGTTGATCGATGCCCCAGAAAAATTCAAACACGAGCGGTTTCCTAAGGGCGGCTATAACTCAATGGAAAATGAAGGTTCGCAAAAGGCAATAGAAAATACGCTTATAGAATGGAGAACTACAATGTAATCCACAATAATAGTCACTAAAGTTGATCGATGGCGCACAAAAACTCAAACACAAGCGTTTTCTTAAATGCAGCTATACCTAAAAAAAATTCCAGGTTCGTGAAAGGTGATTAAAAAAAGCATGCAGAATGCACAACTACAATACAATCCAAAATCTTAGTCACCAAAGTTGATCGATGGCCAACGATAAACTCAAAGACACGAGCATTTCTGTAAATGTGGCTATAACTCAACCAAGGTTCGTGTAAGCCCTAATTGTAGTCAGCAAAGTTGATCGATGGCCCACAACAACTCAAACACGAGCGGTTTCCTAAATGCAGCTATAACTAAACAAAAATTGAAGGTTCATGAAAGGCTATCAGAATTAGCATTCATAATGCACAACTATAGTGCAATCCACAATCATAGTCAAAAAGTTGATCGATGGCTGACGAAAACTCAAACATTAGCGGTTTCCTAAATGGGGCTATAACTCAACAGAAAATGAAGGTTCACGATAGGCAATTAAGAATACACATATAGAATGGACAACTATAATGTAATTCACAAGCGTAGTGACCAAAGTTGATCAATGGCCCACGAAAACTCAAACTCGAGCGGTTTCCCAAATGCGGCTATAAATGAAAAAAATGAAGGTTCGCAAAAGGCGATAGAATATACCCATACAAAATAGACAACTACAGTTTAATCCACAATTATTTTCACCAAATTTGATCAATAGCCCTCGAAAACTCAAACATGGGCAGTTTCCTAAGTGTGCCTATAACTAGAAAAAAAAAGAATGTTCATGAAGCGTGATAGAAAATACACGTATAGAATGCATGACTACAGTGTAATACATAATCGTAGTCACCAAAACTGTTTGATGGCCCACAAAAACTCAAACATGAGTGTTTTCCTATATGAGGCTATAACCCACAAAAATTGAAGGTTCATGAAAGGCGATAGAAAATATGAATAACGAATGGAGAGCTATAGTGTAATCCACAATCGTAATCACCAATTCGATCAATCGCCCATGAACACTCAAACACAAGCGGTTTCCTAAATGCGACTATAACTTAATGAAAAATGAAGGTTCATGAAAGGCGATAGAAAATATGAATAATGAATGGAGAGCTACAGTGTAATCCATAATCGTAATCACCAATTCGATCAATGGCCCATGAAAACTCAAACACAAGCGGTTTCCTAAATGCGACTATAACTTAATGAAAAATGAAGGTTCATGAAAGGCGATAGAAAATACAAGTGAAGATTGGATAACTACAGTGCAATCTACAATCGTAGTCACCAAAGTGGATCAATGGCCCACAAAAACTCAAACATAAGAGATTTCCTAACTATGGCTATAACTCAACAAAAAATGGACATTTGCGAAACGTGAAAGAAAATACGCGTATAGAATGCACAACTGTAGTGTAATCCACAATTGTAGTCACCAAAGTTGATCGATGGCGCACGAAAACTGAAACACGAGCGTTTTCGTAAATGTAGCTATAATTCAACAAAAGATGAAGGTTCGCGAAAGGGGATAGAAAATACACACACAAAATAGACAACTACATTGCAATCCACAATCGTAGTCACCAAAGTTGATCGATGGCCCATGAAAACTCAAACACGAGGGGTTTCATAAGTCCAACTATAACTCAACAACAAATGAAGGTATGCGAAAGGTGATAGAAAAATATGTATAGAATGCATAATTATATTGTAATCCACAATCGTACTCACCAAAGTTGACCGAAGGCCCATGAAAACTCAAAACACAAGCGTTTTCCTAAATGCGGCTATAACTCAACAAAAAATGAAGGTTTGCGAAAGGCGATAGAAAATACACGTACATAATGAACAAGTACAGTGTAATCCACAATCGTAGTCACCAAAGTTGATCGATGGCCCACAAAAACTCAATCACGAGCGGTTTCCTAAATGCAGCTATAAGTCAACAAAAAATGAATGTTCGTGAAAGGCTATAGAAAATACACAAAGATTCGATAAGTACAGTGCAATCCACAATCGTAGTCACCAAAATTTATCTATGGACTGCGAAAAACTCAAATATGAGCGGTTTCCTAAATACGGCTATAACTCAACAATAAATGAAGTTTTATGAAAAGTGGTTAAAAACATGTGTACAAAATGCACAACTACAATACAATCCACAATTGTTGTCACCAAAGTTGATCGATTTCCCGTGAAAACATAAACTCGAGCGGTTTCCTAAATGTGGCTATAAATTAAGAAAAAATGAAGGTTCGTGAAAGGCAATAGAAAATATGTGTAAAAAATAGAAAACTACAGTGCAATCCACAACCGTAGTCACCAAAATTGATTGATAGCCCACAAAAACTCAAACATGAGCGATTTCCTAAGTACGGCTCTAACTCAATGAAAATTGAAGGTTCACGAGAAGTTATAGAAATACCCATATAGAATGCACAACTACAGTACAATCTACAATGGTTGTCACCAAAGTTGATCGATGGACCACGAAAACTCAAACTCAAGCGGTTTCCTAAAAGCGGCTATAACTCAAGAAAAAATGAAGGTTCGTGAAAGGCGATAGAAAATACATATACATAATGAACAACTACAGTGCAATCCATAATCTTAGTCACAAAAGTTGATTGATGGCCCACAAAAATCAAAGACAAGCGGTTTGCTAAGTGCGGTTATAACTCAACGAATATTGAAAGTTCACGAAAGTCGATAGAAAATACGCATATACAACTACAATGTAATCCACAATTGTAGTCACTAAAGTTGATTGATGGTCCCCGAAATATCAAACATGAGGATTTTCCTAAATGTGGCTATAACTCAACAAAAAATAAAGTTTCGTAAGAGTCAATAAAAACTATGCATAGAAAATGCACAACTATAGTGCAATCAACAATCGTAGTCACCAAAGCTGATTGATGGCCCAAAAAAACTGAAACATGAATGGTTTTCTAAAGATTCAGGAAAGGTGATAGAAAATACGTGTATAGAATGAACAACTACAATTTAATCCACCATTGTAGTCACCAAAGTTGATTGATAGCCCACGAAAAATCAAACACGAGCGGTTTCCTAAATGCAGATAAACTAAAAAAAAATTGAACGTCCGTGAAAGGCAAATAAAAATATGCCTACAAAATGCAAAACTATAGTACAATCCACAATCATAGTCACCAAAGTTGATTGATGGCACACGAAAACTCAAACACAAGTGGTTTCCTATATGTGGCTATAACTCAAGAAAAAAGTTAAGATTTCGAGAAAGCGCATAGAAAATACGCTGATAGAATTCACAACTATATTATAATGTAAAATAGTAGTCACCAAAATTGATCGACGGCCCACAAAAACTAATACACGAGTGGTTTCATAAATGCGGCTATAACTCAATAAAAAATGAAGGTTCATGAAAGGCGATTAAACATATCCTTACATAATGCACAATCACAGTACAATCCACGATCGTTGTCAACATAGTTGATTGATGGCCCACAAAAAGTCAAACATGAGTGGTTTCCTAAATGCAGCTATAACTCAAGAAAAAAAGAAGCTTGGTGAAAAGCGATAGAAAAAATGTATGTAGAATGCACAACTACAGTGTAATTCAAAATCATCATCACCAAAGTTGATCGATGGCCCACAAAACTCAAACACGAGCAGTTTCCTAAATGCAGGTATAACTCAACAAAAAATGAGGGTTCCTGAAATGCGATAGAAAATATGTGTACAAAATGGAAAATTATAGTGCAATCTAGAATTGTAGTCAACCAATTTTATCGATGGCCCATGAAAACTCAAACACAAGTTGATTCCTAAACGTGGCTATAGCTCAAAGAAAAATGAAGGTTCACGAACGACGATAGAAAATACGTGTGCAGAATGGACAACTACAGTGCAATCCACAACGTAGTCACCAAATTTGATCAATGGCCCACGATTACTCAAACTCAGGCAGTTTCTCAAATGCGGCTACAAGTCAATGAAAAATGAAGGTTCACAAAAGGGGATAGAAAATATGCGTATAGAATTCACAACTACAGTGCAATCCACAATCGAAGTCACCAAAGTTGATCGATGGCGCACGTAAACTCAAACATGAGAGGTTTCCTAAAAGTGGCTATAACTCACCGAAAAATGAAGGTTCACAAAAGTCCATACAAAAAACTTGTATAGAATGCACAACTACAGTGTAATCCACAAGCGTAGTCACCAAAGTTGATCGATGGCCCATGAAAACCCAAACATGAGTAGTTTCATAAGTGCAGCTATAACTCAACGAAAAAATGAAAGTTCACAAAAGGTGATAGAAAATACACGTATAGAATGCAAAATTACAATGTAATCCACGATCGTAGTCACCAAAGTTGATCGATGGCCCATGAAAACTCAAACACGAGTGGCTACCTAAGTGCGGCTATAACTCAACAAAAAATGAAGGTTCGCAAATAGTGATAGAAAATATGTGTATAAAATGAACAAGTACAGTGTAATCCACAATTGTAGTCACCAAAGTTGATCGATGGCCCACGAAAACTCAAACACGAGCGATTTTTTAAATTTGGCTATTACGTAAAAAAAAATGAAGGTTCATAAAAGGAGATAGAAAATACACATAAAAAATGAACTATCTAGTGCAATCCACAATCATAGACACCAAAGTTTATTGATGACCCACGAAAACTCCAATACGAGTGGTTTCCTAAATGTGGCTATAACTCAGAAAAAATGAAGGTTCACGAAAGGAGATAGAAAATACACGTATAAAATGCACATCTACAGTGTCATTCGCAAGCATAGTCACCAAAGTTGATCGATGGCTCATGAAAAATCAAACTCGAAAATATGCATATAGAATGCAAAACTACAGTGTAATCCACAATCATAGTCACCAAAGTTCATCGATGGCCCACGAAATCTCAAACATGAGCGGTTTCCTAAATGCTGCTATAACTCAACAAAAAATGAAGGTTTGCAAAACACGATAGAAAATACGTGTATAAAACGCAAAACTATAGTGTAATCCACAATCTTAGTTGCCAAAGTTGATTGATGGCCTACGAAAACTCGAACACGAGTAGTTTCCTAAATGCGGCTATCACTCAAATAAAAATGAAGGTTCACTAAAGGCGATCGAAAATATGCGTACATACAACTAGCTTGCAAGCCACAATTGTAGTCATCAAAGTTGATTGATGGTCCACAAAAACTCAATGAGAAATGAAGGTTAGGTATAGGCGATAGAAAATACGCATACAGATTGCACTACATTGTAATCCACAATCATAGCCCACAAAAACTCAAATACGAGCAGTTTCCTAAATACAGCTATAACTAAACAAAAAATGAAGGTTTGTGAAAAGTGATTAAAAATATGCATACAAAACACACACCTACAGTACAATCCACAATCGTAGTCACCAAAGTCAATTGATGGCCAACAAACACTCAAACTCGAGTGGTTTACAAAATGCACCTATAAGTCAACAAAAAATGAAGGTTCGCAAAGGGTGATATAAAATATATGTATAAAATGCACTACTACAGTGTAATCCACAATCGTAATCACCAAAGTTGATCGATGGCCCACAAAAAGTCAAACACGAGCGATTTCCTAGATGCGAATATAACCCAACAAAAACTAAAGGTTTGCGAAAGGCGATAGAAAATACTTGTATAGAATGCACAACTATTGTGTAATCCATAAGCGTAGTCACATAAGTTTATCGATGTCCCATGATAACTCAAACTCGAGCGGTTTCCAAAAAGCGGCTAGAAAATAAACGTACAAAACTAATCACTATAGTGCAATCCACAATCATAGTCACCAAAGATGATCGATGGCCCACAAAAAACTAAACATGAGCGGTTTCCTAAGTGTGGCTATAACTCAATAAAAAATGAAGGTTCGCGAAAGTCGATAGAATGGACAACTACAATGTAATTCACAAGCGTAGTCACCAAAGTTAATCGATGGCCCACGAAAACTCAAACATGAACGCTTTCGTAAATGCGGCTATAACACAAAAAAAAATGAAGGTTCTTAAATTGATAAATGGCCCATAAAAACTCAAAGTTGAGTAGTTTCCTATATGTGGCTATAACTAAACAAAAAATGGAAGTTCACGAAAGGCAATAAAAAATACACATACAAAATGGACAACTACAGTGCAATCCACAATGGTAGTCACCAAAATTGATCGATTGCCCCAGAAAACTCAAACATGAGCGGTTTCCTAATTCCTACTATAACTCAAAAAAAAATGAAGGTTCGCAAAAGGCGATAGAAAATACGTATATAGAATGCACTCCAACAGTGTAATCCACCATCTTAGTCACCAAAGAGTATCGATGGGAAACAAAAACTCAAACATGAGCAGTTTCCTAAATGCGGCTATAACTCAACAAAAAATGAAGGTTTCCGAAAGGCAATAGAAAATATGTGTATAGAATGCACAAATATAGTGTAATCCACAAGCATAGTCAACAAAGTTGATTGATGGCCGACGAAAACTCAAACTCGAGCAGTTTCCTAAATGCGGCTATAACTCAACTAAGATGAAGTTTCACGAAAGGCAATAGAAAATACACATACAGAATGTACAACTACAATCAATCCACAATCGTAGTCACCAAATTTGATTGATAACCCACAAAAACTCACACACGAGGAGTTTCCTAAGTGCAGCTATAACTCAACAAAAAATGAAGGTTCATGAAAGGCAATAGAAAATACCTATATACAATGCACAACTATAGTGTAATCCACAAGCGTAGTCACCAAAGTTGATTGATGGCCCACGAAAACTAAAACTTGAGCGGTTTCCTAAGTGCAGCTATAACTCAATGAAAAATAAAGGTTCACAAAAGGTGATAGAGAATAAACTTATAATGCACAAGTATAGTGTAATCCACAATCGTAGCTACGAAAGTTGATTGATGGCCCATGAAAACTAAAATACGATAGTTAATGAAAAATGAAGGTTTGCGGAAGGTGATAGAAAATACGCTTATAGAATGCTCAACTACAGTATACCACAATCATAGTCATCAAAGTTAATCAATGCCCACCAAAACCTAGACATGAGCATTTTTCTAAATACGCCTATAATTTATCAAAAATTCAAAATTCGTGAACGATGATTAAAAATATGTGTACTGAGTGCATAACTACAGTACAATCCACAATCGTAGTCACCAAAGTTGATTGATGGCCCACAAAAACTAAAAAATGAGCGGTTTTGTAAATGCTGCTATAACTTAAGAAAAAATGAAGGTTCCTGAAAGGTGATAGAAAATACGGGTATATAATGCACAACTATAATGTAATCCACAAGCGTAGTCACCAAAGTTGATTGATAGCCCATGAAAACTCAAACTCACGCAGTTTCCTAAATATAGCTATAACTCAACAAAAAGTAAAGGTTCACAAAAGGCGATAGAAAATACACGTACAAAATGGACAACTAGAGTGCGATCCAGAATCGTAGTCACCAAAGTTGATCAATGGCCCATGAAAACTCAAACATGAGCAATTTCCTAAATGCACCCATAACTCAACAAAAAATCAACATTCGCAAACACTAGTGGTTTCCTAAATGCAGCCATACCTCAACAAGAAAAGAATATTAGTGAAAAGGCAATAGAAAATATGCATATAGAATGCACAACTACAGTGTAATCCAAAAGAGTTGTCACCAAAGTTGATCGATGGCCCATGAAAATTCAAACTCAAGTGGATTCCTAAATGCGGGTATAACTCAACAAAAAATGGAGGTTCGAAAACATGCGTATAGAATGCACAACTATAGTGTAATCCACAATTGTAGTCACACAAGTTGATCAATGGCCCACTAAAACTCAAACTCGAGCGGTTTCCTAAATGCGGCTATAACTAAAAAAAATGAAGGTTTGCGAAATGCACATAAAAAATAGACAATTAAGTGCATTCCACAATCGTAATCACCAAAGTTGATTGATGGCCCACAAAAACTCAAACACGACCAGTTTCCTAAGTGCAGTTATAACTCAACGAAAAAAGAAGGTTTGTGTAAGGCGATAGAAAATACACGTATAGAATGCACAGCTACAGTGTAATCCATAAGCGTAGTAATCAATGGACCACGAAAAGTCAAATTGAGCAGTTTCTTAAATGCGGCTATAACTTAACAAAAAATGAAGGTTCATGAAATGCGATAAAAAATACACATACATATGATTTTTCATACAAATATTCATAAAATTTGCCTCTATTACCACTATTGCTTTTACTTTTAAAATAGATCTATCTTTTTCAAAAACAATTTATTTTTTAATAAAACGGATGATCTGGGTCTCTTTATAATATGAGCATCTATAAAACTCATTTTTTCAATTTTCCACAAAAATACTGTTTCGTAGATTCTATTTTTGAGGGGTTTTTACATGTTGATGAAAAAATAGTTTTTCGAAAAAAGGACGATCTGAGTCTACACAGAACGACATTCTCTACAAAACCCATTACTTAGTTATTTCATAAAAAGATTTAAAATAATTTTCCTTTGTTACCCTACTGCTTCTACTTTTAAAAAAAATATTTTTCAAAAACAACTTATTTTTCTAAAAACGGATCATCTAGGTCTTTTTAGCTCTCGAGCACGTATAAAACCAATATTTTTTATTTTTGCAACTAAAATTGTTTCATAGATTCGATTTTTGAGGGGTTCTTGCTTGTTGGTTAAAAATTAGGTGTTCAAAAAAATGACAATCCGTATTTCCTCAGAATGACATTCTCTACAAAACCCATTTCCTTTCGAGTTTCAGTTTTTGTAGGCCATCAATCAACTTTGGTGACTATGCTTGTGGATTGCACTGTAGTTGTGCATTATGTATGTGTATTTTCTATCGCCTTTCGCAAACCTTCATTTTTTTTTGAGTTATAGCCGCATTTTTGAAACTACTAATGTTTGAGTTTTTGTGGGCCATCGATCAACTTTAGTGACTACGATTGTTGATTGTACTGTAGTTGTGCATTCTATACGCATATTTTTAATCGTCATTCCTGAACCTTCATTTTTTGTTGAGTTATAGCCGCATTTAGGAAACCGCTTGTGTTTGAGTTTTCATGGGCCATCGATCAAGTTTTTGACTATGATTGTGGATTGCACTTTAGTTGTGCATCATAAATGCCTATTCTCTATTGCCTTTCGTGAACCTTCATTTTTTGTTTAGTTATAGCCGCATTTAGGAAACCTCTCATGTTTGAGTTTTTGTGGGTCATCGATCAACGTTGGTGACTAAGATTATGGATTACACTATAGTTATCCATTTTATATGCTTATTTTCTATTGCCTTTCGCAAACCTTCATTTTTTATTGAGTTATAGCCGCATTTAGGAAAACGTTCGCTTTGAGTTTTCTTTTTCCGTCAATCAACTTTGGTGACTACGATTGTGGATTGTATTATAGTTGTGCATTCTGCACACATATTTTTAAGCGCCTTTGATCAACCTTGTTTTTTTGTTGAGTTATTGCCACATTTAGGAAAACACTCGTGTTTGAGTTTTCATGGGCCATTAATGAACTTTTAGTGGCTATGATTGTGGAGTACACTGTAGTTGTCTATTTTATATGTGTATTTTCTATTGCCTTTTGTGAACCTTCATTTTTCATTCAGTTATAGCAGCATTTACGAAACTGCTAGTGTTTGAGTTTTTGTGGGCCATCAATCAACTTTGGAGACTACGATTTTGGATTGCACTGTACTTGTCCATTATGTACATGTATTTTCTATTGCCTTTCAAGACACTTTATTTTTTGTAGAGTTATAGCCACATTTAGGAAACCGCTCGAGTTTGTGTTTTTGTGGGCAGTCGATCAACTTTGGAGACTACAATTGTGGATTACACTGTAGTTGTCCATTCTATACATGTATTTTCAATCGCCCTTTTTGAACCTTCATTTTTTGTTCAGTTATAGTTGTACTTAGGAAATCCCTCGTGATTGAGTTTTTGTGGGACATCGATCAACTTTGAAGACTAAGATTGTGGATTGCAATGTAGTTTTGCATTATGAATGCTAGTTTTCTATCACATTTCACGAACCTTCCTTTATTTTTCAGTTATAGCCGCATTTAGGAAACTGCTCGTGTTTGAGTTTTTGTTAACCATCGATCAATTTTGGTGACTACTATTGTATATTACACTATAGTTTTTCATTCTATACACTTATTTTCTATCACCTTTCGTGAACCTTCATTCTTTTTTGAGGTATAGTGACATTTAGGAAACTGCTCATGTTTGAGTTTTTGTGGACCACCAATCAACTTTGGTGACTACAATTGTACATTGTATTATAGTTGTGTATTATGTATGCATATTTTTAATCACTTTTCGTGAAAATTCATTTTTCTTTTAGTTTTAGCTATATTTAAGAAAACTATTGTGGATGAGTTTTCGTGGGCCATTGATCAACTTTGGTGACTACGCTTCTAGATTACACTGTAGTTGTGCATTCTATACATGTATTTTCTGTCCATATGAATATTTTAATCACCTTTCACGAACCTTTCAATTTTTGTTGAGTTATAGCTGCATTTAGTAAAACGTTCGTATTTGAGTTTTCCTGGGCCATTGATCAACTTTGGTCAGTACGATTGTGGATTATAGTGTAGTTGTGCATTCTATACCCATATTTTATATCCCCTTTAGAAAATACGCATATAGAATGCACAACTACGGTGTAATCTAGAAGAATGTCACCAAAGTTGATCGATGGCCCACGAAAACTCATTCACGATAGTTTTCCTAAATGTAGCTAAAACTAAAAAAAAAATGAAGTTTCATGAAAAGTTATTAAAAATATGCATACATAATACAAGACTATAGTTATACAATCCACAATCGTAGTCACCAAAGTTGATTGATTTTCCATAGAAACTCAAACATACTCCAGTTTCCTAAATGCGGCTATACCTCAACAAAGAATGAAGGTTCACAAAAGGCGATAGAAAATAAATGTATAGAATGAACAAATACAGTGTAATATACAATCATAGTCACCAAAGTTCACTGATGGCTAAAAAAAACTCAAACACAAGCTATTTCCTAAATGCAGCTATAACTCAAAAGTAGATGAAGGTTCGTGAAATGTGATAGAAAACTAGCATTCATAATGCAAAACTACATTGCAATCCACAATCGTAGTCTCCAAAGTTGATCGATGGCCCACAAAAACTCAATCACGAGGGATTTCCTAAATAATGCTATAACTGAACAAAAAATGCAGTTTCACGAAAGGTGAATTAAAATACCTGTATAGAATGCACAACTACAATGTAATCCACAATCGTAGTCTCCAAAAATGGTCGACGGCCCACGAAAACACAAACTCGAGCATTTTCCTATATGTGGCTATAACTCAACAAAAGATAACGTGTCTTGAAAGCTGATAGAAAATACATGTACACAATGGACAAAGAGAGTGCAATCCACAATCGTAGTCACCAAAGTTGATCGATGGCCCACGAAAACTCCAACATGAGCGGTTTCCTAAATGCAGCTATAACTCAACAAAAAATGAAGGTTCTTGAAAGGCGATTTACAATATGTGTATAGAATACAATCTTACAGCACAATCCACAATCCTAGTCACCAAAGTTGATCGACGGCCCATGAAAACCAAAACATGAGTGGTTTCCTAAGTGCAGCCATAACTCAATGAAAAATGAGGGTCATTCATAATGCACAACCACAATTCAATCCATAATCCTAGTCACCAAAGTTGAACAATGGCCCACGAAAACTCAAACATGAGTGGTATCCTGAGTGTGCATCTAACTCAACAAAAAATGAAGGTTTGTGAAAGACGATTAAAAATATGCATACAAAATGCACAACTACAGTACAATCCACTATCGTAGACACCAAAGTTGATTGATAGCCCACAAAAACTCAAACATGAGAGGTTTCCTAAATGGCGCTATAACTGAATTAAAAATGAAGATTTACAAAAGGCGATAGAAAACACGAGTATAGAATGCACAACTACTCTATAATCCACAAGTGTAGTCACCAATGTTGATCGATGGCCCACGAAAACACAAACTTGAGTGGTTTCCTAAATGCAGCCATAAACTCTAAAAAAATAAAGGTTTGCAAAAGGCATTAGAAAATACGAGTAAATACTGGACAACTATGGCAAAATCCATAATCATAGTCCCCAAAGTCGATTGATGGCCCACAAAAACTCAAACATGAGCGGTTTCCTAAGTGCGGCTATAACGCAACAAAAAATGAAGGTATGCAAAAGGCGATAGAAAATATGCATATAGAATGCACAACTACAGTGTAATCCACAATCGTAGTCACCAAAGTTTATCAGTGGCCTAGGAAAATTCAAACACGAGAGATTTCCTAAATGTGGCTATAACTCAACAAAAATTGAACGTTCGTAAAAGGAGATTAAAAATATGTGTACATTATGCACAACTCCAGTACAATCCATAATCGTAGTCACCAAAGTCGATTGATTGCCCACAAAACCCCAAACATGAGTGGTTTCCTAAATGCAGCAATAACTCAAAAAAAATAAAGGTTCACAAAAGGTGTTAGAAAATATGCGTACATTATGGACAGCTATAGTGCAATCCACAATCGTAGTCACCAGAGCTGATTGATGGCCCACAAAAACACAAACATGAGCAGTTTCCTAAATACGGGTATAACTCAATAAAAAAGGAAGGTTCTCGAAAGGCGATAGAAAATACACATACCTAATGGACAACTATAGTGCAATCCACAATCATAGTCACCAAAGTTGATAGATGGCCCACAAAAACTCAAACTCAAGCGGTTTCCTAAGTGTGGCTATAACTCGACAAAAACTCAAGGTTCACAAAAGGAGATAGAAAAGATGCATATAGAATGCAAAACTACATTGTAATCCACAATCGTAATCACCAAAGTTGATCAATGCCCACGAAAACTCAAACACGAGAGATTTCCTAAATGCTACTATAACTCAACAAAAAATGAAGATTTATACAAAGAGATTAAAAATATGTGTACATAATGCACAATTATAGTACAATCCACAATCGTAGTCACCAAACTCGATTAATTGCCCACAAAACCTCAAACACGAGTAGTTTCCTAAATGCAAGTATAAATCAACAAAAAATGAAGGTTCACAAAAGGCGATAGAAAATACGTGTATAGAAATGCACAACCCTAGTTTTACCCACAAGTGCAGTCACCAAAGTTGATTGATGGCTCAAAAAAACTCAAACATGAGGTTTCCTAGAGGTGGTCATAATTCAACAAAAAATGAAGGTTCGCAAAAGGCAATAGAAGAGACGCATATAGAATGCACAATTATAGTGTAATCCACAATCATAGTCAGCAATGTCAATCGATGGCCTATGGAAACTCAAACACAAGCATTTTCCTAATTACGGTTATAACTCAACAAAAAATGAAGGTTCGTGAAAACCAATTAAAAATATGCCTACAGAATGCACAACTTAATTACAATCCACAAACGTAGTCACCAAAGTTGATCATTGGCCCACAAAAACTCAAACATGAGCAGTTTCCTAAATGCGGCTATAAGTGAACAAAAAAAGAAGGTAGTGAAAAGCAATAGAATATATGCATATAGAATGGACAACTACAGTGCAATCCACTTTCGTAGTGACCAAAGTTGATCGATGGTCCACAAAAACTCAAACATGAGCAATTTCCTTAATGCGGCTATAACTCAAGAAAAAATGAAGGTTTCCGTAAGGCGATAGAAAATACGCATATAGAATGCAAAACTACAGTGTAATCCACAAGCGTAGTCAACAAAGTTGATCGATGGGCCACGAAAACTCAAACTCGAGCGGTATCCTAAATAATGCTATTACTAAATAAAAGGTGAAGTTTCGCGTAAGGCAATAGAAAATACGCGTACAGAATGGACAACTATAGTGCAATCCACAATCTTAGTCACCACAGTTGATTGATGGAGCACAAAAACTCACACACGAGCAGTTTCCTAAGTGTGGCTATAAATCAATGAAAAATGAAGGTTCATGAAAGGCAATAGAAAATATGCTTATAAAATGGACAACTATGGTGTAATCCAGAAGCGTAATCACTGAAGTTGATTGATGGGCCCACAAAAACTCAAACTTGAGCAGTTTCCTAAATGCGGCTATAACACAACGAAAAATGAAGGTTCTCGAAAGGTGATAGAGAATATGCCTATAGAATGCACAAGTATAGTGTAATCCACAATTATAGTCATGAAAGTTGATCGACGGCCCATAAAAACTAAAACATGAGCGGTTTCCTAAGTGTGGCTATTAGTCAACAAAAAAATGAAGGTTTGCAAAAGGTGATAGAAAATGTGCTTACAGAATGCACAATTACAGTGTAATCCACAATTGTAGACACGAAAGATGATTGATGGCCCATGAAAAGTAAAACATGAGCAGTTTCGTAAAAGCAGCAGTAAGTAAAAAAAAATAGAAGGTTTGCGAAAGCTAATAGAAAATACAAGCATAGAATTCACAAAAACAGTGTAATCCACAATCGTAGTCACCAAAGTTGATCAATGCCCACCAAAAATCAGACACGAGCGTTTTCCTAAATGCGGCTATAACTAAAAAAAAATTGAAGGTTCATGAACAAAGATTAAAAATATGCATATAGAATGCATAACTACAATACAATCCACAATAGTAGTCACCAAAGTAGATAGATGACCCATAAAAACTCAAAAATGAGCGGTTTCGTAAATGCTACTATAACTCAACAAAAATTGAAATTTTGTGAAAGGCGATGGAAAATACGTGTATAGAATGCACAACTACAGTGTAATCCACAAGTGTAGTCACCAAAATTGATCGATGGCCCATGAAAACTCAAAACTCGCGCGGTTTCCTAAATATGGCTATAACACAACAAAAAATGAAGGTTCGAGAAAGGTGATAGAAAATACATTTATAGGATGGAAACTACAGTGCAATCCAGAATCATAGTTACCAAAGTTGATCGATGGCCCACGAAAACTCAAACACGAGCGGTTTCCTAAGTGTAGCTATAACTAAACGAAAAATGAAGTTTAACAAAATGTGATAGAAAATACGCATATGGAATGCACAACTACAGTGTAATCCACAATCGTAGTCACCAAAGCTAATTGATGGCCCACAAAAACACAAACACGAATGTTTTCCTAAATGTTTAACTCAAAAAAAAATGAAGGTTCGTGAAAGGCAATTTAAAATATACATACAAAATGCACAACTACATTACAATCCACAATCGTAGTCACCAAAGTTGATTGATGACCCAGAAAAACTTAAACATGAGCGGTTTTCTAAATGTGGCTATCACTCAACAAAACCTAAAGTTTTGCGAAAGGTGATAGAAAATACACGTATAATATACACAACTACAATGTAATCCAGAAGCGTGACTAAAAACCAAAGTTGATCGATGGCCAATGAAAATTCAAACATGAGCATTTTCCTAAATGTGACTATAACTCAACAAAAAATGAAGGTTTGTGAAAGGAAATTAAAAATATGTGTACAAAATGCATAACTATAGTACATTCCAGAATCGTAGTCACCAAAGTTGATTGATAGCCCACAAAAACTCAACTATGAGCGGTTTCCTAAATACAGCTATAATTAACAAAAAAATGAAGGTTCACAATCATAGATAACAAAGTTGATTGATAGCCCACGAAAACTCAAACACGGGTGTTTTCATAAGTTATAACTCAACAAAAAGTGAAGGTTTGTGAAAGGTGATTAAAAATAAGCATATAAAATGCACAACTATGGTAGAATCCACAATCGCAGTCACCAAAGTTGATCGATGGCCCACAAAAAGTCAAACATGAGCAGTTTCCTAAATTTGGCTATAATTCAACAAAAAATGAAGGTTTGCGAAAGGCTATCAAAAAATAAACATATAGAATGTACAACTACAGTGTAATCCACCAGCGTAGTGACCAGATTTGATCGATGGCTCATGAAAACTCAAACTCTAGCGGTTTCCTAAATGCGGCTAAAACTCAACAACAAATGAAGTTTCGCAAAAGGTGATAGAAAATATGTGTACATAATGCACAACTATAGTGCAATCCACAATCGTAGTCACCAAAATTGATCAATGGTGTATGAAAACTCAAATGCGAGCAGTTTTCTAAGTTTAGCTATAACTCAACGAAAAATAAAGGTTCGCGAAAGGCAATAAAAAATACACATACAGAATGCACAACTACAATGTTATCCACAATTGTAGTCACCAAAGCTGATCGATGGCCCACGAAAACTCAAACACGAGCATTTTACTAAATGAAGCCTTAACTAAACAATTTTTTTTGGGAAAATCAACAATGTGTTTTTTATACATGTCTATACGATTTTTCATAGAAAGATTCAAAAAATTTACCTTTCTTACCTCTACCTGTTCTACTTTTCAAAAAGCTCTATTTTTTTCAAAAACAACTTATTTTTTGAAACAAACGGACGATCTGGGTCTCTTTACAACATGAGCAACTATAAAACCCATATTTTAAATTTTTCCAAAAAATATTGTTTCATAGATTCTATTTTTTAGGGGTTTTTGCATGTTGATGAAATAATAGTTTTTCGAAAAAAGGATGATATGGGTATACTTAGAACGACAATCTTTACAAAACCCATTTCTCGAATTTTTCTTAAAACAGAGTCAAAAAATTTGCCACTATTACCTCTACTACTTCTACTTTTCAAAAATGTCTATATTTTTCAAAAAATGGACGATTAGGGACTTTTGAGCAAACAAGCACCTATAAAACTCATCTTTTGATTTTCCCAAAAAAAATTGTTTCGTAAATTATATTTTTGAGGAGTTTTTGCATGTTGCTGAAAAATTAGTATTCCAAAAAGAGGACAATTTGGATTTAGTCAGAACAACATTCTCTATAAAACCCATTTCTCAAATTTTTCATAAAAAGATTCAAAAATTTTCCCTTTGTTACCTCCACTGCTTCTACTTTTCAAAAAAAATCTATCTTTTTCAAAAACAATTTATTTCTTCAAAAAATGGATGATTTGGGTCTTAGGACAAGAGCACCTATAAAACCTATATTTTCGATTTTCCAAAAAAAATTGTTGCGTAGATTCTATTTTTGAGGGGTTTTTGCATGTTGGTGAAAAATTAGATTTTCGAAAAGAGGGTGGTTTGAGTCCACTCAGAATAACATTCTCTAATAAACCAATTTCTTAGATATTTCATAAAAAGATTGAAAGAAATCACGTCTATTACCTCTACTGCTCTACTTTTAAAAAGAAACTATCTTTTTCAAAAACAACTTCTTTTTTTAAAAAACGGATGATCTAGGTCTCTTTAGCTCTCGAGCACGTAAAAAACCCATTTTTTTAATTTTCCAAAATAAAATTGTTTCGTAGATTCAATTTTTGAGGGGTTCTTGCATGTTGGTGAAAAATTAGGTTTATGAAAAACGGACAATCTGAGTTTACTCATAACGACATTCTCTAAAAAAGCCATTTCTCAGATTTTTCATAAAAAAGATTCAAAAAATTTGCCTGAACCTCTACTCCTACTTTTAAAAAATCTATCTTTTTCAAAAACAACTTAATTTTTTAAGAAACAGAAGATCTGGGTCTCTTTAGCACCCGAGTACCTATAAAACCCATATATTTTATTTTCCCAAAAAAATTATTTCGTAGATTCTATTCTTGAGGGGTTCTTGCATGTTGGTGCAAAATAAGTTTTTAGAAAAAAGGACGATCTAGGTCTATTAAGAACGACATTCTCTACAAAACCCATTTCTCAGATTTTTCATAAAAGGATTCAAAAAATTTCCCTCTGTTACCCCTACAACTTCTACTTTTAAAAAAAAAATACTATCTTTTTCAGCAATAACTTATTTTTTCAAAAAACAGATGATCTGGGTCTGTTTAGCATATGAGCACCTATAGAAACCATATTTCGATTTTTCCAAAAAAAATTGTTTCGTAAACTCTATTTCTGAGGGGATCTTGCATGTTGTTGAAAATTTAGTTTATCGAAAAAAGGATAATCTGGGTCTACTCATAACGACATTCTCTACAAAACCCATCTCTAAATTTTTTCATAAAAACATTCAAAAAATTTGACTTTGTTATATCCACAGCTTCTTGTTTTTAAAAAAAAATCTATCTTTTTCAAAAACAACTTATTTTTTCAAAAACCAGACGATCTGGGTCTCTTGAGCACACGAGTAACTATAAACCCATGTTTTTGATTTTCCCAAAAAAATTGTTTTGTAGATTCTTTTTTTTAGGGGTTCTTGCATAATGGTGAAATATTAGTTTTCTGAAAAAAGGACGATCTGGGTCTACTTTAGAATGACATTGTCTACAAAACCGATTTCTCCCATTTTTCATAAAAAGATTCAAAAAAAATTCCCATGTCTTCTACTTTACAAAAGAATCTATCTTTTTCAAGACCTTATTTTTCATAAAATGAACGATCTTAGTGTATTTAGCACACGAACACCTATAAAACCGATATTTTCGATTTTCCAAAAAAAATTGTTTCCTCTACTGCTTCTACATTTCAAAAAAATCTATAATTTTCAAGAAAAAATTATATTTTCAGAAAACAAATGATTTGGGTCTTTTCAACACAGGCACACCTATAAAACCGATATTTTTTATTTTCCCAAAAAAAATTGTTTCATAGATTCTATTTTTGAGGGGTTCTTCCAAGTTGATGAAAAATAAGTTTTTCGAAAAAAGAACGATCTGGGTGTACTCAAAATGACATTCTCTACAAAATCCATTTATCAGATTTTGCATAAAAAGATTCAAAAAATTTGCCTCTGTTACCTCTACTACTCTTACTTTTCAAAAAATTCTATCTTTTACAAGAACAACTATTTTTATGAAAAATTGGATGATTAAGGTCTCTTGAGGAGATGACCACCTATAAATCCCATATTTGGATTTTCCCAAAAACAATTGTTTTGTAGATTCTATTTTTGAGGTCTTTTTGCATGTTGGTGAAAAATTAGTTTTTCGAAAAAATGACGATCTGGGTCTTTCATCACATGAGCACCTATAAAACCCATATTTTTTATTTTCGCAAAATAAAATTGTATCGTACATTCTATTTTTGAGGGATTCTTGCATATCGGTCAAAATTCAAACTCGATAGGTTTCCTAAATGCAGCTATAACTCAACAAAAAATGAAGGTTCACGAAAGGTGATAGAAAATATGCGTACATAATGCACAACTACAATGCAATCCACAATCGTCGTCACCAAAGTTGATCAATGGCACACGAAAACTCAAACACGAGCAGTTTTCTAAGTGCAGCTATAACTCAACGAAAAATGAAGGTTCGTGAAAGGCGATAGAAAATACACATATAGAATGCACAACTACAATGTAATATAAAATCATAGTCACCAAAGTTGATCGATGGCCCACGAAAACTCAAACACGAGCATTTTACTAACTAGGGCTTTAACTCAACAATTTTTTTTTTGGGAAAATGAAAAATATGTTTTTGATACACGTGTATAGGATTTTTCATAGAAAGATTCAAAAAAATTGCCTCTATTACCTACTTCTTCTACTTTTCAAGAAAATCTATCTTTACAAAAACAACTTATAAAAAAAAAAAATGGATGATCTAGGTCTCTTTACAACATGAGCGAGCATCTATAAAACCCATATTTTCAGTTTTCCCAAAAAATATTGTTTCGCAGATTCTATTTTTGAGGACTTTTTGCATTGAAAAAATAATTTTTTGAAAAAAGGACAATATGGGTATACTCAAAACGACATTCTTTACAAAACCTATTTATCAGATTTTTCATTAAAAGATTCAAAAAATTTGCCTCTATTACCTTTACTACTTCTACTTTCCAAAAAAGTCTATCTTTTTCAAGAACAACTAATTTTTTCAAAAAATGGATGATTAGGGTCTCTTGAGCACATGAGCACCTATAAAACCCATATTTTGATTTCCCAAAAAAAATTGTTTCGTAGATTATATTTTTGAGGAGTTTTTGCATTTTGGTGAAAAATTAGTTTTTCGAAAAAAGGAACGATCTGGATCTACTCAGAATGACATTCTCTACAAAACACATTTGTCATATTTTTCATTAAAAAGATTAAAAAAATTTGCTTCTATTACCTCTACCGCTTCTACTTTCCAAAAAAATCTATCTTTTTCAAGAAAAACTTTTTTTTTTTAAAAACGGATGATTTGGGTCTCTTCAGCACATGAGCACCTATAAAACTGATATTTTTTTATTTTCCCCAAAAAAATTTGTTCGTAGATTCTATATTTGAGAGGTTCTTGCACGTTAGTGGAAAATAAGTTTTTCGTAAAAATGACGATTTGGGTCTACTCAGAATGACATTCTCTACAAAATCCATTTCTTAGATTTGTCATAACAAGGTTCAAAAAATTTACCTTTGTTATTGCTTCTACTTTTTCAAAAAAACTATCTTTTACAAGAATAACTTATTTTTTCAAAAAACAAACAATATGGTTCTCTTTAGCACACGAGCACCTATAAAAACCATACTTCAATTTTTTAAGAAAAAATTGTTTCATAGATTCTATTTTTGAGGGGTTCTTGCATGTTGTTTAAATATTAGTCTTTTAGAAAAAAGGACGATCTGGGTCTACTCACAATGACATCATCTAAAAAACCCATTTATCCCATTTTGCATAAAAAGATTAAAAAAATAGTGCTATCTTACCTCTACTGCCTCTACTTTTCAAAAAATTCTATTTGTTTCAAAATCTTATTTTTTCAAAAAACGGACGATATGGGGCTTTCAAAACATCAACACCTATAAAACCCATATTTTTTAATTTCCCAAAAATAAATTATATCATAGATTATACTTTTGAGGGGTTCTTGCCTGTTGGTAAATAATTAGTTTTTCAAAAAAAGGACAATCTGGGTGTACTCAAATCAAGATTCTCTACAAAACCCATTTCTCAAATTTTTCATAAAAAGATTCAAAAAGTTTGCCTCTATTACCTCTATTGCTTTTACTTTTCAAAAAATCTATGTTTTTCAAAAACAACTTATTTTTTCAAAAAATAGACAATCTTGGTCTCTATAGCACACAACACATATAAAACCCATATTTTGATTTTCTGAAAATGAATTCTTTCGTATAGTCTATTTTTTAGGGGTTCTTTTCTGCTGGTGAAAATACATGTATAGAATGTACAAATACAGTGTAATCCACAATCGTAGTCACGAATTTTATCGATGGCCTAAAAAAACTCAAACACGGGCGGTTTCATAGATACGCTATAACTAAAAAAAAATGAAATTTCGAGAAAGGCAATAGACAATACGCCTATAGAATGTACAACTACAGTGTAATCCACAAGTGTATTAACCAAAGTTGATCAATGGCCGACAAAAACTCAAAATCAAGCGGTTTGCTAAATAGGGCTATAACTCAAAAAAATACGAAGGTTCTCGAAAGGTGATAGAAAATACACGTAAAAAATGGGCAACTATAGTGCAATCACAATCATAGTCACCAAAGATTGATCAATGGCCGAAAGAAACTCTAAGAAACATGAAAGCGGTTTTCCTAAATGTGAGCTATAACTCAACAAAAATCACGAGGTTCACAAAAAGGCGGTTGAAAATACATGCAAAATGGACTACTGATTACGAAATCCACATTCATAGTCACCAAAGTTGATTGAGTAATTCCCCTAAGCGCAAAACACAAATTGTTTTGAAAATGCTGCTACTCAACCGGCAGGTGCACAATCTGATTAGCCAATCCTGGCGTAGTCACCGTTTGAGTTGATGGCCCGCGAAAATAAAACTCGGCGGTTTCGTCACGGCTATATCCAGCAAGTAGGGGTTGGCGAAGGCGATGAAAATACGCATTACCACGATGGACAAGTCTGATTACAATGCACAATCATAGTCCTAGAGTTGATTGATGGCCCTGCAAAACTCAAAGAAATATGCGCTACAAAGTACACAACTACAATACAATCCAAAATCATATTCAGCAAAGTTGATTGATTGCCCACAAACACTCAAACATGAGCGGCTTGCTGAATGCAACTATAACTCAACAAAAAATGAAGGTTCTAGAAAGGCAATAGAAAATATATGTATAAAATGTAAAACTACAGTGTAATCCACAATCATAGTCACCAAAGTTAATTGATGGCCCATGAAAACTCAATCTCGAGCAGTTTCCTGAATGAAGCTATAACTCAAAAAAAAATGAAGGTTCGCATAAGGCTATAGAAAATACGCATCTTCAGTGGACAGCTTCTAGATTACAATCCTGATCCGCCAGTCACCAAAAGGATTGATCGGTATTTTAAACTCAAACTACGGCGATTTTACAAGATGGCGGTAACTTCGAAGAAAAAATGAAGAGGTTAGTGAAAGGCGAGAGAAAATACAAGTACAAATGCACAACTATAGGTGTAATCCACAATCATAGTCACAAGAAGTTGATTGATGGCCACAAGAGCTGAGCAGAAGCGTTTTCCTAAAATTTATAACTCAAAAAATGAAAGGTTCGTGAAAGATTAAAATATCTCCCGGATAAAATGCACAAACTATAATGCAATCTGATATTAGTCACCAAAGAAGTTCATCGATGGCCCACAAAACTAACTCCTGGTTGGTTTCCTAAATTACCTTCAGAACTCAAAGATGAAGGCTTGTAAAGCGATGAAAATAAGCATACATATTAAGACGACTTCGATTTGAAATCCGCAATCATGAGGCGACAAAGTTGATCCGGCCTAAAACTAACTCAGCGAAAAATGAAAGTTCGCAGAAAGGGGTTGGCCGTACATGATGAACAACTCGGGTGCGTCACAAAACGTGCCGAGGTTGAATGTGCGTGACCAGATGGCATTCTTAATGAATGCACAACTATAAGTGTAATGCATTAGCAGTGCTTGAGTTTGATTTATGGCCCGAAAGGCACTCAAAATATATAGCGATTTCTAAATCTGACTATAACTCAATGAAAAATGAAGGTTCACAAATCACGATAGAAAATATTGCCACATATTGGATAAATCGAATTGCAGAGAAATTCGACAATGTTAGCCTCAAAGGTTATTCGATGGCAATAAGAAACTCAAATATGAGTGGTTTCCTAAGTGCGGTTATAACTCAACAAAAAAGTGAAGGTTCATGAAAGGCGAGAGAAACTACAAATATAAAATACACAACTACAGAGCAATCCACAATTGTAGTCAACAAAGTTGATCGATGGCCCATGAAAACTCAAACTCGAGCGGTTACCTAAATGCGGCTATAACTCAACTAAAACAGAAGCTTCGTGAAAGGCAATAGAAAATATGTGTTCAAAATGAACAAATACAGTGTAATCCACAATCATAGTCACCAAAGTTGATCAACGATGCATGGAAACTCAAACACGAACAATTTCCTAAGTGCATGAAAAATGAAGGTTCGTGAAAGGTGATCAAAAATATGCGTGTAGAATGCTCAACTATAGTGTAATCCACAATCGTAATCACCAAAGTTCATTGATGGCCCAAGAAAACTCAAACACGAGCATTTTACTAAGTGGGGCCTTAACTCAACAATTTTTTTTGGGAAAATTGAAAATATGGTTTTTATACATGTGTATAGGATTTTTAATAGAAAGATTCAAAAAAATTGCCTATGTTACCTCTAATGCTTCTAGTTTTCAAAAAATTCTATCTTTTCGAAAAACAACTTATTTTTTCAAAAAAACGGACTATCTAGGTCTTTTTAAAACATGAGCATCTATAAAAGCCATATTTTTTATTTTCTTAAAAAATATTGTTTCGTAGATTCTATTTTTGAGGGGTTCTTGTAAGTTGGTGAAAAATAATTTGTTCAAAAAAAGGACGATCTGGGTCTACTCAGTATGACATTTTCTACAAAACCCATTTCTTAGATTTCATAATAAGATTCAAAAATTTTGCCTCTGTTACCTCTACTGCTTCTAATTAGAACGATATTCTCTACAAAACCCATTTCTTAAATATTTCATAAAAAGATTCAAGAAATTTGCCTCTATTACTAGACTGCTTCTACTTTTCGAAAAAGTCTATCTTTTTCAAAAACAACTATTTTTTTCAAAAAATGGATACGAACACCTATAAAATTCATATTTCAATTTTCCCAAAGAAAATTGTTTCCGAGATTCTATTATTGAAGAATTTTTGCATGTTGGTGAAAAATTAGTTTTTCAAAAAGATGACAATCTGGATCTACTCAGAATGACATTCTCTATAAAACCCATTTCTCAGATTTTCATAAAAAGATTCAAAAAAATTCCTTTTGTTACCTCTACTACTTCTACTTTTCAAACAAATATATCTTTTTCAAAACAACTTATTTCTTCAAAAAATGGATGATCTGGGTCTCCTTAGCACAAGAGCACCTATAAAACCTGTATTTTCGATTTTCCAAAAAAAATTGTTTCATAAATTCTATATTTGAGGGGTTCTTGCATGTTCGTGATTTTTTTTTTTTTTGAGAAAAGGGCGATCTGAGTCTCTTTAGCTCTCGAGCATGTATAAAACCCATTTTTTATTTTTTTTTCCCAAATAAAATTGTTTCATAGATTCGATTTTTCAAGGGCTCTTGCATGTTGGTGAAAATTTATTTTTTTGAAAAAAGGACAATCTAAGTCTACTCAGAACAACATTCTCTACTGCAGGAAACCTACTCAAAATGACATTCTCTACAAAACCCATTTATAAGATTCTTTTATAAAAGAGATTCAAAAAAAAATCTTCTATTACCACTACCACTTCTACTTTTCAAAAAAAAATATATTTTTTCAAGAAAAACTTATTTTTTCAAAAAACGGACAATTTGGGTCTCTTATGCACACGAGCACCTATAAAACCGATATTTTTGATTTTCCCAAAAAAAATTGTTTCATAGATTCTATTTTTGAGGGGTTCTCGCAAGTTGGTAAAAAATAAGTTTTTTGAAAAGAGAATGATTTGGGTCTACTTAGAATGACATTCTCTACAAAACCCATTTCTCAGATATTTCATAAAAAGATTCAAAAAATTTGACTCTATTACCTCTAAATTTTCAAGAAAAAACTATTCTTTTCAGAAAATGGATGATTAGAGTCTTTTGAGCACACGAGCACCTATAAAACCCATATTTCGATTTTAAAAAATTTATTGGGTCCTGAATTTTGAAGAGTCACATGCATTTTGGTGAAAATTAGAAGTTTCCCGAAAAGGAGATGACCTAGATTTACTCAGAATGACACTCAACAAAACCCATTTCTCAGAGTTTTCATAAAAAGATTCAAAATATTTCCTTGTTACCTCTACTGCTTCTACTTTTCAAAAATGTAAATCTTTTTCAAGAAACAACTTATTTTTTCAAAGAACAAAAGATCTGGGTCTCTTTAGTACACGAGTACCTATAAAACCCATACTTTTTATTTTCTGAAAAACAATTGTTTCGTAGATTCTATTTTTGAGAGGTTCTTGCATGTTGCTGAAAAATAAGATTTAAAAAAAAAGAATTATCTGGGTTTATTTAGAACGACACTCTCTACAAAACCCATTTCTCAGATTTTTCATAAAAAGATTAAAACACGAGCATCAATCAATCAACTTTGGTGACAACGCTTGTGGATTACACTGTAGTTCTATACGCTTATTTTCTATCGCCTTTTGCCAACCTTCATTTTTTGTTGAGTTAGCCGAACATAAAAATAGGCCGTGTTTGAGTTTTGCTACGTTGGCCGCCGATTAGCACGGTGACTTCACGATTATGGTACTGCTGGTGCCGCATTCTCCTTTCTTCCTATCCCCTTTTGCGGACCTTCATTTTTCATTGAGTTATAGCCGAACATCGGAAACCGCTCGTGTTTGAGTTTTCGTGGGCCATCGATCAACATTGGTGACTACGATTGTCGACTGCACAGTAGTTGACCATTCTATACACGTATTTTCTATCACCTTTTGCTAACCTTCATTTATCGTTGACTAATAGCCGCATTTAGGAAACCACTCTATTTTAAGATTTCGTGGGAAATCGATCAACTTCGGTGACTAAGATTGTGGATTGCACTGTAGTTATCCATTTTCTCTGTGTATTTTCTATTGGCTTTCACGAAAATTTATTTTTTGTTTAGTTATAGCCCCATTTAGGAAAATGCTCGTGTTTGAGTTTTTGTGGGCCATCAATCAACTTTGGTTACTACGTTTGTGAATTACATTGTAGTTCTGCATTCTATATGCATATTTTCTATTGCTTTTCATGAACCTTCTTTTCCTTTTGAGTTATAGCCGCATTTAGGAAACTGCTTGTGTTTGAGTTTTTGTGTGCTATCAATCAACTTTGGGGACTATGCTTGTGGATTACACTGTAGTTGTGCATTCTATACGTGTATTTTCTATCGCCTTTCAAAAACCTTCTTTTTTTGTTGAGTTATAGTCACATTTAGGAAAACGCACGTGTTTGAGTTTTTGTGGGACATCGATCAACTTTGGTGACTACTATTGTGCATTACACTATAGTATTGCATTCTATATGCGTATTTTCTATCACCTTTTGCGAACCTTTATTTTTCATTGAGTTAAAGCTGCACTTAGGAAACTGCTCATGTTTGAGTTTTCGTGGGCCATCGATCAACTTTGTTGACTACAATTTTGGATTACACTATGATTGTACATTCTATACGCATATTTTCTATCGCCTTTTGTGAACCTTCATTTTTTCTTGAATTATAGCCACACTTAGGAAACCGCTCATGTTTGAGTTTTCCTGGGACATCAGTCAACTTTGCTGACTACGCTTGTGGATTACACTATAGTCGATTTGGTTCTCTTCGGCACATGAGGACCTATACAACCCATATTTTTTATTTTTCCCAAAAAAATTGTTTCATAAATTGTATTTTTGAGGGGTTCTTGTATGTTGGTGAAAAATTAGTTTTTCGAAAAAAGGACGATATGGGTCTACTTAGAACGACACTCTCTACAAAACTCATTTCTTTGATTTTTCATAAAAAGAATTTAAAAAATTTCCTCTGTTACCTCTACTACTTTTCAAAAATATCTATCTTTTTCAAGAACATCTTTTTTTTTTAAAGAACGAAATATCTTGGTAGAGCTCTCGAGCACCTATTCAACCAACATTTTCAATTTCCCCAAATAAAATTGTTTCGTAGATTCAATTTTTGAGAGGTTCTTGCATGTTGGTGAAAAATTAGTTTTTCAAAAGAAGGATGATCTGGGTCTACTCAGAACGACATTCTCTACAAAACCCATTTCTTAGATTTTTCATAAAAAAGGTTCAAAAATATTACCTCTACTACTTCTACTTTTAAAAAGAAACTATATTTTAAAAAAATAACTTATTTTTTCAAAAAACGGATGATCTAGGTCTCTTTAGCACACAGGCACCTATCAAAACGATATTTTGATTTTTCAAAAATAAATTGTTTCGTAGATTCTATTTTTGAGGGGTTCTTGCATGTTGTTGAAATATTAATTTTTTGAAAAAACAACGATATGGGTGTATTTAGATTGACATTGTCTACAAAATCCATTTATCCCATTTTTCAAAAAAATGTTCAAAAAATTTACCTATATTACCTCTATTACTACTTTTAAAAAAAAACTATCTTTTTCAAGAATATCTTATTTTTTCATAAAATGGACAATCTGGGTCTCTTTACAACACAAGCACGTATGAAAACCATATTTTGTTTATTCAAAAAATAATTGTTTCATAGATTTTATTTTTGAGGGGTTCTTGCATGCTGTTGAAATATTAATTTTTTGAAAAAACAACGATCTGGGTCTACTTAGATTGACATTGTCTACAAAACCCATTTATCCCATTTTTCATAAAAAGATTGTAAAAATAGTCCTATGTTTTACCTCTACTGCATCTACTTTTTAAAAACATCTATCTTTTTTTAAAAAACAGCGATTTGGGTCTCTTTAGCACACAAGTACCTATAAAACCCATATTTTTGATTTTTCAAAAAAAAATTCTTTCGTAGATTTTATTTTTTAGGGGTTCTTGCATGTTGGTGAAATATTAGTATTTCGAAAAAAGGACAATCTGGGTCTACTCAAAATGACATTGTCTACAAAATCCATTTATCCTATTTTTCATAAAAATATTCAAAAAAATTCCTATGTATCCTTTTCAAAAACTTATTTCTTCAAAAAACAGACGATTTGGGTCTCTTGAGCACACAAGCACATATAAAACCCATATTTCAATGTTTTCAAAAAATATTGTTTCATGGATTCTATTTTTGAGGAGTTCTTGCATGTTGGTGAAAAATTAGCTTTTCAAAAAAAGGACAATATGGGTCATTTAGGATATATGCACCTATAAAACCCATATTTTTGACTTTCCCAAAAATAAATTGTATTGTAGATTATATTTTTTAGGGGTTCTTGCCTGTTGGTGAATAATTAGTTTTCCGAAAAGAGGACGATCTGGGTCTACTCAGAACGACATTCTCTACAAAACCCATTTCTCGGATTTCTCATAAAAAGAATAAAATTTTTTGCCTCCATTACCTCTACTGCTTCTACTTTTAAAAAAATCTATGCTTTTCAAGAACAACTTATTTCTTCAAAAAATAAACAATCTGGGTCTCTTTAGCATATGAGCACCTATAAGACCCATATTTTTTATTTTTTTCAAAAAGAATTGTTTCGTAGATTCTATTTTTGAGGGGTTCTTGCACGTTGGTGAAAATACGTGTATAGAATGGAAAACTATAGTGTAATCCACAAGCGTAGTCACCAAAGTTGATCGATGGCCTACGAAAATTCAAATACAAGCAATTTCCTAACTATAACTTAACGAAAAGTGAAGATTCGCAAAAGGCAATACAAAATATGTGTACAGATTGGACAACTACATTGCAATCCACAATTCTAGTCATCAAAGTTGATCGATGAACCACGAAAAACTGAAATACGAGCGGTTTCCTAAACATAGCTATAACTCAAGAAGACACAAAGGTTTTTGAAAAGCGGTTAAAAATATGCGAACAGAATGCACAACTATAGTACAATCCACAATTGTAGTCACCAAAGTTGATCGATGACCCATGAAAACTCAAACTCGAGCAGTTTCCTAAATGCAGCTATAACTCAAAAAAATATAAAGCTTCGTGAAAGGCAACAGAAAATACGTGTACATAATGCACAACTACAGTGTAATGCACAATTGTAGTCACCAAAGTTGATTGATGGTGGATGAAAACTCAAACATGTGTTTTCGTAAATGCGGCTATATCTAAAAAAAAAATCAGGTTTCATAAAGGGAGATTAAAAATATGCATACAAAATGCACAACTATAGTGCAATCCCCAATCATAGTCACCAAAGCTGATTGATGGGCCACAAAAAAACTCAAACATGAACGGTTTCCTAAATGAGGGTATGATTAAACAAAAAATGAAGGTTTGTGAAAGGCGATAGAAAATACGTATATAGAATGCACAACTACAGTGTAATCCACAATAGTAGTCACCAATGTTGATTGATTGATGCTCGTGTTTGAATTTTCGTGGTCCATCAATAAACTTTGGTGACTATGATTTTGGATTGCACTATAGTTTTCCATTCTGTACACGTATTTTCTATCGCGTTTCGCGAACCTTAATTTTTTGTTAAGTTATAGCCGCATTTAGAAACTACTCGAGTTTGAGTTTCTTTGGGCCATCCATCAAATTTGGTGACTAGAATTGTGGATAGTACTGTAAAGCATTTTCTACCCATTTTTTAATCACTTTTCATGAACTTTAATTTTTTGTAATGTTTGAGTTTTTGTTGGCCATCAATCAACTTTAGATAATTACGATCGTGGATTGTATTGTAGTTTTGATTTTTTCCGCATATCTTTAATTGCCTTTCATGAACCTTGATTTTTTGTCGAGTTATGGCTGCATTCAGGAAATCACTAATGTTTGAGTTTTCGCCGGCTATCGATCAACTTTGGTGACTACGATTGTGGATTACACTGTACTTGTGAAATTGTTGTTTGAGTTTTCATGGGCCCTTGATCAGCTTTGGTGACTACGCTTTAGTTGTGTATTCTATATGCATATTTTCTATCGCCTTTCACGAACCTTCATTTTTTGTTGAGTTATAGCCGCATTAGGAAACTGCTCATGTTTGTGTTTTTGTGGCCCATCAATCAACTTTGGTGACTACGCTTGTGCATTACACTTTAGTTGTACATTCTATACACGTATTTTCTATCGCCTTTCGCAAACCTTCATTTTTTGTTGAGTTATAGACGCATTTAGAAAACCGCTCATGTTTGAGTTTTTGTGGGCAATGAATAAACATTGAACAGACTACGATTGTGGATTGTACTATAGTTTTGCATTTTTTACACATATTTCTGATCACCTTTAGCAATCCGTTATAGCTGCATTTAGGAAAAGGCTAGTGTTTCAGTTTTCGTAGGCCATCTTTCAACTTTGGTGACTACAATTATGGATTACACTATAATTGTACATTTTGTACGTGTACTTTCTATTGCCTTCCACAAACCTTTATTTTTTCATTGAGTTATATCGCCACTAAGAAAATAACTCATGTTTGAGTTTTCATGGGCGATCGATCAACTTTCGTAACTACGATTATCAATTGCATTCTAGTTCTCCATTCTATATGCATATTCTATCACCTTTCGCAAACCTTCATTTTTTGTTGAGTTATACCGCATTTAAGAAACCGCTTGAGTTTGAGTTTTCGTGGGACATCGATCAACTTTGGTGACGACGATGGTGGATTGTACTATAGTTGTGCTTTTTGTACCCATATTTTTAATCACTTTCACAAACCTTCATTTTGTTGTTGAGTTATTTGA